>CAKNXH010001485.1:30534-53805 GCA_932178445.1 Andricus quercusramuli | reverse complement strand
GTTTACCCCCGCGTAATTTTTTTATTCATGTTGGATGGGCTCTATTTCACTTCCTTCGTTATAAAAATAATTTCCCAATTTTCTGTGTGTATGAAAAGTATATATTATCATAGACATAAAATAAAAAGTGTCTAGGGGTAGCTACCCCCATTAATTTTTTCACAAAGTTTTTTCTGCGAAACACGTCAACTTTATTTTTGTCCCAAGTGCAAAATATATGTATTTTTTCATTTTCTCCTATGAATTTAGCAATTTTCAGCACATTTTTAAAAATACGTAGGGGTGGTTTACCCCCGCGTAATATTTTTATTCATGTTGGATGGGCTCTTTTTCACTTCCTTCGTTATAAAAATAATTTCCCAATTTTTTGTGTGTATGAAAAGTATATATTATCATAGACACAAAATAAAAAGTTTCTAGGGGTAGCTACCCCCATTAATTTTTTACAACGTTTTTTCTGCGAAACACGTCAACTTTATTTTCATCTCAAGTGCAAAATATATTTTTTTCAAATTTTTTCCTGTGGATTTAGCAATTTCCAGCTCAACTTTGAAAATATGTAGGGGTGGTTCACCCCTGCATAATTTTTTTATTCATGTTGGATAGACTCTATTTTACTTTCTTCGTTATAAAATTAATTTCCCAATTTTTTTGTGTATGGAAAATATTTATTATCATAGACACAAAGTAAAAAGTTTTTAGGGGTAGCTACCCCCATTTATTTGGAAAAAAAATTTTTTGGCGAAACACGTCAACTTTATTTTGGTCTCAAGTGCATAATATATTTTTTTCAACTTTTTTCCTGTGAATTTAGCCATTTTCAGCACAACTTTAAAAATATTTAGGGGTGGTTCACCCCCTTAAGTTTTTTTTTTTTGTTGAGAAAATTACGTTATTCATCTCTCATCACTAGGAAACTTTTCCAGTAGGTTTGGTCGAAATCAATTTTGTTTTTATACACAAAACTATACAATCGACACTTGCGAACCCTATCTTTGAGGGGTTGTTTCACCCCCTTAAAGTGTTTTTCCGCAGATAAAAAAAAATACGTGTCGCTTAGTTTTTCGAGTACTACAACATATATCAGGGAGAATCAAATCGGCGAGGGACACCTGGAGTACCTTCCTTGTGAGATAGTAAGCCATATACATTAGAGGTAACTAAATTAAAAAAATGAAGCTCAAGGTAAAGGAAGTCTTGACAAAGGTTGATAAGAGGGTCATGCAAGAGGGCCTCTCCTAGATACCAAACATCTTGATTCTAAAAAACATCTCAAGCCTTGCGTGATATACCATAACTGAGACAAAAATCAGTAAAAATGTCCAATAAAATAAGAGCAGTAATACCTATATAGAAGAAGATCCATGACAATAAGAAGAAGCAGGAAAGAAACCCAAGTCGAAGAAAGCCTAATCGCTATTTCAGTTCGTCAATATGTTGATGCGAGGTAAGATGAATCCTAGGGGACCCATCCTTTTTTTGACAGAAAATCGTTCCCCCTGCAAACCAAAGGTACTTAATTTTCTTTTGCCTCCTGATGCCTTCCTAATAGAAGACCAAATATAACAAAAAATTGGCAAGAAATACAAGTGGGAGTCTCTTGTGAAAATTGACTTTTCATATTGTCAAACAAATCGTCGCCACTTTGTTGATTCGAATAATTTAAAAATTTTCTCATGTATTTCGTAAGTGGATGGTAAGGATCACCAGAATCCGAAGAGAAAATTGAAACACATCTGAATTAGATCAAAAGCTATAGATTTTTGAAGAAAGAATTTGTCGTGTTTGTATTTATCGAATTACTCGTAAAATTTTGAAATTTCTTTTTTATAAATCGTTAAGATACGTGTCATCTAATTTCCTCTAAAAATAACGCATTTTGTGGCTAATACATTCTGCTACTTGGAGTGGAGAACCAGCCTGATATGAAATGGATTCGATCTTAGTAACAAAATTTAATACTTCAACATACGTTTGCTGCCTTTTCTCCATCCAATACATTCATCGTTTTTTTTATTCTCAGCAGTGAGCCAATCCAGAAGTGGTTTGAAATAGTCCAAGATCCCAGAAATGCTCATTTTTCTTTGACCTGTTAATACCTCCATTGCATCCTGCCATGGTTTGGAGGAACCCATTTTCAGCATGGATCTAAAAATCAAATTTTCTATCATAATACTTTTCTGTTATTATTTAAGAAAAGCTTATTCATACATTTCGGAGGCATATATTTTTTTATAAATATTTTGATTCCTTATAATTTTCTGCGTCAATTTGAAGAATAATATGGCTGCGAAGTGCTATGGACATATTCACTATGGGTGTATTTATGTGTGCTCATTTTTAAGCATTTTGCTTCCTTATAAGTATCAAATAAATTTGTTGCTTCCTTATAGAGGGAGCTTTTCGCTAATAATAGAAAAAAATGGACACTTTCAATATTTTTCAAGTTCATTTTTCTGTTTTTTTCGAAAATTTTATTTTCAGAAAATCAGAGGGCCAACCAAAATATCAATTTATGTGTTCTGTTACAACGAACAGCTTTTTAACCTACCGCAGTCTTATATTTCAAATCAAAACCTCATATAGAAACAATGTAACTTTTCTTAAAACTTTCTGAGCAGCTACTGATTAATCACTTACGGTCTCCGAAAGTTCGTCGAAAGATCAATTCAGGCGTCTCAAAGACGCTAACAATTACATCAAATACAGTACTGTTGTATTCCCGATATAAAAAATCCTTTCGTAAACAAGGAAACTAATTTTGTTGAAAAATTGAAAAACGATATTGGTAGGTTATAGTAGATCATGAGAAGTTCTTAATTTTGGAAATCGATACGACTCGAAGATGCGAACAAATATATTATATACATTATAGATGTATTCCCAATATTAAAAAGTGTTCCTTATATCAACAAGATAAACCACATATTTTTCCAATTTATAAATCGGTATTGCTAGATCATAAGAGGTTATAGAAGGTTCGTCAATAGGTCATTCGACGTGTCTCGAAGACGCAAACAAACTTGTCAGATACAGTACTACAGTGCTCATAATATGAAAAAAGTTTTTTTTGTATAAGCAAGATACACACTTTTTTTTAAACTTCATAAATCGGCAATGGACAGTCATAGAAGGTTCACCAATAGGTCAATTGATGCGTCTCGACGCGAACAAATATTCTACATGTAATATTGTCGTGTTTTAATTATCAACAAAGTTTTTAATATATAAACAGAATAAACCATTTTTTGAAACTTCATAAATCGGTACTGGTGGGTCCTAAGAGGTTCATCAATAGGTCAATTGATGCGTCTCCAGGACGCGAACAAATACTATACACGTAATATTGTCGCATTTTGGATATCAACAAAGTTTTTCTTATATAAACAGAATAAAGCATTTTTTGAAATATCATAAATCGGTACTGGTGAGTCATTAAAGGTTTATCAATAAGAAAAATAGATGCGTCTCAAGGACGCGAACAAATACTCTATATGTAATATTGACTTGTTTTGAATATCATAAAAGTTTTTCTTATATAAACAGAATGAACCATTGTTTGAAACTTCATAAATCGGTACTGGTGGGTCATAAGAGGTTTATCAATAGGTAAGTAGATGCGTCTCAAGGACGCGAACAGATACTTCACATGTAATATTGTCGTATTTTGAATATCAAAAACTCTTTTTGGTACAAACAGAATAAACCTTTTTTTGAAACTTCATAAATCGGTACTAGTGAGTCATAAAAGGCTTATCAATCGGTCAATCGATGTGTCTCAAGAACGCGAACAGATACTCTCAATGCAATATTGTCGTATTTTGAATATCAAAAAAGTTTTTCACATATAAACAGAATAAACCATTTTTTGAAACTTCATAAATCGGTACTGGTGGGTGATAAAAGGTTCATCAATAGGTCAATCGATGCGTCTCCAGGACGCGAACAAATACTGTACACGTAATATTCTCACATTTTGGATATCAACCAAGTTTTTCTTACATAAACAGAATAAAGCATTTTTTGAAACATCATAAATCGGTACTGGTGATTCATAAAATGTTTATCAATAGGAAAAATAGATGCGTCGCAAGGAAGCAAACAAATACTATACATGTAATGTTATTGTATTTTAAATAACAAAAAAGTTTTTCTTACATAAACAGAATAAAGCATTTTTTGAAACATCATACATCGGTACTGATGATTCATAAAAGGTTCATCAATAGGTCAATCGATGTGCCTCAAGGACGCGAACAAATACTCCACATGTAATATTGTCGTATTTTGAATATAAAAAAAGTTCTTTCATATAAACAGAATGAACCATTTTTTTTAGAACTTCATTAATCTATACTGGTTGGACATAAAAGGTTCATCAATAGGTCAATCGATGCATCTCAAGGACGCGAACAAATATTCTACATGTAATATTGTCGTATTTTGAACATCAAAAAAGTTTTTCTTATATAAACAGAATAAACTATTTTTTGAAACTTCATAAATCGGTACTGGTAGGTCATTAAAGTTTCAACAATAGGCCAATCGATGCGTCTCAAGGTCGCGAACAAATACGCTAGATATCGTATTGTTGTATTTTGAATATCAAAACAGTGTTTCTCATATAAACAAGGTAAAATTTTTTTTTCAACTCTGAACGCAAGAAAAAAAACTACTTCCAAATGGTCGATCTAGCTCAAAATTCTATCAGACCTGAATATTAATCGGGGCTACACTTCGTCTAAATTTTCTGATTGTAGCTCTTTTACTTATTGAGATACGGCGAACAGAAAAAATTCACACACACACACGGACATTTTAAAAAATTTTCATTTTCGAGCTCCTGGGGTCAAATTATATCAAAATATGTCAAAAAAATATATTTGAAAATTGAGGTGATTACAAACTTCCCTCTATGAGGGAGCAAAATTGGTTAACATTCTGTAACTTTGTGAAATATAATGCAAATAGGGAACAAATGTCGATTCTTTCCATTTTCTTCTATCTTTTTATAAAAAAAAACTTTTCTACTTAGTATTTGTTAGATTTTATGCACAGGGATGTGTAGCAGCAAAAAATGATTAATGAATAACGTTGTTTGTTATAAAAAAATCGTACTATCAAATAGTGAACATTATGGTTTGTTCGTTTTTTGAGTAATATTTAGCGTTGAAGTGACTTGCTTTTATCGAGAAAGTGCTGTTAATCATGAAAATGCGTCATTTGATATTATTTATCAAGTTTAAGAAACAAATTATATGAATAAACACATGAATGTTCTATATAGAAACATTTGTTTTAGTTCTCTGCAATTTCTTGTATCTGTCAGTTTAATGCGCAGGGATTTGTAGCAGCGAAAAATATTTGATAACTAATGTTATTTGTTATTAACAAGTTATAATATTTAATACCGAATATAATGGATTGTTCGTTTTTATGTAATTTTTTGGGCTGAAATTTCTTGCTTTTATTGACAAGGTGTTGTTGAGCATAAAAATACATCAACCTATATTATTTATTGAGTTTAAAAAATAAGTTCTATGAATAAATACATGGCTCTTCAAGAAAGAAACATTTTTTTAATTCTCTGCAATAATTCTTTCCAATGCTACATATCAATATAAAAATTTGACATTCAATATTATTTGTTCATTTTGTAAACAAATTATATACAAAACTGCCCGGTGTAGATTTTTAAAAGCAGAACGAAATAATTTTCCATCTCAATTATAGTTGAGTGATGTTACCAGTGATTCTTAGCAATGAAAATTTGTCATTTTTTATTATTTCTTAATATTAGATTGAACCAAATTATTTTTATCGCGATACTATTACTTTGAAAACAAATAATCCACAATGTTCACTATTTGATATTTCAATTTGTTCATAACAAATAACATGACTTGTAAAAAAAATACATTTTTAGTTTTCAAAAGATGCTTGCGCATCAAATCCAAGAGATACTGCGCGTTCGTAAGTTTTTTCACAAGATTAACGAAAAAAAAAAGAATCGTAATTTCTCGCTATTTGCATTAACATAAAATGTTAAACAGCAATTCAAACATCATTTGCACATATCAATTCTAAACAAAGTCTTAATTTTTGAAAAAAAACACAAAATATAAAATCGATTAAGAAACCACGTCTTAAATGTTATTTTTAACTTGTTTTTTTTTCGATTCACTTTACTGCTCTGGGTGCGTTGATAATGAGGAATTAAAATATTTCTACACTGGGACCTGGATTTGTGCAAGGTTTCCGGCATGACCCGCAGGGGCCTTCAATACAAATCCAGGGACTCCGAATGTAAGCGGCAAGGCCGCATGAATAAGGTATGTTGTATTTTTATGCATGATGCAACCTGATGCAACTAACTCGCTAAGAGTGCGGCCCTCATGCTGCTTGTCACGCTTGACTGAGCAGTGCCTCTCTTTCGGCCTCGCGGCTTCCCTGATCACCAAAATGCGGAGGCCATCAATTCTAGGAACGCAAAAACCCAGTTTACGGAAATCCAGGTTCCAGTGTATTTTTAAAAAATCGGCTTTGTTTCTAAACACTAAAGTTTCACCAAGTTTCATCTTTAATTTGATTTATACTCACTTGAAAAGATTTCCAGCTTTCTTACTACCAGTTATGTCACATTTATAAAGAGGTTTACTTTCTGGATTTTCGGGATCATATTCTCCAGCTTCTATACACAAGGATCTATAAAACTGGAACTGAATGACATAACCAGCAAAGTACTTTAAATATTCTCTGTCTGCAGCAATGTGATATTTGGATCCTTGGTCAAAATCCTCTTCGCTCCTATCAACCGGAGGTTCTATTCCTTGATATTCTTCTACCAATTTCCACCTGAAAAAATACGTATGACAAAGTTTGCAGATGAGAATCGGGGGAAGTGTCAGGGGTGATGAAAATAAATGAATATTATACATATTCACCATTGACAATTGTACTGATCCTTAGTAGTTTTTCCCCTAAAAATATCATAACGCCACAGGTCCATGATGTAAGCGTAAGGAAGAAAAACTACTTTCTCCAGACTCTTCCGATACAAATGGTTCAAAAAAGCTTCTTCATCTGAAGTAGAGTTTTCTAGAAGCTTTATTTTCTGCAGATGTTCAGGTGTCGAAACACTTAAACCCAACACATCTGCAACTCCTTCTCCAAATCCTGGATTGGCACCATTCCTGTAGACTACAGGTAGGTCTTTGCATTGGAGATAGTACTGAATATGGCTCATTTCATGATGTGCGGTCTCAAGAAAAGCTGCATTGATTTCGGCGCAGACTTTCACTCTATAATCATTTCCATCATTGAAATCCCAAGCACTAGGATGACAAACTACTTCTCGATCAGTTGGTTTTTCTATAAGGGAATTCTTCCAGAAGAGTTCAGGCATCGCACTCATGTTCATCGACAGGAAAGAGGACTCTACTAGTTTGAGTATTTTTAACCCATTATATCCTGCAAAAGATCATAAGTTAAAAAATAACATATATTTACAAGAATGAATAATTTAAAGTAACTACAAAAATACAAATTATATTTAAACCATTGGAGGAACCGAGACTATTTAGTTTCCTCCTGTAGCAAACTTTGACCTAGTTTACGTCTGTAATGACAATAAGTTACTTTTTTTATTTCATGCTTTATTCTGTTGTTCCTTTCGAATCAAAAGAATAAAGTTCATTCCTTTTTCCACGGCCAAAAGGTTATGGGCCCAGTAACCTAGTAATCCAGTGTCAATAACGGATTGTTATTGAAGCGATTAAGGTGATCAGTGAAATATGTACAGGTGACAAAAATGGATGCACATAGGATTTAGTGAGTGTATTAAGAAACAATATATCAGAATCTACCGACTTGGAAAACGAAGCTCAGAAACAAAAATTACCAAGTGAAGAGAGATAAATTCAAATTGATACTGATGAGGGAAGATCTATGGGACGTCATTCATTAAGCAGCTCTCGAAGCAAAGCCAATTGTAGGGCAAAAAAGATGATAAACCTCGTGCAACGATCGCTTTGCTAGTGGAAGGCAGTTAACTGATCCACATCAGGCAAGCAAACACAGCAGGAAAAGCTTGGGATTCACTGAAGAACTATCATTAAAAATCTACGTTGCCTAGTAAAGTATTTCTCCTAGAGAGAATTTGTAGTTCAAGATTAGTATATGGACTTGATAGGGAAGAACACATAAATTAAATGTTAAACCTCATGAATAAGTTGTCAGCTCTCCACGAATCTCTTATGGAGAAACTAGTAGTCGCTATTCATCTGATGAGTCTACCAGGCTCTTACAGTACTCATGACAGCAATGGAATCAAGACTAGGAGATGAATTAAGTTTGGAATTCGTTGAGGAAAAGCTGATAGATAAAGCCAGACGAAGAAGAGGATCGAAAACAGGAGAATCATCAGAGGAAACAGCCATGAATGTTTCGAAAAAAGCAGAAAAACAACAAATGAAGTGCTTTTTCTGTAAGAAATTTGATTACCAGAGGAAAGAGCAGAAACAGTGCAGGAACTCCAAATGAGTGGTTAGCAGACTCTTGTGCTTCGGTCCACATAACAAACAACGGATCACTTTTTAATGACCTCACTCCATGTCGTCTGACTGTTCGTCTCGGACAGATGGGAATCAACGCCGAAGTTCTAAGCGTGAATGATGTAAAGATATCAAAGAACGGAAATGTAGTGGCAGTTGGAGTACGATACGGAAGATGTCGCAAGCAGTATACGCAACACTCCATGAAGGATGTCTGCAACATGACAGAAACGATTTAGGCACAGGGATCCGGATGCTATAAAGAAACTCCAGAAGAAGGATCTTGCAGAAGAAAAAAGGATGAAGGATTGTAAAATCAAGGAAACTTGTCACTATGGTCCAATGCAAACCATGACACCAGGCAAACAAAGTTATGTGTTAACAATGATCAAACATCACAGCAGATTCACAAAAGTGTATCTGCTGCAGCATGAACATGAAGTATCAGATCTCAATAAAGAGCATGTTGAATGGGTTAAAACACAGCACGAAAGAAAACCTAAAGTGCATGTTAATTGCAGCAAAAATTATTCACACATATTAGGGAGAGGCAGTCAACACTGAAAACTATTTATAATGTAGGTTAACAACAATATCAAAGAACAAAACACAAACAAAACTGACTTTCGTTGGATATTCGAAAGAATGAAAAGCATTTCATCTGTTAGATAAATAGACAAAAAGAATCACCATAATTAGAGACGTAATCTTTCAAAACGATGTAATAACAAATAAGGTTCCAAAGAAGAGAAATTAAATTGAGAAAATAATAGTCAGTTCAGCATCGAACGGGCATGAGAATGAAATTCAAGCAGCAAAAGAATTTTCAGAAATGTAAGAAGAATTAGAGGAAGATGGAAACAGTAAGAGCATTTCAAGTCATGGAGAGGATACTACGGAAAAACGGGATCCACAATGATTAAACGAACCCTGACGATCTACAAGACGTAACATTGGTATGCCACCTGAGAGGTATAAGGCCAACAAGAAGGCATGGAAAAAAGCAGCAAAAGAAAATATGGATTCACTTAAGAAAGAAAAAACATGGTCTCTAGTTGAACCAACAAAGGATAAAGAAATAGTGGGGTATAAATGGATGTTCAAGGTCAAACAAAGTGTGAATGGAGTCAAGCCCAAATAAAAGCAACACTATCGATTGCAATCAAGAAAGAAAAATAAATATTCCAGATAGCTGGAGTTTTAGAAGCAAAATGAAACCTCTATCTAGGAATAAAAATCAAGAAAGAGAAAAACATCCGTCGGACTACAGGATTCAAAAGCATCGAAGATTCCCTTGGATCCCGGGTAACTAAAGCTATGAGAGGATGACTAGACCAATGCAGAATTAGTAGGATTTGCAGATGCAGAGTGAACACATAATGAGATTGACAGAAAATATAATTGTGGATATTTGTTCAAGTTTCACGAAGGAGCTGTCAGTTAGGCCTGTAAGAAACATCATTACGTTTCATTATCATCAACAGGAGCAGAATATGTAGCACCTGAAAAGGCTACTCAAGAAGCTATCTGGTTGTGGCAGTTATTAACAGACTATGAAAAGGTAATACAAGGTGGAATACAAATTATGGAAGACTATCAAGGATGTTTAAAACTTTCTGCACATAAAAACTTGAGCATCAGAACAAGACACATAACAACAAAGTTGCACTAAGTATGGGACCTAAAGGAAAAGAGATCAACAGAATACGAGTACTAGCCTACAGAGCAAATGTTGGCAGATATGCTCCCTAAACCAATGCACAATATCAGATTGACCATAGTTCAGAAGACATGCAGCCTGTTTTTCCGCTGCCTAGATATTCCAGCTTTGTTTTTATTTTAAATTCAAAATTTAATTGTTGAAAGTGTCTCTTATCCCTCTTGAACAATTTCGATTTCGGTAGCTTATAAAATAGTTGAGACATTGACACCAATCAACTGAACTTTTCTATGGAATATACAAATTTTTTAAACCTTGTGCAACCATAGCTGGGGTAGGATCTGCCAAATTTTTTCCAGGGAACGGAAGAGTGAAGTCAGCAATGTTTTCCCAAGTTTCAGCCCACATGTTACCAAGTAAATGGCCTGGAATTGGCCCATCTTTAGACACAACGTCATCTCCATACTGCTTCCTCAACTGACTTCTTACATAAGCATGGATTTGCAAGTAAAAAGGCTTTAGCTCTTCCAGAAGGGACTCTGAAACCAAATTTTAATTAACAAATATGATTAATAAATCAACAATTAACTCTTTTTGCTCAAGCACTTTCAATTCCACTCACCAACATCTTTTTGGAAATCTTCCGTTTCGTACTGTTGAAGCCACATATCAGATTTATCAGTGAAGTTATTCAACTTTGAAGCCACGTTACCCAACTCAACATATCTGGGATAGAAATACCTGATTTTTCTTCCAGTAACTTTTCGCCATTCTTTCCAAATGTACAAGAGAAGTTCAGGATCGCGACTCTTGGCCATGAGATCCCATAATTCTGGCTGCAGTGATAAACTACAGTTCTTTGGATTTGTTTTATCGCAAATTTTTGCTGTAGAATAAATTGTCTTCATCTGGTTCGTGATATAGTCATATTCCTTAAATTTCTAGAGTGAATGAAAAATTAATTTTCTAATTGTAGTGATATAAACAAAAAATTAGTTCACTGTGAGTTGAAGAATAAAAATGTATTTTAAATTGAAACTTCAAAATAACCTTTGATGGCAAGGAATTTTCCCAAATGTTGCTGAAAAAGAAAAACTGCCTCTTAGCATCTTCGTCTCTCAATTCCCTCCATGGGAATATCTTAACTTTTGCCCACAATCTTTTTCTGAAATCTGAAGCTTCATTTGATACTTTAAGTCTGACGGCTAAGTTTTCATCCGTGATGTTGGTTTCATAATTCCAGGATGCTATCTGCTCCTTATTGTTCCATTCGGCGGTCTCTTTATTGGCTGTCTCCAAGAAGTCCGAGACAAATTTTCTGGTTTTTTTGAGAAGATCATCAAGATTATCCTTAGTTGGAACCTTCAAATTTTTATCTTCATTTTGATAATCTGCTGTTGTAACTGCAATAATTGCTATCGCGAGTAGGCTAGAAAAAAATTATAATGTCAGGATATCTAATGGCTATGCTAATTGATGGAAAATTGACATAACCGAATATAAAGTCAGAATATAGTTTAGAGTTTTATTTTTATACTCATAAAAATAGTTCTCTTTGTTCAATCAATTTTTTATTTATTATTCAAAACTTCAAATCGACTTAAAATAATCAAGGAAAATATTTTTGTAAGTAACATCGAACGGTTGAGAAATTTCCGAATTTTTCAGTTAGGATCTTGAGTTCTTTGACAATTATTTTTTTTAAGTAACAGATTTGCAGAAAAAATATGAACAATTCTTGAAAATATCCTATAGAGAATTAATTTTCATTTCAATTGATCGAATTTAATTTCGATGAATTTTCAACCGAAAAGAGTAATTTTTGACCGAAAAATACGAATTGTCAACAAAATAAACGAATTTTCATCTAAAATGAAATATTTTCAGCCAAACACATGAATTTTTAACCAAGAAGATTAATTTTCTACCGAACAATAGGAATTTATAACAAATACATTATTTTTTTAACAAATCGTTGTATTTCAAACTAAAAAAGAAAGTTCAACTAAAATAATTAATATTCCACTGGAATATGCAAATTTCTAGTTAAAAATACATTTTTAACGAAAAATCAACGATTTTTCTACAAACTAGTTAAATTTCCAACCAAAGAGATAAATGTTCAACTAAAACGATGCATTTCTAAGCAAGAAATGAATTTTAAATAAAGTAATTGAACTATCAACCAAGTACTTGAATTTTCTAACAACAAGATTAATTTTACTACTAAGAATACGAATTTTGCGCAAAAAAACATAAATTTCCAACCAAATAATTGAATTTTAGAAAAAGGTGAATTTATAATTGAAATATACATAGATTTGAATTATCAACAAAATAGTCAAGTTTTCAACCAAAAAGATGAATTTTCAAGCAAGAATCTTTATTTTCTACCAAAAACACAAAATTTTAAGAAAATAAATGAATTTCAAAATAAAGAAAGACATGTCCAAAAATGAAATAGTTTAATTGTTAGTTGAGAAAATTAATTATTAGGAAAAAATGAATTTCCAACAAATTAGTTGAATTTTCAACCAAACCATTCAAAACCTAAAATCAGAATCTTCAACCAGAAAAAATGCTTTTTTAACAAGGTAGTTAAAGTTTCGACCAAGTAGTAAAATATTCAACCTGAAAAGGCGAATTTTCAACAAAACAGTTGAATTTTCAACCAAAAAATTACTTTTTATCAAAATTGTTAAATTTTCTGAAAAAGGATTGATTTTTCACCAAATAGTTGAATTTTTAAACAAAAACATGAATTTTCAACTGAAGAAGATCCATTTTCAACAGAAAGTGGAATAGTTAAGTTTTCATTTAGGAAAATTGATATTTAATAAGAGAAAAAAAAACAAATTTTCAAAAAATAGCTTCAAATTTTTTTGTAAATTATTATGTAAATTAGTATTATATACTATTATACAAATTACTGCAAACTACGTGAATTACTCTAGATTACAATTTAATTATTTGGATTACCCCAATTACTTCGAACTAGCTGAATAAAAGTGGATAACAGGAATTTTCAAACAAGTAGTTAAATTTTTAACGAACATGATTAATTTCTCAATAAAAATTATAACAAAATACAATAATTTTCAACTAAATATCTAAATTTTCAACTAAAAAATTAATCCACAATCAAAAATTGAATATTTAAATTTTCAGTTGAGAAAATTACTTTTAAACCAAAGAAAACAAATTTTGAACAATATATTTTAATTTTTAACTAAAGGAATGAACAAAAGACGTGACTTTCTACCTATAAAAGATGCATTTTCAACCAAAAATGAAATTGTCAAATTTTCAGTCAAGAAAATTAATTTAATATATATATATATATATATATATATAATACATTTTCAAACATTTAGCAAACATTTTAAGATAAACTTATATACGAGATAACATAAATAAAGCTTTTGTGCAAAAACATCAAGCTGAACTGAAATAAAATTAGATCGTAATATGTATATGAAAATAGACTGAGGAGAACAAAAATTAATATGTACAACTTTTTTATCTTCGCATTTAATCATTATAAATTCTTTCTGAAAATCACTTGCAAGTTTTCAATAGAAGATATAAATACTACAATTTACCATTTTTTGTATAACGTTACAAATTTGTTTAATATAAAAAAATAGGTTTCAGAACACATACTTTATTTTGCTTCATTTGGACCAGAAAACCGAAGATAGAAACTGATTAATCTGAAAAATATGTTACTTTCGAAGCTGAGACTACACATCGCTTTTGCACCCAAACTGTTAAATTCAAATGTACAAACCCCGATACAATAATAATAATTATCATACAATTTTTGTAGAACTTTATGTAAAACTTACGCTCGATACATGATGGTTGTTCTCTCTAAAAATGAAGGAACTAATCTATTTTTTAGGTCACCTCAGTAACCTACATACATGTACTCATGCGAAGAGGATACAAATACAACATATTATCATCATGACAATGTGTATTGCAAGTCACAAAACAAGCGACAATAAAATCAGTCACGAATTCAATGATCCAACATCTTGTAGCATTTTAAAAAACTATAGCAATGAAATAAAAAATAAAATTGTTTATAACTTGGGCATTGTAGTTGATAATCATAAAAAAACTTATACTAAAAATGATATCAATAAAACAATTAGCCTATTATCTTCAATTCTTTTTTACGGAAAATATTGGTCATACTTTTATATTCGATTTGTTTATCTCCTTTTTTATTAATAAGTATATGAATACCAAGTCAAATGTCTCATCGCGCTATTTGATACTTGGAGAATAAATAAAGAACACTTGTTCTGACATCTTAAATTCAGCACAGTATGTATTTATGGGCTGATAAGCGAAGAGGAATTTCGACATTCGACAACAATAGAAACATCGAAATTTGTTATCCACGTGAACCAATTCATTTTCAAATTCAATAAAATGGAAGATTTCTAGAAGAGTCAATATTTCATAGAAGTTCACTTTTCTGATGCGATATTCAAGTGCCGCCAAAACTGAACACATGAATGCACGAATAAGTCTTGACTTTCCGTTGGTAACAACAAACTAGGAAATTATGGAAATTTGATTGAGCTATTGCAGTAATATTTACTGGGTTTTTTATTTATGATTTGCATGACATACAATTTTAATATGACATAAAAATAGAATAAAATAATACTTTTTTGGATTTTAAAATTATTTCTCCATATGTCCTACGTAATCAGGATTGCTTGTGATATGTGTGTTCCTCCCCCCCTCTGACGTAAAAGATTATTATTTATAAAAGTTGATCAAATTGTTTAATTTCTCACTTAGTAAAATGTCCCTTCATATAATTGTATAAGTTAGGCAACAAAATAGTGAGACGCGTCTTTTAAGGTGATCTCATGAGCCCTTTGCTTTTTTGTATCACACTTCTGCCTCTATCTCTCGCACTACGAAATTCTCCTCGATACCTCTGTGGCGACACATCCTGAGCATTATATATAAGTTTTGTTAGACATTTTAACACGGGAGGAACCTATACATACCTGGGCTTCCCTCAAAGTCGCATTCAGGAAGTAAAATCGTGCAGTCTCCGCTGCACAGTCGAGGCCTGACATCGTTCTCCAAGACTTCGAGAAACGAACAATATTCGTGATCGAATTCTCAGCTACGGCCGTCTACAACATCACTGCCAAGGAGAATGAAAAGGAGGAGAGGTTATCCAGGTCTTGAAAGGGAGCTGCAGCGACTGTACCCAGAATATTCGGTTGTGATTGTCTTTGTGATCAGTGCTCTCGGAGGTGCGAAACTATCACTGGTTCGTAACCTTAAAGCCATAACCGCGTGCCGAAAATATGCCAAGGCACTTGCGAGATGGATGCGGAAAGCTGGCATCCTTGGATCGCTTCTTGTCCTCAAGACACACGAAGGTTTCGCCGGCCTATTGACTATTGGCATTTTTTAGATGAAAGTTGCTCCTGGTGGAACCCTGCGGTCTGTGAGACCTCAGGTCCATATTAGTGCAACAATTAAATAATATCCATACTTAAAGGTTAACTATGTCATTTTAAGCTAAACATCGCACGATATGAAAAAAAGTCAAGAAAAGAAAAATTTTCCTTTTTCGACACCCTACAATATTATTATAAGGCTTTTTATAATTTTCTTGAAAAATCGAAAAGTCAAATTTTTATCGCACAAAAAATAATGAAAAATTCCATTTTGCGATCAAACTATACAAGATACGAAAAAAAACGAATAGACAAAGATTGTACTCAACGCACGCATCAAGCGATGAGAATGTGCCTGTGGCGCGGGCAGATATTTTTTTCTTCTGTCCATTAAACTAGAAAATATCACTATGCTTGTAACGCTTTGATTCGACTTCAGGGTAAAAAGAATTTTTTTTTGGTTTAAATTGTTTTTATTTGTCACTTTTACATACTTTTCATATTCACATATAGAAACCACATCTTTACTCAACATCCCTCATCATCTGCACCTGGATTTTTGATACAATCGCACGCGTTTGCTTGCACTTTTGGCCAAAAGAGAGGAAAACTGCAGAAAACCTTTCTCGAGCTTAGTTGCGGTCACCAACAGTTGACTTTGTATGTATATATACGATATCTTTGATTTTTTCTCTTGGATTTTAAATGATTGATATCCGTCTCCATGTGCTCGTCAGTTTCCACCTCCATATTAAAATATTGGAGGTCTTGTGGGCAGGCGAAGATGAGATGGCAAAATTCTATCTACACCTAAGATCCGACCGCTTCTCGCAGACATAGAAACCTGATCATTGGTTACCGCACATTGTGCACATTGGCGGCCATCACTTTTTCTGTATATTGGTTTTATAAAATTATTCATGTCGCGCCATCCAATGAGGGTTTTTCTATTTGCTACAAGAGATATCGGTAGTGTGGCTGGAGTGTTGGGACCGATGAGAAGTTCCCTTATATTTTCTTCTGTACCCTCCACTATGGAGAGCGGAAGAATTCTACCCGGGCAAACTGAAACATCGAGACAAATTTTTTAATTCACAAATTTTTAATTATATAGACAATGAAACCGTTGCATTCTTTCATTGCAAATACTAATTTTCGAAAAGAAATATGAACAAACCTCTGATTGTTTTTAGACGATGCAGTATGACGGTTTTTGATATACTTAGTCTAAATCAAAATGGTTTCAATTTTCCAGGTGTGAAAATTTTTGTTAACCATTCTGGTTTAGACTGTGTAGTTCGAAAGCCGTCATTCCATTGACAAAAAACAATTACGCTAGTCAACAAAAAACATAACATCAATATTCAATATCCTATTATGGTTCAAATATTGTAAATATACCTTGAAATCTGATGATTTTTTATTAACAATATCAATTTTAGACGGCAAACACTAATACAATAAAAAATTGATGAAGATTGTGAATTTTCTTTGAAATCTATTCTTACATTCTCGTCAGAGAAGGTATTAGATTTGTGTAAAATTTGACCCCCCCCCCCCCCTCCGTTTTTGTCAAATGACCAACTTATTTTATGTTATCTATAAATGCCTTGAGGAATATGTACGACAAATAATAATAATTTATTTTACGTTTTTTTTCATCAATGTTAAAAATGTTGGCGGCTACAAACATTTGTATTCTAGAAAAAAACTGATGAGGTGTCTGTCAGGTTCTAGTGGACAATTTCCTGCATTGCATAGGCAAGCAAAATCTAATTAGAAAATATACTAATCTATTAATTAATCAATGTTCAATAGAAATATATTGCACTATTTTAAGTTTTGTTATAAAATGCTTGTAAAGAAATGGTGTAAAGATGTGATCAAGGATAACCTAACCAAGTTGATTATCATATTTTGCCACATTTATATGCTAATACTAGTACAACACTAGTAAAAAATCTAGTAGTATCGTTATGTTACCGATGGGGCCCCAATTAATTTTCCCCACTAGGGCCCGAGTAGAAATATGGAAAACTCGTCAGAGTCCCACTAGAACCCTCTCGAAATTTCTGTATGGGTGATAGTGTTGTGCAAATTACATTACATATTTACCAATAGAATTAACGAGAACTGCTAAAACGAATATCAGCGTTCCAACCCTCATTTTTGGCCAGCGAAAGTTGATGTGAGGACAAATTCGTGATCGATGTGTAACTGATGAATATTCTGGAAGATATTTCAACATAAATACTATATTCGCTATCTCAGTCGTCCTTGTAAATTATCCCAGTATTGGTAAGACGGTTTGGAAGCCAGACTCGTATTTTTCTGAAATATTTATTTTTCCTTATTCTGTTTCCCCTTTCAAGACACTAAAGTAGTACAGATTTAATATAAGTTATATTTGCTCCACGTGTCCTAATTATTTAAGGATATCGATATAAGTTACCGTGAAACCTTGTAAATATTCGCCTTACGAAATTTGGATTATCTTGAAAACTCATAAATTAATGAGTCTATTTGCACAGCATTATTTTTTCCTTCTATAGCAGAAGCTGCTATGTTCCCGAAATATTAATTAATTACTCATGTTAATTTTGAATAATATATTATTAATATTGATTTTTTGTATCTTTCGGCATTATAAGTACGGTTGCAAAATACTGCAAGTGTATTCATTATAAATATATTCATTTAAGCTTATTGTATTATATGAGAAAGCTCATATGGGTATTGAATAAATTCAATTCCTCATGGAGTGGAGTTTTTAATAACAAAACAATTTATTTTCAGAAATCAATCAATTCCTCTCATCACAATGAACCTTCTCAAGCACCTTCACCCTTGCAGAAATTTCAGAGTGGCCCTGATCGGGGCCAGATCTGGCCCCAATCGAATATCTCAATTAGGGCCAGATAAGGCCCCTTATAATTTTTATTTATAAGAATATTATTATGATATAATTCATTCAATAAGAAATGAAACAATTCTTTCAGAATATTAAACTTTGATATTTAAATATTTGGAAACATTTATCGTAATTTTACGGAAAGTTTAAAAGTCGTTGTAATCTGTCGCATCAACTATACTGGTAACGTATTGAACAATAAATTTTATATAGATATTTCGAAAAATATTCTGAAACACGTCGTTAGAGTCATGTATTTTGATGAAAATTCATCTTTTTTGATGGAACATTAATCTTCTTGGTAGAAAATTTATCCATTTTGGTTGATAAATTGATAATTTTTTTGAAAATTAGTTTTTTTGCTCAAAGTTAATTTTTCATCTGAAAATTTAAGTACTCCTTCTTAAGTTGAAACTTTATCATGTATATTTTATGAGATAAAAATTCGAATATTTTGTAGAAAATTTAAGAATTTTATTGAAAATGGTATTTTTTGTTATTTTATTTTTTGATAGAACATTAATCTTCTTGGTAGAAAATTTATCCATTTTGGTTGATGAATTAATAATTTGTTTGAAAATTAGTTTTTTCGCTCACAGTTAATTTTTTATCTTAAAATTTAAGTATTCCATTTTAAGTTGAACTTGAAAAGTCGTCTTTTTCGGTAGAAAATTAATCTTGTTTGTTGAAAACTCAACTTACTGGTTGAAAATTCAACGATTTGGAAGAAAATTCATCTTTTTTGTTAAAAAGTCGTCTTTCTGGCTAGAAAATAATTCTTCTTTTTAGAAACTCCAACTTTTTGGTTGATAATTCAACTATCTTGTTAAATATTCATATATTTGGTTTCAAAGTCGTCTTTTTGGGTAGACAATTATTTTTGTTTTTCGATAGTTCAACTTTTCGGTTGATAATTCAACTATCTTGTTGAAAATTTATCTTTTTTATTGAAAATGGTCTTTTTTGTTAGAAATTTATTTTTTATTCTCTAGGAGTTACTGTTTTCTAAAATATTCGACTTCTTAGCATAAAAACTTTACTCTTTTGTTGAAGATTCATCTTTCGTGGTAGAAAAGTTAGCTTTTTGGTTGCAAATAAACTTTTTTGATCAAACATCAACTACTTTCTGAAAAGTTAGTTTTCCTTCTTGAACATTCTAATAATTGATTGAACTTCAATCTTTTTAATTTGAATATTCGGCCATTTGGTTGAAAAGTTTTTTGACACGTGGAGCAAAGAATAAAAAAGTGAGGTTATAATGCGAAAAAGTTACAGCATTGAGTCTATACTAAAAAGAAGAGTGGGATCGTTTTGTACAATTAGTTCCAATCCTGAATCCCAATTCTCAATCTATTCAACACTTTTACGTCGAGACGAACAAAAAATGATCTTCAAAATGGCGACGCTTTCTCGGAGTTCACTGTCGTAAATCTTAGAGAGCTGGATAATTCCAGTGGATAATTCTAGTTTGATATGAACACCTCACCTCGGTCTAAAAACTTCGCGTAAATAATTAACGAGGTGAATTGAAAATTATATAAAGCGATTTATCGCCATGACTTTAACGGTTTATCTGTTTACTGTTCGTCACTTTTACAAAGCTGTCTTCTTTCCGTCCGTTCTTTGGCAAATAATCGAACGGAAGACTGATCGAATGCTTTCGAGATTAGCGCGGCAAATTCAAATCTGAATAAGTATAAACTCCAAACAGATTAAAAAAATAAATACAATGATTAATACTAACTTGATAATTGTATAGTTACTAACTAATTTAATGCGTCCGTAGTCATAAATTTTTATTATGTTATGATTTTCGTTTGTTATGATTTTCGTATATAAGAAGTTAAATTTAACTAATTAACTCTAGATTAGTCACTGAACTGAAAATCAGTTGAATATTCATTAATTAAGACAGGGAGTAATTTTAAATTTAATTAATTCTAATTTTTAAACTGACTCTGATTTGCAGAGAGTAGCCCGATATGGCCCCGACCAGGACCACAAAAGTAGCCATAATCAGGGCCGCATTAAGCTACCCCGATTGGGGCCACGTCATGAATTAGGATCAAATTGGACAATTTCTCCGCGGGTGATATTTAAAATATTTTTATTTTTCAGCATTATAAGTACGGTTGCCTTATTACAATGGACCTTCTTAAGCAAACACCTTTATTGGCGCCCCGAAAATTAATTTTGATATTTAAATTATAATCATACAAATATCGTTGCATCCATATATTTCGTTACAATGAATAGTCAGTCAAAACTATTTAATACTAATATGAGAATACTATTAATTGAATTCTATAAACATTTTTGTCCTTTTTCAAAGAATTTTTTTCCAGTTTTCAAGAAACATCTCCCTTTCTCATTTTTTCGCTTAAATGTAAAATGAGTTATTACAACTCAATTAAAAAAATCCAATTATTCCTCGTAAAAATTTATTTTTTCATCGAAAAGTCTACCATTATATTTTTGGTTCGGAATTCATCTCGTTCGGTTGAACATTCTACTTTATAGCTGAAAATTTGATTATTTGGTTAAAAATGTAACTATTTTGTTGAAATTGCAACTATATTCTTGAAGTCATCTTCTTGGTCAAAAATTCAACTACGTACTTAAAAGTTGAACTGCTTTATTATAAATTTACTTTTCTGGTTTAAGTTTCATCTGCGTGATTGGAAATTTAACTATTTTGTTGAAAATTTATGTTGTTTTTTTGCTTGGAAATTAATTTTTTTAACTTAAAATAAACTATAAATTAATGAATGAAATGAGTATATAAAAAATGCAACTATTTGGTTGGAAATAATTTTCTGTTTTTGTTGAGGATTCAGTTATATTGTCAAAATTTAGCCTTTTTTGGTAAAATTCCACTGTTTTTTATTTAAAATAATAATATTTTTTTAGATATTACTTATCACATCTTTCCTTAAGAATTCATTTATTTGCTTGAAAAATTCTCTTTTATGATATAAAAATTCAACTATTTGGTAGAAAATTCGTGTATTTGATTGAAAGTTCATCTTCTACCTAAAAAATTGATCATCCTTGTTAAAAAATCTACTTTCTGGTTGAATGTTTTATTTTTTAGACGCATTATGAACTCTTTTCTTGAAAATTAATTTTTTTTAAAGATTCATCGTTGTAGTTGAAAATTCATCTGTTTGGTTGAGAATTATACTATTCTTCTAAAAACACATTTTCATGGTTGCGAATTAATTTTCTTCGCTGAAAATTTAACCATTCCGTTTTTTGTTGAAATTGATATTTTCTGGTTGAAAATTCAGCTATTTTGTTTTAAATTCGTCGTTTTTCGTAGAAGAAATATTCTTCTTTATTGATAGTTCAACTCCTTGGTTGAATGCTTAACTTTTTTTTTTAGAAAATTTACTTTTTTCAAGATTTATCATTTTAGTTGAAAATTCATCTTTTTGGTGAAAAATATAGCTATTTTTCTAAAAATTGAACTGTTTGGTTGGAAAGCGTCTTTTTTAGTTAAATTTATATTTGCTGAAAATTCTTTCTTTGTTAAAAATTAGTTTTGTAAACTGAAAATTGAACGATTCCATTTCTGATTGAAAATTTATCTTTTTTTGTTGAAAATTCAACTATTTCGTACAAAATTCCTCTTTTTTGATTGGAAATTGACGTTCTTTTTGAAAAAATTGTATTTTCCGGTTCAAACAGCCACTGTTTTCTAAAACATTTTATTTTATTTTTCTTGAAAATTAGTTTCTTTAACTGAATATATGATATATACTTATAATACATACAAAAATGTTGACTAACCTTTTTTGTTTTACTTTTTTATTGCTCACATTTACATTTCGATTTATATTTACATATGAAAAAATTCCATCGGCACTATATATCCCATGCTGACTGGAGCCGGTTTGTGAAAAGAAGCACTCGCATTTGCTTCGACTTTTTGCCAAGGTAGAGGAAAACTGCAGAAAAGGCTTCCCGGGCACAACCGGTTACCGACGCTCGAGTTCGGATGTCGACATTCAATATATGTGAACACTTGATGATATCGAATGCCTGCATCCGAACTCTACCGTCAGCAAACCAGCTTCGCACGGGAATCCTTTTCTGCAGTTCCCCCCCCCCCTCCCACGGCCAAAAATAGAAGCAAATGCGAGCGCTTCTTTCAAGAATCCTCCCACTCGACAGTAGTTAAACGCAGTGAAAAACGTCGGTACAGAGGAAATTCTATTTTAATTTTTGTTTTATCTTGAATATAAAATTATTGATATCCCTCTCCAGGTATCCGGGTGATCAGCTCCCGCCTCCACATTAAAATGTTGGAGGGCTTTTGGGCCGATGAAGCTTAGATGGCAAACGTCTGTCTACACCTAAAATTTGGCCGCTTCTCTCCGAAATCTCTATCTGTTTATGGTTTCTTATATGTTGTCCACATTGACGACCATCTCTGTTGTATACTTTACAAATATTATTATTCATGTCGCGCCACCCAATAATGGTATTACCATTTGCTACCAAAGATATAGGAAGTGTGGCTGGAACTGTGGGACTGATGCGAAGATTTCTTATGTTTTCTTCTGTACCCTCCACTATCGAGAGCCGCAGAATTTTACCGGGGCAAACTGAAACATCGAGACAACATTTTTCATTTGAATAAATCCTGTGGTTTGGTAGGATTCGTTTCTAGGGGTTCGGCGAGTTTGGAGGTACGTGGGTTAG
>CAKNXH010001485.1:1673-24989 GCA_932178445.1 Andricus quercusramuli | reverse complement strand
GAAGTGTCAAATTCGAATCGGTTTCGTACCGGTTGGAACTGAGCGCGGCAAAAGTCGATTCAAGGGTTTGGTTAAAAATTTGATTAAAAAAATCATTTTTTTAACAGTTATATTTTTAGTTGAAAATTCATCTCTTCGTTTGAGAGTTTAACTATTTTGTTGAAAATTAATCTTTTTGAATTGAAAATTCAACTACTTGGATAAAAGTACTAAAAGTCAAACTGCATTGTTGAAAATTATTTTTTTTTAATGAAGGCTCATGTCTTTCGTTAAAAATTTAACTGTTTAGTGGAAAAGTATTTTTTTTTTAAATTAATTTTTTAACTGAAAATGTAACATTTCCATTTTCTACCAAATAGTTTAATTTTCTATCAAATAGTTTCATTTCCTACGAAAAAAGTTGAATTTTCTACCCAAAAAGATGAATTCACAACCAATACAGTCATTTTTTTCAGCCTTCAGCAGAAAGAAGGTTTTTTTAGAAAACAGTTGAATTTTCAACCAAAATTGATGAACTTTCTTAAAAAAAAAAAATGCAGCCAATATATTCATTAGTTTTTTCAATTTTCAGCAGTCAGCCTAAAAGAAGTTTTTTCAGAAAACAGTTAACAAAAAAGTTAACTTTCAACTAAACAATTGAATCTTCAACCGAATAGTTAAATTTTCTACTAAACTGTTGTAATTTCAAACCAAAAACAATTTTTCTACAAAACAGTCGAATTTTCAACCAATTTGTTTACTTTTCTACCCAGAAAGATGAATTTGCAACCAATATATTCATTAGTTTTTTTTTTATTTTGATACCAAAAATACAAATGTTCAGTTTTCAGTTATGAAGTAAAATAATCGCCACTAGATTGTGGAATTTTCAAGTCAAAAAGAAAAATGTTCTACAACACATTTGGATTTTCTACTCGAAGAAAATGAATTTTTAACAAAGTAATTCAATAAATAAATCTTCTACCAAAAAAAATTTATATATATATTTATATATATTTATCTATATTTTTTCGAGATAGTTTAACTTTCAACCAAGCAGTTAAATTGCCAACTAGTTAAGGTAACTTTTTAACAAAATAGTTGAATTTTTAATAAAATAATTAAATTTGTAATCAAAAGATATGTCTTCTGAGTTCTAAACCAAAAATTCCGTGGTAGACTTTTCAATTCAAATAATTAACTTTTAACCAGAAAAATATTAATTTTCCACCAAAGACTTGTAACAAAATAGTTTTCAACAACAATAAAAATTACAGCCAAAAAAGATGAATTCTGTATCAAAAATATAATATGAAGTAGACTTTTCAATTGAAAGGAATTAACTTTCAACCCGAAAAGATGTCTTTCCTATCAAAAGATGAATTTTCAATCCAAAAGTTCGAATTTTCAACAAAACAGTTCAGTTTTTTACCAAAAAAGATTCTCAACGAAAAATCTAAAAGTTAATATTTCAATCAAACAAGACTACTTTTTATCAAAAGAGTTGAATCCTCAACCAAAACATATTAATTATCAACCAAAAAATTGCATTTTTAACCAAAAGAAATTAATCTTCAACAAAAAAATTGTATTTTCTACTAAGTAGTTTAACTTTTAACAAAGTGTGTAGTTGAATTTTCAAACAAAAAATGTGACATTTTAAGAAAAGAATAGAATTTTTAAAAATTATGATAAATTTTATAATCGGAAGAGATACTTATCAACTTGTTCTAATCTCTCATCATTGAGGAGAATGTTGCACATTCTCTTCTCACTTTTTCCTTCAAACACCATTTTTTTGTTTTATTCAAGTTAAATTTGAAGCCCATGCTTGTATTAATTTTATTCAACATTCTTTGAAAGTCCTCGATGGATTCTGCCATAACAATCTTGTCATCTGCTAAAGCTAACCCACGTACCCTCACTGTTTCGAGATCTATACGCTTTACCGTTTTTAAGTTCTTAATTATATCTCCAACCTCGGTGACATAGCCTTTTTCAATTGAATTTCCTAATGCAATATGATTTACGTCGCAGTCATGTTGCCCTCCTTATTATCTTCACCTCCTAATAATTCTTCAAAATAGTCTTTCAAAGTGTCTACCATCCCGTCTATATCATATAGTATTTCACCACTGCTGTTTCTCATGCTGACAAACTCTGTACTTTTACTTTCCTTCATCTCTTTAACCCATTAACGCCCAGAGGACACGTTTTCGCAGTACCCTCTTCTACAAGATATTGCACTATCAACCCGCACTACAAAAAATTTGAAAAGTACCTACCCTATTATTTTCGAGGTCGCTCTTTTCGATGGTGTAATCAGAATTTCTTAAAAAAGTGTTATTTTGCAACTTTTTTGCAAAATAATGTTAAAAAACGCGAATTTTGTAATCCTGTTTTTTTTTCATTTTAGATTTTCGTCATCTTATCGCATAATTATTCAACCATGGAGTGACGTAATCGTGTCCTCAATTGTTGTAGTTTCGAATTATGTCATTAGTTTTATTTTTATCATGATTTAAACTTGCAAAATAGGGATATAAACATTAAAAAATTTGGAAATTTTTCGACTAATCAATTAATGTGACTAAAAATAATATATCGTAACAACTGGGCAAGTTACATATATATACTATGGTTTTTTGGGTCGCTGATCATGAATTTGATATTATTTTTGCAATATTAATTTGTTTAAACAATTTGTTTAAACAAATAATTGCAAAAAAATGAAAATTTTTTAAAATAGTTCATTGCATCGTAATCTACGGGAAAAAATACGTTCAAATCATATATGAAAAATTATAATTATTTAAACAATAATGTAATTTATTAACAAATCTCTTTATATACCCAAAATACGTTGTTACATATGGTTTTTTGGGTTTTTGGGATCGCTGATGACGAATTTCATATTCATTTTGCTAAATTATATTATTTAAACAATGTATTTAACAATATGGAGCTGAATATAAAGTCCTCATAAGTGTTTACTAGAGTAGTGTTTTATGGTAATCATATTTTCATGTTATAGATTCAACCTTATAGATGACATATTTTTGCTCATAAAAACTCTTGCGAATTGAGTGTTTTATTCTCGGTTGATTTTGAGTATTTTCATATTCAGTCATCATAAGTAGATATACGTATCGAGTATTTGGCATAAGTACAAAGAGAAGGTATCGCGCCGTCGTTGTATACGTTGAGTAATATTATTCACTTCTGTAAAATAGTTGGATTGTTTCATTTTTCGAAAGTAATTTTTTGGGCACTCGATTTGGTAGACCATGCCAAAACGAAAAAAATCTGGAGCACAAAATTGAAAATCAAATCATAATTATTTAGATATTGGAAGTCAAAAATAGTAAAATAAAACTTTTTAATATTATTTAGCTAATTTTTCCTTTGGAGCGCTATATTAGTGACGAGTTTTGAAAAAATACAATTACTACTGATGTATTACTTGTTTAAACAATATAATTGAGCAAAACGAATATGAAATTCGGCATCAGCGATCCCAAAAACCCAAGAAACCATATATAACAACGTATTTTGGGTATATAAAGAAAATTGTTAATAAATTACATTATTGTTTAAATAATTATAATTTTCCATATATGATTTGAACGTATTTTTTCCCGTAGATTACGATGCAATGAACTATTTTAAAAAATTTTCATTTTTTTGCAATTATTTGTTTAAAAAAATTGTTTAAACAAATTAATATTGCAAAAATAATATCAAATTCATGATCAGCGACCCAAAAAACCATAGTATATATATGTAACTTGCCCAGTTGTTACGATATATTATTTTTAGTCACATTAATTGATTAGTCGAAAAATTTCCAAATTTTTTAATGTTTATATCCCTATTTTGCAAGTTTAAATCATGATAAAAATAAAACTAATGACATAATTCGAAACTACAACAATTGAGGACACGATTACGTCACTCCATGGTTGAATAATTATGCGATAAGATGACGAAAATCTAAAATGAAAAAAAAATAGGACTGCAAAATTCGCGTTTTTTAACATTATTTTGCAAAAAAGTTGCAAAATAACACTTTTTTAAGAAATTCTGATTACACCATCGGAAAGAGCGACCTCGAAAATAGTAGGGTAGGTACTTTTCAAATTTTTTGTATTGCGGGTTGATAGTGCAATATCTTGTAGAAGAGGGTACTGCGAAAACGTGTCCTCTGGGCGTTAATGGGTTAAATAATAATTTCATGGTTCCTTCAAAGTGTTTTTGTATTTTCTTCTGTTCTGATTTCATCTTTACTTTCCTTGACTAGTCGTTTAACTTTCCTGATTTTGTGTCTGTAATCATTTTCAAGTCTATTTCTCTCCTCATCGCTAAGACCTGTGATGTTCGACGTTCTCTTGTGCGCTTCTTTCTTTTCTTGTTTGGCTACCTCATTTTCATCATTCCACCATGCATCACCAGATTTTCTTCCTACAACCGCCGTACCACACACTCAGGTCGCAGTTGTAACAATGATATCCCTAGCATAGTCCAAGCGCCATCTATATCTTTATTACTTATAAGCGCTTCCCAAGTTGCCCTATCTATGCGTTCATTTATCTTATTCTAAAAATCTATTCGCTTATCCTTTTCAAAACAAAATTAATTTAATTGAAATTACTTTTCACTATTACTATTTCAAATTACATTTCACAAAGAAAATTTGAATATTGTTAGGAATATCCTTTTCCTTAATCATTACCCACAAAAGTTGATTGAGCAGCATATCACAATTAGAATTCAACAAATCAAAAACAAATAAAGTAACATTTTATCTACAGATAATCAGAAAGAATTCAGAGAATATAGTTCTTTTAATTCTTTTGTTCTTGCTTTGTTTGGTCAAATTTCAAAAACTATTGGATTTAAAAAAAAATTTAATATTCATGCTATTTTCGTGTAACATTTGTATACCATTTGACAATGATAAAAATAAAAAAGACGAAAGAAATAAAAAAGAGAAGGAAGGGGATTTGGTTCCGAATCAGTTGGCTAATCCTGCATGTTTTTACCGCTTTTTTGTTTTGCAAGTGAGCAGTTATATGCAATAACTGCCTACTTGCATTTTCAGAAGTCACCTGTTTTTCATTTGTTTTGCACATAACTTCATGAAGTACAAATAAAAAAACAAGTGTTTTCTAAAAATGAAATTCGGTTGTTATTGCATCCAACCGCTCAATTTCAAAACAAGAAAGCTGTAACTACATCTAGAATTTGCCAACTGGTTCGTAATTATTTTCCATTTAAATATATTGGAAACAAATTCGAATTGGAGGGCCAAATCCGAAATGTACATTCAGAAAAATGTTAGTTTGAAACAAACAAATTCTTTTCTTGATATAGGTCCAAACAAACATTTTTCTGAGTGTAGCTACTGCTTTCTTGTTTTGTAAATGAGCGATTGGATGCAATAACAGCATACTTGATTTTTCATAAATCTCGTGTCATTCATTTGTTGTACACATGAGTTCATGGGGAACAAATTAAAAACAAGTAGAAACTAAACAAAATTGTTATTTTGCAAAATTACCCATTTTTAAAAATCCTCATCTTTTTTAAATAACGGCGTTATTTTATAAGTGAAAGAGTTAGTAAACTGAAATTGGCTCAACAATTGTCTTCAATAATTACCACAAAAGTTGAAATTTCAAAATCTTGCAACTAAAGAGTGAGTAATTTAAATTTCTTTAAATAATTCTTTTCTGAAGAAAGATCTCCTTTCGCTCCGCTGGGAAACGAACCACAAAACTACTGATTTCTGGTCAGGTGCTTTTCCATTAAGCTACTAGAGAGATTAAGAGAAGAAATTTTTTTCAGAAATTTATGCATTATTTTTCTAGATGGTACAAATCAAAATTTTCAAGACATCTGTATTATCATTAAAAAATAACAGAAAATATGAAACGTCTTTTCTAACTAGATAGAGCTATGAAAGAAAAATTATTTTAAATAATTTTCCTTTTATAGCTCCATCTAGTCTGAAAAGACGTTAAATATTTTCTGTTATTTTCTGATGATGATACAGATTCCTTTTTTGAATTTCTTTGTGAACAATAAGAATCTTTTCTCTGTTACACAATGCTAATTTGTATTAAAATTATACTTAAATATACTATAATTAAAAGTATATGATTTAATTCAGAAATAAAATTCATAATCATAACGACATTTTTTTATTTCAAATACATGATATTATAATAATACAGAAAATAGAATGTGATTCTGAGATTACTTCCCGCGTGAAAAAAGTTTGCATGGCTCACGCATGGCAATAAACTTGGGAATAACTGGCGAAAGCATGGGTCATGCATGGTAATACGCTTGGAAATATCTGGCTAAAGCATGGGTCACGGCTGAATGGTAGCATGGCTAAAGCCATGCTCGTGTCCGTCTTCCATGCTCAGGACACGCTAAACACAAATGAATATTTTCAACAACATGTAAGTTTGCCAATAACCGACACATCTCTAAATGGTAAGTCCACTACCCGGGTGCACCAGAACGTGCACCACGTCGTTCAAGACGTCATCTACGAGAACTTTTCCAAAATTTGAATTGTGGCAGCAGCTAAAATAACTACCAATGGTGAGTCGACGATCAAGATGCTCCGGATCATGCACCAGGTCGTTCAAGACGTCATCTACGAGAACTTTTTCAAAATTTAAATTGCGGCAACAGCCAAAATAACTACCAATACTGAGTCGACGATCAGGATGCTCCGGATCGTGCACCAGGTCGTTCAAGACGTCATCTACAAGAATATTGAAAAAATTTACATTGTGGCAACAGCCAAAATAACTACAAACGGTGAGTCGACGATCAGGATGCTCCGGATCGTGCACCAGATCGTTCAAGACGTCATCTACGAGAACATTGAAAAAATTTTAATTGTGTCAACAGCCAAAATAACTACCAATGGTGAGTCGACGAACAGGATGCCCTGGATCGTGCACCAGGTCGTCCAAGACGTCATCTACGAGAACTTTTACAAAATTTAAATTGGTTCGATAGCCAAAATAACTACCAATGTTGAATCGACGATCAGCGTGCGCAGGATCGCGCACCAACTAGTTTAGCACGTATTGAATCACATCTTCTGGTAAAATTTTGAACTGGTATGCCAGACACTTGGGTTTTTTCATCTTGAACAAATAATATAATAATATAATACTGAAGCAATATATATTCTCTTATTTCAATGAAGTAAAAATGATGAAACTGTACTTTCTAAATAGATTGTTTCATTATCAGGTGATTTTGGTATCACTAGCGGTCTTAGTGGATTTTGTAACACCGGAGCATCCTGATCGTCGACTCACCATTGGTAGTTATTTTGGCTGCTGCCACAATTCAAATTTTGGAAAAGTTCTCGTAGATGACGTCTTGAACGACCTGGTGCACGATCCGGAGCATCCTGATCGTCGACTCACCATTGGTAGTTATTTTTGCTGCTGCTAGAATTCAAATTTTGGAAAAGTTCTCGTAGATGACGTCTTGAACGACCTGGTGCATGATCCGCAGCATCTTGATCGTCGACTCACCATTGGTAGTTATTTTGGCTGCTGCCACAATTCAAATTTTGGAAAAGTTCTCGTAGATGACGTCTTGAACGACCTGGTGCACGTTCTGGTGCACCCGGGTAGTGGACTTACCATTTAGAGATGTGTCAGTTATTGGCAAACTTACATGTTCTTGAAAATATTCATTTGTGTTTAGCGTGTCCTAAGCATGGAAGACGGACACGAGCAAGGCTTTAGTCATGCTACCATTCAGCCGTGACCCGTGCTTTAGCCAGATATTTCCAAGTGTATTGCCATGCGTGAGCCATGCAAACTTTTTTCACGCGGGTTGAAATGATTCGATGAAAAGATTACTTGATTTGATCGGTGCATACAGGATCATCAAAAATCAATTTGAAATACTCAGCTTCAATATATATCATAGTTCTCCTCTAGTTTGCACGCAACCTAAAATAAAAATGAAAAATTTACAATCTAGAAAGGCAATTTTTAAAAATTAATTATATAAAGTATTCAGAATATATTTAATACGATATTCTACGATGAAAATTCAATAATTCTTTTACATACGTTTGCTTGTATTTTTCCATCCAATGTATTCATTCGTTTTTTGATTTTCGGCAGTCAGCCAATCCAAAAGAGGCTTGAAGTAATCCAAAAGACCAGAGCTGCACATTTTCCGTTGTCCTGTTAACACCTCCATAGCATCTTGCCATGGCTTAGAGGATCCCAATTTCAACATTGATCTAAAATAAAATTTTGTTCATAATTTTTTTCCAATAATTGCTAAAAAGAAGTAAATATAAATTGGGAATTTGATACTAACTTCATGAGGTTTCCTGCCTTTTTACTGTCAGTTATGTCACACTCGTGAAGGGGTTTAGTGTTTAGATCATTTGGATCATATTCTCCAGCTTCAATACACAACGAGCTATGAAATTGAAACTGGACAACAAAACTAACATAGTATCTCAAGTATTCCACGTCTGAAATTATGTGATATTTGGATGCTGCATCGAAATCTTCCTCTGTTCTATCGACTGGAGGCTCTATTCCTTGAAAATCTTCTGCCAATTTCCACCTGAAAATTCATTACAATTTGTCACTTTTCTAACCATTAAAAATTGCTGTTTGAATATCAAAGCGGTTTAAATTTAACAGTTTCCAATAGTTGACTCAACAGCCCAAAATTATCTCAAAACAAGAGAAATAGGGTGATTTTCAAGAACATAAGATTCACAGGGAAATAATTTTTTTAAATTAAATTAAAGTAGGTACCGTACTCTTATGATTTTAGGTCGAAATAAAATACATTTTCAACAAAATCGTTGAATTATCAAACAAAACAAAAAAATGTCTACCAAAAGATATAAATTTTTTAACCAAAAAGCAAATTTTTAACAGAAGAATTAAGTTTTCAAAGTATGACGTCGAAAGTTTTAAATAACGTTTTACTTTTCAATCCGAAAAATTGTGTTTTCAACGAAAAACTTCCTTTTCAAACAAGAAAGTTAATTTTCAACTAAACATTTATATTTGTAACCAAATAGTTGAAATTGTAAGCAAAAGAGACAAATTTAAACCAAATTGTTGAATTTTCAACCTACAAAGATGAATATTCAAACCAAAAAAAGGAATTATAAAAAAAAAACAGTTAAATTTTTGACCGAATAGTTTGATTTTCTACCAAAATAGTTGAATTTTCAACCAAGAAAGACGAATTTTAAATAAGATACATGAATTTTTAAAAAAAGACATGAATTTTCAACAACAAAAGATTCATTTTTACCTGTGTAGTTCAACTTTCAAGTAGTTTAATTTTTGACAAAAAATATAAATTCTCAAGAAATAAGTGTAAAAGTTGATATTTTAACCAAAAATTATTTAAATTTTGAATCCAAAACAGTTAAATATAAACAAATTGGATACAATTTTAACCAGAAAGTTTAATCCTGAACGAAAATATATTGATTATCAACCAAACAGTTGCATTTTTAACCAAAAAGATTTATTTTCTATTAGAAAATATGAATTTTCAAAAACCAAAATGACGAATTCTCAACATTAATTTTCAACCAAAAAGTTGAATTTTATCCAAATAGTCGCATCCATAATCAAATAGTTAAACTTTCAAGCATTAGAACTGAATTTTTAACCGAAAAGTTGAATTTTCAAACTACAAAAAAAGAATATCTAAACCAAAAAGATGAATTATTATCAATAAGACAGTTGAATTTTTAACCAGGAAGATTAATTTTCTACCAAGAAGATTTTTTTTCTAACAAAAAAGAAGAATTTTCAACAAAATACATAAAGTTTTAACAAAAATTTATTTTAAAAATAAAAAGTGAATTTTAAGCAAAATGGTTCAATTTTCACCGAAGGAAATACATAAATCTTCATCCAAACAAATTTTTTTCACAATAGTTTAATCTTTATTCAAATAGTTGAATTTTTAACCAAAGAATATGAATTCTTAAAAAAATTTAAAAGTTAATGTATCAAAATCAATCAAAATCAATTTAACAAAACAAAACAAATTCTAACAAAATCGTTGAATCCTCAACCAAAACCGATTAATTCTCAACAGAAGCATTTTTAACCAAAAAATTTTTTTTTGACAAAGTAGTGCAATTCAGAAGATTAATTTTCAACACAAAAGAAACGAATTTTCAACAAAAAAGAAACGAATTTTCAACAAAAAGAAACGAATTTCCAATAAATTAGTAAAATTTTCAACCAATATGAGGAATCTTCAACCAAAGGATTGAATTTATAACAAAGTAGTACGACTTTCAAACTGTTAGATGAATTTTGAACCAATAAAGATGAATTCTTAATCAAAAATGGAAATTTATATCAAAACCAAAAAATATTTTAATTTAAAATTAAAAACTGTAGAATTCAACCAAAAAAGGCGAATTTTCAACCAAGCAAAATTTGTTAGCCTGGAAAGAAAAACATTTTTACCAAATTGTAAAATTTTTGAACCAAAATGCGATTTTTTCACAAAACAGTTGAAATTTCAACAATAAAGTTCATTTTTAATCAAAGAGATGAATCTTTAAACAAAAGAATGAACTTGTGACCATAAATATGATAGTGAGATTTCAATAAAACAGAATGAACTTGAAAAAAAAACTTTTCTAACAAAACATTACTTTGCAATCCAAAAGGACAAATTTTCTATCCAAAAAGACGAATGTTCTACAAAACAGTTTATTTTTCAAACAAAAAAGATGACCACTGTAGTGAAAATTTGGATCACTCTAGTGAAAAAAATGAAAGAAAAACTCAAAAAGAAGAGTTTAAAGTGGTACTAAGTGAGAAAGAAGATAAAAGTGCAGATGAAACGTTAAAGGAATTATGGATACAGTACAATAAATGAGAGTTATTACATAGTTAAGTTATAGTTAAGGATAAGAACTGATTCCAAATGTCGGAGAATCTCATGATTCAAAAGACGCACAGAAAAGGATTTTCAATTCACAGGAAAGCTTAAAAGAATCAAAGAAATATGAAGAACAAGTGACGTTTGAAAACACAACTAGGCTGTTATGGCATCAAACCGCTCAATTGGACAGCAAGAAAGCAATCACTACATTTAGGATTTGTCACCTGATTCGCAATTATTTTCCCTTCAAATATATTTGTAATCAACGCGAATTAAGGGATCAAATCCCAAATATAGTTACCGCTTCCTTTTTTTGCAACTGAGCAGTTGGATTCAATAACAGCCTACTTTCATTTTCAGAAGGCTCTTGTTTTTTATTTCTTCTTCAAGAAGATATGTGCCAAGCAAATGAAAAAGAAGTGAGTTGTGAAAGTGCAAGTAGGCTGTTATAGCATCCAACCGCTCAATCGCCAAAGGTGAAAGCATTTGGGATTTGGCCTCACCAATTCGCAATTGTTTCACTTTTTTTCAATGAAAAGCAATTTTGCACATCAGAGATTTAGTGTGACGGATATCATACCAGTAACAGTTATACTGATCAGGAGTGACTTCACCCCTGAAGATGTCCCATCTCCACAAGTCCATGATGTAAGCAAAAGGAAGAAAGACCACCTTCTCCAGACCTTTCAGATACAAATGGTTCAAAGAAGCTTCATCGTCAGTAGTATAGTTTTCCAAAAGTTTTATTTTCTCCAGATGAGCTGGTGTTGAGACACTAAGAGACATCACATCGCCAATAGCTTCATGGAATCCTGGATTGGCACCTTCTTTATAGATTGTAGGCTGATCTTTGTATTGCAAAAAGTACTGAATATGACCCATTTCATGATGTGCAGTCTCCAGAGATTCAGCATTATTTACAGTACACTGTTTGATCCTGAAATCTTGACCATCAAGAAAGTCCCAAGCACTCGCATGGCAAACTATTTCTCGATCTGTTGGTTTTTCCAAAATTGAATTCTTCCAGAAGAGTTCAGGCATTGCACTCATGTTCATGGATACGAAACAGGTCTCTGCTAGTTGGAATATTTTCTTAGGAGTATAGCCTGCAAAAGTAAAGAACATTCTATTATATAAATACTAGCAAAAATAAATGATGAGAATGCCATAGCGCGCAAATTACACGTTTCTTATTTTGATTAATCGAAGTAAAATACATGCTTCAATTTAAAGTGCGACGTGTCCAAATGAACAACTTCCATCTCGGTGAAACCAAATAAAAAGGTGCTAACTAGTGGAGACAAAACGAAAAGGTGCTAAGTCGCGTGGCGAACTCTAGAAGCTTCAAAATCTCGTGAACAGCGTCCTAAACTCTGTAGAACTTTTTCATTTGGTCTTCATGAGTTAGCACCTTTTCATTTTGTTTACAAATTTTAAAAGTGCAATGTTAATGCGCCTCAGAAGGTAACCTGGGAAGGTGCATCATGCTTGCTTTCTCTTGTTTTGAGAAGTCGATTTTGTACAAAGAGCGGCCAGGAGTCTGATGGTAAACAAGTTTTCTTGTATTCATAGTTCCCTCAAAACTTATCAGGACTGCAGCGCAGGGCCTCCATGCTATAATCAATTTGAGAGCGACAAAGTTTTGCTATGAAATTCAATTATTTGGCGTTGGCATTGCTACATTCGTACACAAAAATTAAGAGTAAGCTCTGCAATAGAGAAATGAACAACACTATCCACACCTTTTCATCAAAATTAAGTTGAATTCATTAGCATATTATTATAAAGTGTTATTAACGTATTATTCTAAAGTATCATATTAACGCGTTCCTTGAGTCATTTATGTGTGAAAAAATCAAAATTTGTATTAGAAAGTTCTCATGGAAGATCTGTAGGGAACCATAGAAACTAGAAAACTTGTTCACCATCCGACGCCCTGCCGCTCTCTGTAGAAACTGGACTCCTTCACACCAGAGAAAGCTAGCATGACGGAGCGTCACGCTAGATTTCTCCGGTTTAGAGAAGTCGATTTTGTACAGAGAGCGGCCAGAAGTCTGATGGTAAGCAAGTTTTCTAGTATTCCTAGTTCCTTCAAAACTTATCGACACTGCAGCTCAGGGTCCCCAAGTTATAATAAATTTTACAACAACAAAGTTTTGCTATGAAATTCGATTATTTGGCGTTGGAATTGCTACTTTCGTACACAAAAATTAAGAGTAAGCTCTGCAAAGTTGAAATGAGAATAGAGAAATGAAAAACACTTTTCATACCTTTTCATCAAAATTCAGTTAACTTCAATAGCATATTATTAGGAAGTGTTTTTAACTTATTATTTTAACGTGTTCATTAACTCATTTATATATGGAAAAATGAAAGTTTGTATTAAAAAGTTCTCATGGGAGATCTGGAGGGAAGCATGGATACTAGAAAACTTGCTTACCGTTCGATGCACTGCCGCTCCCTATACAAAATCCACTTCTTCGAACCGAAGAAATCTAGCATGACAGAGCGTCATGCTAGCTTTCTCGGGTTCGGAGAAATCGATTTTGTACAGAGAGCGGCCAAGAGTTTAATGGTAAGCAAGTTTTCTAGTATTCCCAGTTCCCTCAAAACTTATCGGAACTGCATCTCAGGGTCCCCAAGTTATAATCAACCATGGATACTAGAAAACGTGCTTACCACCCGACGCCCTGCCGCTCTCTGTACAAACTGGACTTCTCCAAACCAGAGGAAGCTAGCATGACGCTCCCTACTAGTTTGTCTTTTCCAGACGCATCGAAATTGCATTTTTCAATTTCAAAACAAATTAGAAACAATTTTACAAAGTAATCGCGTTGATAAATAAAGCCCCTTAAGGTATACCTTGAGCAACCATAGCTTCTGTAGGATTTGGTAAGTTTTTTCCAGGGAACGGAAGAGTGAAGTCAGCAATGTTCTCCCAAGTTTGAGCCCACATGTTACCAAGTAAATGAGCTGGAATTGGCCCATCCTTAGAGACAGCATCATCTCCATACTTTTTCCTCAATTGAGCTCTCACGTAGGCATGAATTTGCAAGTAGAGAGGCTTAATTTCCTGCCAAAGAGATTCTTGAAAGGAATTTTAAATCAGTTTATCAGAAAATTCAATCGTCTTCGAAGAATTTTTTGTTGACTCACCAATCTGTTCCTGAAAGTCTTCAGCTTCGTATTGATGCAACCAAGCATCAGCTTTGTCGGTATGGTCATTCAACTTCGCAGCCATGTTACCCAGTTCAACATATCTCGGGTAGAAGGGTTTCATCTTTTCTGCAACATTTTTACGCCATTCGATCCAGATATGTTTCAGAAGTTCAGGGTCTCTACTTTTTGCAACCAACTCTGTAATTTGCGGTTCTAGGGATAAATCACACTTTTTCGGATTGTTTAACTCGCAGATTTTTGCGGTGGAGTAAATCTTGGACATCTGGCTGGTGATGTTTGCATACTCTTCAAAAAGCTGAAATTAGAAGGATTACTTTGACATACAAATAATTGCATGTTTCAGAAAATAGTTGAATTTTCAACAAACAAAATAAGTCGAATTTTCAATCCAAAATGTCATATTTTTCAAAAAATAGTTCAATTTTCGTTCGCGAAAGATGACTTTTAAATAAAATATTTGAGTTTTCAACAAAATAATTAAATGTTTGACAAAATGGTGGAATTTTAACCGAATTGTTGAATTTTCAAACTACAGAGATGATTTTTTAGCCAAATGGTCGTATTTGAAAACAAAAGAGATGAAATTTCGACCAAAAACCGTTGCATTTTCAACCAAACAATTAAATTTTTTGGAAGACAGTAGAATTTAAAAAAATTGTGAATCAAACGAACGAATTTAAAAAAAAATGTTCAATTTTCGACCAAAAAATACGACTTTTTAACGAAATATTTCAATTTGTTCACCAAAAAATATTTCTTTTTAACAAAACAGTTTAATTTTCAACAAAATAATTAAACTTTCAGTATAATACTCGAATTTATTATCAAATTAATGAATTTTCAACTTAACACAAAGATGAATCTTGAACCAATTAGTCGTGTTTTGAAACAAAAAGATTGAAATTCAACCAAAGCAGTTAAAGTTTTAACAAAAACAGAAGAATTTTCAATACACAAGACGAATTTCCTGTTTAATTTGAAAAATGTTCAACAAATCAGTTTAATTTTCGGAAAAAAAAGAATTTTCTGGCAAGAAAGATCAATTTTTAACCATATAGTTGAATTTTCGACAAAAAGATTAATTTACAACAAAAAATATAATTGTTGATATTTCAACCAAAAAAAAGGAATTTTCAAAAAAATGCGTGAATTTTCGACTAAAAAGTAAATTTTCAACCAAATAGTTGAATCCTTAACTAAAAAGGAAATTTTCAACAAAAAATAGAAAAGTTAAATTTTCAATAAAAAAATCAATTGAAAAAAAAGTCAAATTCTTAAGCAGAGAGATGAATTTTCCACTTAAATGATGAATCTGCAACCAAGCAAATGAGTCTTTAACACAAATTTTAACTTTAAGCCAAAAAGATCAAATTTTCTGCCAAAAAGTCGAATTTTCTAAACAACCATTAAATTTTGAACCCGAAAATATCAATTTTTCACCCAAAAGACGACTTTTCTATTAAACAGTGGAATTTTTCACCAAAAAACTTGATTTTTTATTTGTAAAAATAAAATTCCAATGAAAAATGCCATGATTACATTTGCAGTTGAAAAATTAATTTCCAACAACAAAAAAACTAAGAACGATGCCTTTAACAAAATTGTTGAATTCGCAACCAAATAATAAAATTAAAAATATAATCGTGAGTAGAAAGAATCTGAAAATAAATGCTGCAGGGTGGCCGCAATTTTTATTTTCGAAATTCCCTAAATTTTCCCTGAAAAATATGTAATTTTTCTTGGCTATTAATATTCAAAGACCCGAATTTTAATCTTGTAACATTTTTAATATAGAATCTTTTATGAACGGAATAAAAAAATTTCAAACTCCCTGAATTTTTCATAATTTTTGTTTGAATCCCTGACTTTTTAAATTTGAAAAAATGTATAAAATAACCTCCTCGGGCAAGGCTGCTTCGCCAATGATACTGAATTTGCTAAATTGTCTCTTGGCATCCTCATCCTCCAATTCCTTCCATGGAAAGGCTTTCACTTCCTCCCACAATTTCTTCCTGTAATTTGCAGCCTGACTGGAAACATTAATTTTCTCTGCCAAATTTTCATCTGTCAAGTTGCTTTCATATTTCCATGTTGCCAATACATCCTTGTTACTCCATGTGCCATATTCTTTATTTATTTTTTCAAGAAGTTCCTTGGCAGTCTCCAAAAGGACTTTAGGATCATTTTCAGTTGTAAGAACTTCTTCAGTTGTGGGAATTTCTTCAGTTTGGCCTTCATGAGGAAATCCTACTGAAGCAGTTGCCAGAACTGCTAATATTAGTAGGCTATAAGCATAAAAAAATAATTTGATATTAAAAATAATCCAAATATTTAATTTTTATAAACACGAATAGCCACCCCCCCCCTCCCAACACTTTGAAGTCAAAATTTGGTTTCCGGTTTCAGACTTCACAGAGTGAACTGATCTTGAAACAGAGGAAAGTGCATGATTTTTCAAGAAAGGAGGGGAATGAATTCTTCAACAAAATTTGAATACAGTGAACTTTCACTTATTCCAAGGGCCGAGAAATGTAAACATTCGGATATTCCAAGTCAGTAGGGGCAATTAGGGGAGAGATAGAGAGAATGAGGAAGTGGGTAGGGGAAATAAGTGGAAAAAGCAGGGAAATAGAGGGGAGGGAGTGCAGAGAAATAGGGGGAAGTAAAATTGTAGGAGGGAAGTAGGGGAGTACGACAATGAGGGGAGGGAAGTGAGGGGAAATGAGGGAAGGAGCAGGAAAATTGAAGAAAAAGGAGGGAAGAAGTAGGAGAATTGAGGGGAAATGAAAGAAGGAAAATGAGTAGTGGGAGGTGAAGGAGCTTCGTCACTTGGAATAACCGAACGTGGGGGACTTGGAATAAAAAAGCCTTGGAATAAGTGAGAGTTCGCGGTATATAATATGAAATGCTTCAAATTCCTAAACTTTCAAGTCAAAATATATTTCGTTTTCAACCGAATATTTAAATTTTCAGCCAAAAAAGATTTTCTAGCAAAAGAGATGAATTTTCAATTCACCAAGATAAATTTTCAACTAAATGGTCGAATTTTCAAGTACAAAAAAATAATAAACTAAGACCAAAAACAGTTGCATTTTCAACTAAAAATCTAAAACAAAACACATTAAAGTTCAAACAAATCCAATTGTTTTTTCAACCAAATAGTTAATTTTTCAATTACAAGAGTATAATTTTGAGCAAAATGAATTTTCAACAAATAATTAAATTTGCAACAAAACAGTTGAATTTTCAACCAAAGAGATGAATTTTAAACAAAATGCATGAATTTTCAACAACAAAAAAAGTTCAAGTTTCCAAAAAAAAATTAATTTTTCACAACAAAAAAACGAATATTCAATAAAAAAGTTAAATTTTCAACCAAAGAGGTGAATCTTAAAACAAAATTATTATTTTTTTTTTTTAATAATTCAAGTTTCAACTAAATAGTTAAATTTTTCACCCAAAAGATAAATTTCCCTACCAAGAAGATTAAGTTTCTACAAAAAGATGAATTTTTAACAAAATAACTGAATTTTTAACCAAATATTTAAAGTCCCAATCATGTATGTGTGTGGTGATGTATGTAGATTTTTAGTCTGTTAGCACGATAACTTTCGAAAGAATTGACAGATTGGATTGGGCTTTGGTATACTCTTCAAGTATCCTAAAATGAAGGTCAAGTTCGTTAGCCAGCTATTTTTGATGAAAATTCAAAAAGTGAGACCATTTTGAAAATTTTTGAGACCATTTTTTTTCAAAATTTGAAAATTATATTTGCGGCTGTTCATAGTACTCGGAAATTCGAACAATTTTTTTTGATGACATTTTTCAATAAAATGAAAATTCTCAGAGTTACAGCATTTTAAAAATCCAAAAAAAGAAACGAAAATTAACATTTTCAGCCGAAAAAAAGTCAAGACAAAAAATGTTTCTTTTTGCATGCCCTGCAAGATTATCATAACGACTTTTTGAATTTTCTTAAAAAATCGAAAATTCACATTTTTATTGCACAAAAAATAATTAAAAATCCAAAAATGCAATTTTACGGCCAAACTATGCAAGATACGACGAATGATTGAACAAAGTTTGTGTGTAAAAAAAATATCTACAAATTTGTTATTGAACACTTTTTGATAGGATGTGCAGTTTTTGTTTCAATTAATAGGCAAAAGTTGCTCACACAAGAAAGAGATATACGAATTTGTCATAAATAATTTTTTTAAAGAATTGTATTTTTTTTTAATCATAAATAATCGCATTAATAATAAAAAAATTAAATTTTTGGAAAAACGACACAAGAGACGAAAAAAAATTGAGAAAAAAGTTGTTCAACCAAAAATGATCTACAAATTTTTCATAAACTTTGTTTATAAAAATTTTCATAGAAACACTTTACGCTAGGATGCGTATTTTTGGTTCAAATCGTAAAAAATAACATTGAAAATAAACAAATTGAATGTATCGAAAAACAACACAAGTGGCAATAAACTGTTTAATAACGAAATTGTTTTTTTATAGGTCCCGCACTTTTTACATTCTCATTCTAATGAGAAGGTATTGGTTTTATGTAAAATTTGACTTGGTCGGTTTTCATCCAGTCTCCACGTTTTGAGACCCCTTGAGCTAGAAAAAAAGGTTTTTACCAAGGTGTCTGTCTGTAGTCTGTCTGTCTGTCTGTCTGTCTGTCGGTCTGTAGGCACGATAACTTTCGAAAAAATAATCAGATTGGGTTGTGCTTTGGCACACTTCTTTAGGGCCTAAAAAGAAAGAACAAGTTCGTTAACCAGCTAATTTTGCTCAAAACTCAAAGAGTGAGCGCATTTTGAAAATTTTTGAGACCATTTTTTTTCAAAATTCAAAAATTCTAGATGATAGATAGATGAACGTTTATTTTTCAGCCTGCTGGCCTCAAAAAATTGACTTGCTTACACATCCATTTTTTACAGAATTTCCTTAAAACTAACCCTTAAAAACTAACATCCATCCATTCCTTATCTCTAAGCCGCACGCTCGTATCGCATTGCCTTCCTCGCTTCGCTTTGCCTCGCTCGCATGACCCTACTTTTTCGCATTGCCTCGCTTGCCAACCTCTGTTTTCGCAGCTAATACCTATTACTTATCTACTATTTACAATATTTACATCTTACTTATATCTACTTTCGCTCCTATTTACAATATTTCCTCCTCCACTCCTCTTCCTCCTTCCTTCTCTTCATCTCCATCTTACCCAACACTCCCTTCACCCATGCTACTGCCCTATTTTCCCCCTTTTCATGCAACAGTGCCTCCATGCTTATCTCACTTCTTTCCACCTCCACGCACTCCTCCAACCAGTGCTCCACTCTTGCATCCCCCTTTCCACACAGTTCACATATCCTCTTCTCCCGAGGGAGCCAAAACCGATTGAAACCCTCCATACACCCACACCTCATCCTCGCGATAAGTTCCTGACTTCCTTCCTCTCCTTTCACACATAAATATTGCGCTCTTGTCCTTGGCATAATCCACACATAGTTCCCGTTAAACCTTGACTCTCTTATTCTCTCTTCCCCCTCTGTCTTCTCTCTCTCCATGCCATTTTGCTTAACCAAGTCATAAACCTTTCTTCCTTCCTCGTGCAACCTTCTCACTTCATCCATCTGCAGTCCATTCATTCTAAAATACCGTTCCCTCTCCGCCTCCATCTTCCCACCCCCTCCCCTGTTCTCCTTCTCCCACCAACACTCCCTAACCAGCCTACTTCCCCCCTCTTCCAAAAATTTCTCCTCATATTTACACGCCCGGCTCCCTGCTAGAATTCCTACACTCGTTCTCCCCGTCTCCCTCCTGACAATATAATTAGGCGTGTTCCTTGCCAACCCCATGGTCCACTTTACATACCTCTCCTGCGTTCTATTTACCTCTTCACTTTCCTTCCACCCCCACACCTCTCCCCCATACAATAGCACACTCATCACTAGTGAATCAAACAATTTCATTCTCCTTCCAAAGTCATCTGCGAATAACTTCTTTCCCAACCCCCACACCTGCCTCATCACCACATTTGCCCTCCTCACTCTCTCTTTTATGTGACCATCCACTCCCCCATTCCTTCGAAACACGAAGCCCAGGTACACAAACTCTTTCACCTCCTGTACCTCCTGTACCTCCTTTCCCTTCCACTTCCACTCCCTTCCCTTATCCCTTCACCCTCCTTTTTTTGAACACCATAACCTTGGACTTTTCCGCATTCAGCTCTAGCCCCTTTTCATCCAGGTATCTTCTCAACCTCTTCATCATCTCCTTTAAGGCCTCCTCGCTGGTTGCCAGCAACACTATGTCATCTGCATACGCTAGTGACCAAATTCTAACCCCTCCCATCCTGTCTCCTCCTACCACCCCGTCGTCCAGCTTACTTTCCATATCCGCAATTAAAATCGCAAAAAGCGTTGAGCTAAGTGGACACCCTTGCCTTAGACCCCTATCCATCCAGAATCCCTCGGAAATCCCCTCCCCTCCTCTTACCTTGTCTTTGGTCTCTTCATATATCTCTCTTACCCTTTCAATTAGGCCTCTCTCTACTCCCCTATCCTCCATTGCCTTCCACAACCTCCCCCTATCCACCGATGGAAACGCGGCTTTGAGATCCACAAAAAACGCGTACACTCTCGTCCCCTTCTTCGCTAATTCTCTATCCACCACGTGCTGCATCACGTAGATATTGTCGATAGTACTCCTACCCGCCCTAAATCCCGCCTGATCTCCGGCAATATTCCTTTCCCCTCGACATCCTTCCGCAGTCTCTCTGCCACAACCATCGCGTATACCTTATACGCCGTATTCATTAGCGTATACCCTCTATAATTTTCCTGCCTATCTCTATCCCCTTTCTTATACAGTGGCACTATTAGCCCTTCTCTCCACCCTCCTGGGAATCCCTCGCCCCTCCATACTTTCTTCACTACCTCCTTCAGCCTCTCCCTAACCTCTTGTATACTAAACAGCCATGCTTCGTTCTCTATCCCATCCAGCCCTGCTGCTTTTGACCTTTTCAACTTCCTTATCTGCTTCTCTATCTCCTCGTCATTCAACTCCTCCATCTCTGCCTCCCCCGTTCTTCTACTTCCCCCATCCTTCTTCCTTGAATCCGAGCCCTGGAATGATTCTTTGAAAAACTCTCTCCACTCCTCACTCCCTATCTTCTCGCCAACCCCCACCCTACGCTTCCTAAACCTATTTATTATCTTCCAGACGTCCCCTTCTGTCTTAACATTTGCTAACTGCTCTTCCAGATCTTTCTCCTTTTCCTGTTCTTTCTTCTTACACACCAATCTAAACCCCTTCCTCATTTCTACGTACTCCTCCCTTCTCGCATTACCCTCTTTCCACTTCTTGTACTTCCTCTTCACCTTCCTCTTCATCTTTTTACATTCCCTATCCCACCACGGCTTCACCATTCCTTTCTTCTTCTTCCTAAATACTTTCTTTTGCACACAACCTTTCACCTTCTCTTTCAGATCCTCCCATATCTCTTCCACCGACTCCCCTCCAAAGCGTACCTTTCCTAGCTCCTCTTGATACTTCTCCACCGCCTCCCTCGTCCAGGTCACCCTCTCCCCTATCGAGACTTCTTCCCTGCCTTGTCCTCCGCCACCCTCACCTCTTATCCACAGACTCAATGGCTGATGGTCTCATTCCACCCTCCCCTCTACTGCGAATTTGTCCGCCTCCTCCCATCCTTGCATATTCATAACCACATAATCTATAACCGATACCCCCACCTTACTTACATATGTGTATTCTCCCTCTTCGTCCCCATTTGCCATGCCATTCGCCACTGCCCACCCTCTATCCTCCATCCAGTCCCTTAGAATCTCCCCCTCCTTATTTATTACATTATCCTTCGATTTCCTCTCGAAGCTCTCCCCTTCCCTGTAAAGTCCCCCTTCGCTCCCCATTCTCGCATTAAAGTCCCCACCCAGTACCACCATACCCTCTTCTCTTTCGCCCAGCAGGTTTTCCACTCTTTCTTTAATTTTTTCCATCCCATCCTTGTTGTACACTGTCACAAACTTACACTTTATCCCTCCTATTTTTATTTCCCTCATTTTCACTCCCTCCCTCTCTTCCTCTCCCTGAACTTTTTCCTCTAATCCATCTCTAACCCCGGTTATAATTCCCTCACGGGCCCTTCCTTTCTTCTTCACTCTGACCGCCTCCTGAAGTCTCCACCTATACCCCCTTGGTAGCTTTGGCTCTATTCTATCCCATTCCTTTCTTTCTACCCACGTCTCTACCAGTCCAACAACATCAAATTCCTGGATGTACCGCCAGAACTCCTCGTCCTTCTTCTTTACCCCTGCTACGTTCCAGTACAGCACCTTCACTACTCCTCTACCCTGCGTTACCCCCACCCCCCTACTTCCTACGAAACAAATCCCCCTGCACTTCCTTCAACACCTCTCTCTCCTCATCCCACACCCACATCTTCCCGTCTACTCTTATTTTTCTATATCCTACCTTCGCCGATCTCCCTTCTCTCTTCTCCCTCCTCGCCCTGTCATAGAGCATTAACTGTACATCCCTTTCCTTTCTCGTCAAATCGTGATCTATGAAAACTCCCTCATCCTGTATCCTACTCTTATTCCGCATTACCCCCAATTTTTCTTCCCAGCTCTCCAACTCCACAACCGCCACTTCCTTCTCTTTCCTCCCCTCCAACTTAATTTTCCCTACCCTGCCTTTAACCCACCCTATGCTCTGTAGCAGCTCTTCCACGCCCTCCCTTTCTTCTCCACTCTTTAACTTCAACCCTCTTATCACAATATTATTTCTGCTGTCTGCCTTCTCTTTTCTCTCCATTCTCAACTCCATTGCCCTTATCCGTTCCCTATCCGCCCTCTCCTCCTTTTCATTCCTACGCTCTCCTACTTTATCTTTTATCATATTCTCTGCCCTCTCCCAAATACCTTTAATCTCACTTCCCCCACCTCCGTCACCTACTTCCATTTCCGTCCTGCCCTCCACCTTCTCAAGTCTCTTTTCTGTCCTTTCCTGCCACAGCCTGATCTCCTCTCCCATCTGCTTTATTTTAACTTCCTTCTTTTTCCTTTCCCTCTCTAACCCCTCTACTCTCTCCCTCATCTCTTTCATCTCCTTTTCCCATTTCTCATCTCTACCAGCATCCCGATAGCCTCCTTCTCTGACAATCCCTCCATTTTGGCGGGGGGGGGGGGT
>CAKNXH010001484.1:96768-113509 GCA_932178445.1 Andricus quercusramuli | reverse complement strand
AATTGAGTTTATTATAATTGGCTCCTCAATTCGTCTCTCTCAAATTATTTCTTAATCATATCTCCGTAAAAATTTTTATTTTATAAATTAAAAGAAATGTTATTTCTAAAATAAATTGTGAATAATTTGTTATAACATGTACATGAGCTAGTAATTAAAATTCTTTCTATACATGAAAAATGTGTGTAAAATCTTTTTCATAAAATGATTGAAAGAATAAAGTAAAAATTTAATTTTTCAAATCCACATAGTTACATGAATAATAATACAAAAACGTTGCAAAAATAAAAAAAATTAATGTTTGAAATTTAACTGCTCCACTTGTGGTTAAAATTTATCTTTAAAGTTTTAAATTGAAACATCTATGCAGAAAAATTCGAAGCAATAAAAATATAAACTAAAAATTAATCAAATTGTTTTAAAATTCCCTGCGACTTTTTGAATCTCTTGAAAATGCCTTCAAATCTTTTAAAATACTTCAGAATATTAGAAATTCTCTGAAATCAATTCAAAATTCATTGGATTCTTGACATTTTTTTAATTGAATCAAATAAAAATTCAAAAAATAGCCTGAAATATTTCAAATATTTTAAAATTCCTCCAAATTATTCGAATAAGAAATTCCTTGTAGTCATTAGAAATTCTTCAAAAATATTTCAAGACACTAGAATATTGGAAATCCTCTGAAATAAATTAAAGTACTGAAATGAAATCAAAAATATTTTAGAATGACCTTTGATTCTCTTGAAATACCCAACAATATTTCAAATCTTGAAAAATTCCTTCAAAAATCCTTTTGAATCAATTAAATTACTGAAATCAGTTGAAAATTTCTTAAAAACTCTTAAAATATCCTAAAATATTTCAATCCCTCCAAAATTTTTTAACATCCATGTAAATTATTGGCATCTCTGTCAAATGCTTTGGATTCTGTTCAAATGCCTTAAAATATTCAAACGTTACCAAGCGTTACTCCCGAAAACCGTCATAATCGAAAACGACAATATCGTTAAGAGATTTCTCAATAAGGATATTTACCAATAGAATAAAGGATGACCACCAAAGTGGAAACGAAAGTAGAGACCATCCTCATCTTCCCAAAGTGGAGAAAAAACTGATTATTGCTTCAGTGTATAATTTGGTTAACAACTGTATCTAAGAACGTTTCATTGCATCATCAGAGTAGCCATATGTACATATGTAACGTTATCTCACATACATGTGAGATAACGGTATTATCAGTCTGAAGGCTGTCATTCGCAGATAATGATATCACAGGCCTTAGCGATGGGGAGAGAAATAGGCTCAAAAATCATTACAGACACAAAGGTAGGAAAGTTAAACGACTAGTCTGGGAAAGTGAAAATAAAATCAGAACAGGAGAAGAAAAGAAAATATAGAACTACTTTGAAGGAACTGTGAAACTATTATTTAAACAGATTGTGGAAAGTTAAAGTACAGAGTTTGTCAGCATGAGAAACAGCAAACGTGAAATGCTATATGATACAGACGGGATAGTAAACGCTTTGAAAGACTCTTCCAAACAATAATAAGGAGGTGAAGATATAGGGCAACAAAACTGCGACGTGGAATATAATGCATAGGAAAATCCAGTTGAAAAAAAAAATAGAAAAAGAGTTTTGAGTTTGCTGGGAAAATCTAAAATGATTCCCCTTTTTGTCAAACTAGTTTTAAGAGATTATTTAGAATGCATTTTTCAAACAAATTTCGAGTAATGAATGACAATTGTACAATCATTTATTTTAAAAATAATCGAGTGAATTCAAAGTATATTCATAAGTTTTTAAAAGATTCTTAAGTTCTTATGTAAGCGGAACCAATAGAATGCTAAGAACAAAACAACAACAACAAAAAAACGAATTTTCGTTCAAATTTAAGCAAGTTTTCAGATTTTAAACTCAAAACTTAAAATTTTTCAATTTGAAGGCCACAAAAGTTCAACAAATGTAAAGGTTTCATTAGTAACCTATTTAATTTGAATTTTTTTAAAGAAGGAAAATACGTTCTTTTTATACTCAGCAATATTCCATTTTTTATAAAAAATGAACAATTATGAATCGAATGATAAAAACTGAACATTTTTAAACTGGATTATGAGAAATAGCAAGCCTTGGATTGTTGAAATTCTAGAGTGTTGAATTGAAACTTTGAACATTACAATTTTTACTTTTTCATTTGACAGATTTTTAGTATGCAACAACCTTATTCAAAACTCGAAAATCTTTAGAAAAAATGAGAAGTAAACTTAGATTTTTGTAGATTTCCAAATAAATTGTTGAAGATTTTTGAAATTCTTTGAAGGTTTTGAGAAAATGAAAAAAAGTTGTGAGGTGGCTGGGAAAATTCAAAATGATTTTCTATTTTGTAAAATTAGTTTTCAAGAGATTATGTAGAAAAAAATTTTGGAGCAAATTCTGATTATTAAATGACAGTTGAACAATTATTAATTTGAAAAATAATGAGGAAAATTCAGAACATATTCAGAAGTTTTGGGAGGATTTCAAAATAATTCAAAACGTAGGGAAACTTAAAAACATTTAAAACAGAATGTAGATTTTCGATGATTCCGAACACAAAATTCAGCAGCTTTTCAAGCATTTCAATAGGCTTTAATTAGATAATAAATTTATATTAAAATTCCTAGAAAAACTAACAATATTATTTTATGCATTCATTTTTGGAAGAATATTTAATAAGATTTCTAAAATTTTCAAACTGGTATCTGTAAGATTTCTGAGTACCTTTCATTTATTTTTAGGGGTTTTCAAAGAATTGTGGAAAAAATTCGAGTTCCAAAATAATGAAATTATTATTGCATTCCTGGAAAATTTCAAAGTGATTTTTATTTATTCTTCAATTCATGGCATTGGGAATATTTTTATGTGTATTTGAACTGCACACAAAACTCGATTAATTATACGCTACAGCTCCAAACTCATTAAAATTTTGTTAGAATTTTTAATATTCAAAAGAAAATTTATGACCATTCGAATTAGCAAGAGATAAAAGCAAAGAAGACTTGATAACCGTAGAATATTGGAATGGAAATCTTTTCATTCAATTTTGATCCAACTGCGGATTACATACACAATTATATTGCAGATTATCTTTTTCCTATTCAATTAAGGATACACATAATGTAAAGAATCTTGATTTGAAACAACTTCTTTAAACCAACTTGGGAAGATTGGGTAACTTTGGCCTACATGACATTTCTCCGCTTTCGTCTCGGTCATATTGTCAACTGCACTGCTCATCATGTTTATTTTTACTCTCCGATACCTTTCATTCCACCTATATATTCCACGAAGAATCCCACTATACTCCAATATTGCAAACACGTCACCAATAGATGTTGATAAGACAATATGTTCTCGGGTTGGCTCAAGCACATATTTACTATGTTTTAACATTAATTGAATACGTTTATCGGGAGGAAAAACGTATCTTCGAAACACAAATTGCCTGTTCTGATTTGCCTGGGGAATGAGCCGAATGTATCCAAGTTGGGTAAGTGCATATCCAAGTACTTCATGAGAAGGAGACCTGCCAGGAGGAGACTTGGACCTGGCATCAAGAGAATGTTCTTGAGGAGAAGTCCAGTTAGGTAAATGTTGTGTTGCAGAAGAAGAATAACCAGGATTACGTTCGCTATTGGGATTCCGTTCAGACTGTAGTGAATCGTAATTTCTAGAGGCTTTAATAAAGCCTGTTGCGAAGATTACATGCTTTTTGCCTAGTGAACAATCCCTCGTTTCATCCGAGGTCAAATTATCAACTGCGCCGCTTATACTATTTATTTTTATGCGGGAATGATTATTAGTCCTATATATTGCACGAAGCGTCCCACTATGATCCAATATTGCAAAAATGTCACCAACGGATGTTGACAATACAATATACTCTAGGTTTGGCTCAAACGCATAGATTATGCGATCTATTCTCATTCGAATTGGTTTATCTGAAGGAAAAACGTATCTTCGGAATTCGAATTGCTTGTTCGGATTTGTGCAAGGAATAAGCCGAACATATCCAAGTTGTTCCATTGTACATCCAAGTACTTGATCAGTAGGAGGCCTGCCCGGAGGAGAATTGGACCCGGCACGAATAAGAGGCTCCTCGGAAGTAGAAGAGCGGTCAGGTAAACCTTGTCTGACAGCAGAAGAAGAACCTGGATTACGTCTGTCATAAGGATTTTGTTCAGAACGTAATGAATCGTATTTCGCAAAAGCTTTGATAAAATTGTGTGACAAGATTCGATCGAATTTTCCTACTGCACAGTCTTTTATTTCATCTGGAGTCAAATTTTCAAACAGGCCGTTAACAATATTTACTTTTATTCGCGCATGAGTTCTATCTCTCCTATATATTCCACTAAGAAGCCCGCTATTTACTAATATTGCAAAAATTTCCCCATTGGATATTGATAATACAATATGGTCTTGGGTTGGCACGGTACTAAAGCTCTTTCCATCTGTTCTCCAACAAATTTGTTCACCAGCTTTAAAAATGTAATTTCGAAATTCAAGTCGAAGGTTCTGATTTGTACGGGAAATGAGCCGAATATATCCAAGTTGTCCAAGTGGAAATCCCAGTACTTTGATAGAAGAAGGCCATCTATCAGGTGACTTGGACCTGGCACGGAGAGGAGGCTCATCTGCAGAAATTTGTTCAAGTGTATAACGTTTGCCACCAGCAGAAGAAGAAGAAGGGCCAGGATTACATTCTTTTTGAAGATTCTCGTTGGATTGTGAACTGCATTCTACAATAAGAAATAGAAGATTTCTTTCTTTAGAACATTTATGACTAATACCTTTGGTTAATTCAATGTTTCTTTGCAAAAAGCATTAAGCGTTGGTAATACACTTCAGCCATATCTAGTTGATTGTAATTACATTTCAGGTTGAGAATTATCATCATGTCAAGAAAAATTATTAAATAACAAAATATCATTTGAAAATAACGTTTAGACGTCATTCCAGGTAAATTATAATATTATATTCACCAATAGAATAAAGGATGACCACCAGAACAAAAAAGAAAGTATATACGATCCACATTTTCGCAAAGTATAAAAAAACTGAATAACGTTTAAGTGAGTAATTTTGTTAGCAACTGTATCTTAGAATATTCCACTCGATCATCGGAATACAAATATATACATATGTAGCGTTATCTCACATATATGTGAGATGACGACGTTATTATTCTCAAGAATTTCCTTCGCAGATAATGATATCAATTCAAATTTCCACCATGATCATTATAATTGTGATATTTTTATTTGGAATGGAATGTATGTGTTTTATATGAAAATTGAGCGTCACTGATTACATAGAAATTTGACGTTTTCGGACTTATTGATTGAACAGTAATAGGTTCTACTTCGGTTTTTATCTGTCTTTGTTGCCTGTCAATACGACAACTTCCAAAGAATTATCTGATTGGAGTTTACTTTGGTACAATTCTCAAGGCCTAAAGAGGAATGATGATTTCGGTAGCCGCCATTTTTGACCATCGGTTCTGTTGATCAATCGAAAATGCTATTCAAAAAATAAAAAATTCTGTTGGCTACCCAAACTATGCAATATAAGATAGAATACAATGCAGACAACTGTTCATCTCAAAAGGATCTACAAATTTCTTTGGAACAATTCTTCCATTACACACACATAGTTTTTGTTTTAGTGGTGAAAATATTATTAAAAATAGAAAGTCAAACTCCGAAATTCTAGCGTTTGTTATCTTCGCAGCCTGCCCTGCATTGTTTTGAATTCTGCCTGTGGCCACCAGACCACGGCTGCATGTAGGAGCCTGGATTTTAAGACAGCAGAGTAAAGCCATGCAAGTATCTTAGGCCCTAGCCCCCACGTCAACCCTAAGGTTCTGCTGCACATCCAAAAACTCATGACAAATTTCCTGCATTGGGTCTCCAGCTGCTTTGCCCAGCTCAGCTTGCTATCTATGGTGACACCCAGATATTTAACTGAATCTGAAAACGTCAGCTTCCCACCACAGATTACAGGAGCGTCAACTTTCGGAACTTCATAATTCCTTGTGAAAATGACCAGGTTGGTCTTTCCCGGATTTGCCGAGAGTCCTATGCTATCGCACCAGAGCTCTACGATGCGCAGCGCCGACCCTATTGGACCCATCATCGTGTCCAGATGAGCCCCCCTAACTAGGATTACAAAGTCGTCCGCATATTCTTCGGTATAGTACCCTTCTTTATTTATCCCTCGAAGGTGGCCGTCCACTACGATGCGCCACAGGAGGGGCGACAAAATACCTCCTGTGGGTAACCTCGTGGAGCTTTCCCCCTTATTAGGCCTTCACCCCATCTGGTTTCCAGTCTTCTTCGGCGTAGCATGCTTCCTGTCCAGCATACTAGCTGGTCCGGCACACTACATCTCGAAGCCTCTGGACAGATGATTTCTGGTGGAGTATTGCTGAAGGCACCTTCCAGATCCAAGAAAGCGCCCACAGCATACCCCTTTTTTTCCAACTGCTGCTCCAATTTTGCTACAACAGAATGAAGCGCAGTTTCTATCGAGTAGCCTGCCTGGAAAGCATGCTGCCCTCTATGTAGCGGGGAAGCCAAAAGCACCTTATCCCTAATGTATCTCTTAACCAGCTTCTCTAGCGTCTTCAGGATAAAAGATGTTAGGCTGATTGGTCGGAAATCTTTGGCAGCAGTGTAACCCTCCCTCCCAGTTTTGAGCATAAAAGCCACTCTGCCATCCTCCCATGCCGATGGCACGTATTTGAGGGCTATACTTGCCCTAAATAATTTCGTCAGAGGAGCCACGACTAAATCCATACCTTTTTGTGAAAGCGCTGGATAAATGCAATCCGCCCCTGGTGATTCAAAGGGGCAGAAGGATCCTACGGACCATTTCACCTTTTTTTAGTCGGCGACCGGTCTTCCTCCTCTTGATCGGTTCGGAATCGCTGAAAACCCGGGAAGTGAACTTCCATCAGGTGATTCAGCGTCGCTTCTTCATCTTCGGCAAACTCACCATTATCGAGCCTTATGAGCCCGTGGCAAGCTTCCGGATTTTTCGCTGGGATCTTTTGGAGCTTCGCTGTTTCCGGAATGTTTTTCGATTCCTCGCAGAAGCCCCTACAATCGTCCTGCTTATAATTCCTTGTATTTTAATTGTATTCGCACTGAGCCGTCTTATAAATGTCCCAGTCCGAACGCAATTAAGTTATATTTGCCCTTTTTCACAACATTCTTGTCTTTCTACGGAGATTCTCTAGGTGGGTGTTCCACCATTCTGCTCTCTTTCTAGACTTGCTAGTGCTTGTAGGGCAATTGTTCTCATATGAAAACATGACCCAACTATTGTGGAATAATGAATACCGTTCAAGATGGTCGCAGTAAACAGTCTAGTATAGTTTTCTCTGCAGGATTGTTTTACTTAAAGGTTCAGAATTTTAAGTTATATAGTCTGGGATATTGTATGTGAATTCAATTCACTTCACTTAATGATTTGAAGACAAAAATTTCCGCTTTTTGTGGTTTTAAACCAGGATTATCGGTGCCAATATAATTTGTGTGTGAACATAACCTCATTCTCGCAACGTAAAGTGACTTATTCATCGAGTGAAAGTGCTTGTGCTTAAGTTTTTTCTCCTAGATTTCCACGCATAAACTGTGAACTCGTTATAATTATCTTAATTCGGGACTTAATTTGTTTAATATATCAGTGCATATAGTGCAAATTGTGCACTCTCGTTTCTCGGAGACACGTGGCTGAAACATAACCTTAATTCGGTAGCAGCGCTACTCGCACTTCTACCGCTCATAGTCCTCTCCACAGCTGTGCTCATGAATAATTTCCCCTTATCATGCCTGACACAAAGGTGATCTGTAATCACTGGAATTCAGATATTGCAGGGGACTCTCTCCATTGTCAATGTGGCGTGTACTACCACCCTGGATGCATCGGGCCGGCTACCAGTCAAAAGTCAGGGAGAAGGAAATGTTGTGAATATAAACCCCGATCCTCTTCTCCTGTATTCAGGAATACTAACACCTCGGCTTGTACTGAGAATGGTCACGTAACGAAGGCAGATCTAGAAGAATTACTAGTTAAACACACCAAGACTACATCGGACCTCCTAGAGAAGCATCGAGAGACAATCTCTGCTGAATTAAAAGACTCAACCGACACACTTTCAGAGAAACTTAATACATATGGCGCTCAGTTGAGTACAGCACTAGATCGTATCGACAACCTAGAAGTAAAAGTCCAGGAACTGGAAAACTCGCCCAAGGACACTGTCAACTACTCGCGTTATTTGATGGAGGTTTCCGATAGAATGTCACGTAAGAAAAATTTAATACTGCATGGATGTCCCGATATTATAAAATCCCCTGACGTTTCCCAGCCTGATCCTAAACTGAATGATGTTGTCAATGACTTCCTGTCTGAAACCTCAAATGATCACAATCCATGCAGTATTAAATGCTCAAGGATTGGTAAATACCCACAGGCCTACGGACCTCCACGCCTCACCAAAATCGTCTTCGAGACCGAAAATGCAGCACAATCCATACTTCACAAATATTGGAGGTGGAGGAAAGAACAACAGCTGACAGAAGCTCGTGTCACAATGAGTCTTACACCCGATCATACTCCAGCTCAGCGAGCGATCTACAACGAATTGAAAAAAACTATGGAGCAACGTCATGCTCGTGGAGAGAAGAACCTGAAATTGGTCATTCATCACGGAGAGCCGAAGATAATCACCAAACACGAGCGTTCACCCAGAGCCACCGCCTTGCACACAACAACAACAACATCTTAGGTATTACTCATGTGCATACGGTAGATTTTACTTTATTAAATGATATCACAATCTATTATCAAAACGTTCGGGGTATAAATACTAAATTTCAGTTACTGATAACGTCCCCTGATATCTCCAATTATGATTTATTAATATTTTCTGAAACTTGGCTCAAACCTCAAGTAAACACTTCTGAGTTTTTTGATTCCAATCTTTTTGATGTTTATAGAGACGACAGGTTAGATAGAGGAGGTGGAGGTATACTCATCGCCGTAAAATCTAGATTCATCTCAGGCCAGTTAGATTTAAGCTCGATAATAAGTAACGTGCCTAAAGTAAACATAATTGCAATAAAAGTTATCCTTGATGGTATTCCATGTATAATAATTGGCACATACATTCCTCCAGATATAACAGTTCACGAAGTTGAAACAATTTTTGATGCTATGACTGGCTTACAATCGGTTTGGAATAATAAATTATTAATTGTTGGTGACTTTAATATGCCAAATTAAAAAATTTTTGTAAGCGTAGGTACCCCTGACAGGAAATCAGCCTTGCTTATCGCTTTTCAGGATCAACATCAACTGAATCAGTATAATGACATTCACAACATAAACAATAGATACCTTGATATTGTCCTGTCAACATTTCCATGTGAAGTATCATCTTGCGAGTTACCTATTTTACCTGTGGATAAATACCATCCCCCCTTAGTCTTATGTTTTGAAGCACATTTGCCGCGATCATCTATGAAACACATTATGCCTATAAACTCAAATTCTAAACGTTATAAGTTTAAAAATAAAGATCTGTCAGGTGTAGCTTCTAGTCTTGCCTCAGTTGATTGGTTATCTCTTTATTCAGAAGACAACGTTAATAATGCATTAGATAAATTTTACAGGATATTACATGAAATTCTTGAGAAAGAGGTTGGTTTATATCCACAGTCATTGATTACAAATCAATATCCGCCTTGGTACACAAAACAACTTATCCGAGACCTTCAAAATAAAGATAAATACAGATTGAAATACAATAGTACTCAAAACGTTTACTACCTCAATATTTTTAAAGATCTCAGATCAATTATTAAGCTCAAGGCTCGCATATTATATGATGATTACCAAACAAATGTTGAAAATAAGATTGTTGACTCACCCAATACATTTTGGTCACACATACATACCCTCAGAAAAGCCTCGAGAATACCAGGAATTATGCAGTACGAAGGCAGTGAGCTTACTAATCCACAGGAAATTATTGATGCATTTGCATGTTTATTTAATAGAGTATATAAACCGAATACATCTTCAACTTTACTAACTGACACAAACCCACAAAATTATCTTGTCGATATTTTTGAAATAAGTAAAGAACAATTGATGACCAATCTGTACAGACTTTCAAATAAACTCACTGCCGGTATTTACTCAATTCCTAGTTGTCTGCTAAAAAATTGTGCTAATTTTCTGATCGATCCTCTGCATTTTATTATAAACCTGGCGATAAAAACTAGCTCTTTTCCTGATCAATGGAAAAAGGCGCGCATATGTCCCGTTTTTAAAAAAGGTGATAACTCTAAAATTGTTAATTATAGACCAATAGCTATACTATCAAATTTCTCAAAGGTATTTGAGACGTGCATATGTGATATGCTTTGGCCATATTTAACTGCACTTTTATCTACCTCTCAGCACGGATTTGTTCCACGTAGATCTACAAACTCAAATTTATTAACCTTATTTCAAATGACTGACATTTTTTTTAAAAATCATCACCAGGTTGATGTCATTTATACGGACATGTCCAAGGCCTTTGACTGCATAAACCATAGTCGTACATTAGATAGATTAAGAGATCTAGGGGTACCAGATAAATTGATAAGACTTCTGAATTCTTACCTTATAAATCGGGAACACATTGTGCAATATAACGGATATTCATCGACCCCCTTTACCCCTACTTCAGGAGTGCCTCAAGGCTCTAACCTTGGACCATTGCTTTTTTTAATTTACATTAATGATGTCGAAACAATGATTACCGTATACATCCTTTTCTACGCTGACGATACTAAGTTATATTTTTCTTTGTGAAATGGTGCGCTGAAAATTCTTTGGATATCAATATTCCTAAATGCAAGGTAATGTCATTTACTCGGAAAAGTAATATTATCGATTTCAATTATGAAATAGATGGGTGCACTCTTGAGAAAGTGAATTCTATTTTAGATCTTGGTTTGAACTTAGATAACGCTCTGCGATTCAACATACACATTGACTACATCCTCAGAGAAGCGAATAGGGTATTGGGATTCCTAATTCGAACATGTCGCTCATTTGAAAATCCGCTTGCAATAACCTCTCTATACTTTGCCCTCGTCCGATCGAAACTTGAATACGGATCTGTGATCTGGTACCCATTAGCGAAATACCTTTCTGATCCTATCGATAAGTGCCAAAAAAAGTTCTTAAAGTTCCTGAACTGGAAGGTGAATGGGCAGTATCCACCTCCGGGTGCGGACTACCTTGAACTTCGCGATAAATTTGAGGTATGGACTTTGAAAGACCGCAGGACTGTTCAATCTATTACATTTCTATTAAAACTTTTAAAGGGTTACATTGATTGTCCCTATTTACTTTCTCAGATACCACTTTTAGTTCCTCAATATGACAGCCGTTTTGCGGCCCCTTTCTATCTCCAGAACTCAAAGCGAAACACGCCGATTTTTAGAATGTGTGATGAAATGAACACTATAAGTAGAAAATGCAAAGCACCTCTAGATATGCTACACATGTCAATAACGAGCTTTCTAACTGCCATCGAGGCCTACGTGAAATAGGTAGTATAAAAATGATAACATAACTTTTCACTGCGAATAACAAACTCTATGTATAGTTTTAAGTATCCTGTAATTGGTCGAAAGACTGTTGGATTATTAATGAATGAAAAGAAATGAAATGAAATTACCCAATAACTTTCTCTCTACGCGAAAACAATAATTGCCCCGTCAACCGAAAGTCAGTTAACCATTCATGAAAAAATTCTTTGATAAAACTTTCCACTTTCTCAAAGAATTTAACATAGCTTCAATTCTTCAGATGAATCCTACCTTGCCATATATAATTAGACACACAACCATAAATTTGATTGGGTAAATGCCAAAATACTTGATTTAGAGATTTTTATAATTTGAACTTATTAGGTCATTTGTTTTCAATTCTTTTCAAATGAATTTAGAAATACAAAAAATTTGTTTTTGTACTGTTTTCATATCTTGGTCGTGTTTAATGAAATTTTAGCCTGGAAGGGTCAGCAAAGCAAGCTGATGAAACGTCGGAAAATAACCGTGGAGTTTCATTATCAACACCAGAGACAAAAAAAAAAGAAGTATAATTCATTCTACCTGACAATTCTGAACAATTATATATTGAATAATAAAAACTTACCAATTTTAAACTGGATTGTGAGAATTAGAAACCCTTGAATCGTTAATATTCCAGAGTGCTGAATTTAAACTTTGAACATCACAATTTTGATTTTTCTATTCAACATATTTTTAATATACAACTGAACTAATTGAAGTTTGATGTTGAAGAGACATTTACAAGTCATGAAAACATCCAAACATTATTTAAAACTGGAAAATCTTCAGAAAAATAGAGAAACAAATTCAGATTCCTGAAGATTTCCAAATAAAATTTTAAAGCTCTTCAAGATTCTTTAAAGGTTTTGAGAAAATAAAAAAATGTTTAAGTTTGCTGGAAAAATTAAAAATGATTTTCTATTTTGTGAAATTAGTTTTAAGAGATTATTTAGGAAGAATTTTTCAATCAAATTTCAATTAATGAATTATAATTGAACAATTATTCATTAGAAGAATAATCAAGTAAATTCAAAATATTTGTAGAAGTTTTAGAAGGGTTTCAGAATAATTTGAGACTTAAAAAAAATTCAAAACATTGAAAACACAATCTAGATTTGATAACCGTAAAACATTGGAATGGGAATCTTTCTATTTAATTTTGATCCAACTACGCATTACATAGAATATTATATTCCAGGTTATCTTTTTTCTATTCAATTAAGGATACACATACTGTAAAGAATCTTGATTTGAAACAACTTCTTTAAACCAACGTGGGAAGATTGGGTAACTTTTGCCTACATGACATTCCTCCGCTTCCATCTCGGTCATATTGTCGACTGCACGGCTCATCATGTTTATTCTTATTCTCCAATACCTTTCATCCCACCTATATATTCCACGAAGAATCCCACTATACTCCAATATTGCAAACACGTCACCAATGGATGTTGATAATACAATATGTTCTCGGGTTGGTACAGGCACATATTTACTATGTTTTAACATTAATTGAAAACGTTTATCGGGAGGAAAAACGTATTTTTGAAACTCAAATTGCCTGTGATGATTTATCTGGGGAATGAGCCGAACATATCCAAGTTGAGTAAGTGCATATCCAAGTACTTCATGAGAAGGAGGCCTGCCAGGGGGAGACTTGGACCTGGCATCAAGAGAATGTTCCTGATGAGAAGCCCAGTTAGGTAAATGTTGTCTGGCAGAAGAAGAATAACCAGTATTACGTTCGCTATTGGGATTCCTTTCAGATTGTAGTGAATCGTAATTTCCAAACGCTTCAATAAAACTGTTCGGGAAAATTGGATGCTTTTTACCTACTGGACAATCCCTTATTTCATCCGGGGTCAAATTATCGACTGCGCCGCTTATAATATTTACTTGTATTCGGTGATGAGTTCCAGTCCTATATATTCCACGAAGTGTCCCACTATGATCCAATATTGCAAAAATGTCACCAGCGGATGTTGATAATACAATATACCTTAGGTTTGGCTCAAACACATAAATTATGCGATCTATTCGCATTTGAATTGGTTTATCTTAAGGAAAAACGTATCTTCGAAATTCAAATTGCTTGTTCTGATTTGTGCAAGGAATTAGCCGAACATATCCAAGTTTTTCTATTGTATATCCAAGTACTTGGTCAGTAGGAGGCCTGCCTGGAGGAGAATTGGAACCGTCATGAATGAGAGGCTCCTCAGGAGTAGAAGACCGGTCAGCTAAATGTTGTCCGGCAGAAGAAGAAGAACCAGGATTACGTTCCTCACTGGGATTCCGTTTGGACCGTAGTGAATCGTATTTCGCAAAAGCTTTAATAAAATTGTTTGACAAAATTCGCTCGATTTTCCCTACTGGATAGTCTTTCATTTCATCTGGAGTCAAATTTTCCACCAAGCCCTTGATCATATTCACTTTGATTCGCGCATGCGTACTATCTCTCCTATAAATTCCACTAAGAAACCCGCTATTCGCTAATATTGCAAAAATGTCACCATTGGATGTTGATAATACAATATGTTGTTGGGTTGGCACAATACTAAAACTCTTTCCATCTGTTCTCCAACTAATTGGCTTACTGACTTCAAAAATGTAATTTCGAAATTCAAATCGAAGGTTCTGATTTGTACGGGAAATGAACCGAATATATCCAAGTTGTCCAAGTGAATATCCAAGTACTTTAATAGAAGAAGGCCTGCTGTCAGGTGACTTGGATCCAGCACGAAAAGAAGGCTCCTCTGCGGGAATCCGGTCAGGCGTCTGTTGGCCAGCAGAGGAAGAAGAAGGAGGGCCAGGGTTGCGTACGCTATGAAGATTCCCGTCAGATTGTGAACTGCATTCTACAAGAAGGAATAGAAGATTTTTTTCAGAACATTTTGGGACTAATACCTTTGCCTCAATCAAATGTTTCTTTGCACAATGAAACCTTCTGGAGATTCAATCAAAATTAGGCAAAATAATTTTTGAATATTTTAATATTCATATTACTTTCCACTCCGTGAGACGAACAGTTTTTAATATGTGCAATTTTCTTGGAAATATCTTCTTACTAAGTTCTTACTGTCAAATAACACTTGCTAAACAATCATTTCAGAAGAAAAAAAATTAGACACATCATTAATACATTTAAGCCATTCTTAGATGATTGTAGTTACATTTTAGGTTGAAAACTATGATGATGTCAAGAAAAAGAATTTAAAAAGAAAATGTCATTTGCAAATTATGTTTAGACCTTATTTCAGAAAAATTATAATATTAAAATTACCAATAGAATAAAGGATTTAGTGAATAATTTGGTTAATAACTGTATCTAAGAATATTCTATTCCAGCATAGAAGTACAAATATATACATATGTAGTGTTATCTTACTTATATGTGAGATAACGACGTTATGAGTCTCAGTTTGTCCTTTGTAGATAATAATATCAATTTCAATTTTTGTTATGATCATTATAATCACGATAGTCTTATCTCAAATGGAAATAATTTGTTTCATGTGAATATTGAGCGACACCATCGGTTCTAGTTTTTTTTAGAGGTGTAACATGTTCCAAGATATATATATATATATATATATATACATATAATAAAGCTATAAGTTGTTAATAATAATAATTTTCCTATAATTTTTCCGCGATTATAGGAGAATACTTGAAAAATAATTATGGGAATTAATAATATTAAAATATTGAAGTACTTCGTGCAAAAAGTAAAGGGATGTACAAGCTAATAATTCATTTTAATGTATTTCAAGAAAAGTTTTCTTCCTCTTGAGATGTTTCGAAATTTTCAAAAATCCCCACTTTGTTCAAAAGATTTGAATCATTAAAAATCTATTCAACTTTTTTTTATCTTTTCAAATTTCAAATTATTTTTCAAAAACGACGAATTTTCAACAAAGTAATTGAATCCTCAACCAACCAAATTAATTTCCGAACAAGCGAATTTTTCGAAATTTCTAGAAATCTTGAGAAAACTTTTTTATCCCCTTGAAACTTTTGAAAATTATTAGAACTTTTCTAAATTTTGCTTCAAAATTTTCAAAAATCCACATTTTGTTTCAAATTTTTCATTCGACCAAACAATTCTTTCGAAATTTCTAGAAATCTTACGAAAAGTTTTTTATTCTCTCGAAACCTTTCAAAATTCCTAAAACGTTTCTAAATTTTTTTTCGAAATTTTCAAAAATCCCCACTTCGTTCAAAAAATTTCGATTCATTCAAACTCTATTGAATTTTTTGAAATCTTTTCAAATGTTAAATTATTCTTCAAAAGAGATGAATTTTCAACAAAATAGTTGAATCCTCAACCCACCAAATTAATTACCAACCAAACGAGTTTTTCGAAATTTTGAGAAATCTTCAGAAAACTGTTTTATTCCCTTGAAACCTTCAAAAATTCTTAGAACTTTTCTAAATTTTGATTTAAAATTTTCAAATTCGACCGAACAATTTTTTCGAAATTTCTAGGAATCTTAAGAAAAGTTTTTCATTCTCTCGAAACCTTTCAAAATTCCTAAAATGTTTCTAAATTTTGTTTCGAAATTTTCCAAAATCGACATTTTGTTTTGAATTTCAAATTTTTTGTTTATATTTTATTTGTTCAAGTTGAAAATTCAAATATTTGGATAAAAATTCCTATATTTCATTGAAAATTCGCATTTTTTGGGAAATTTCTTTTTGTTAGGAAACTCATCTTATTGGTTGAAAATTGATCTTATTGGTTGAAAGTTAGTCTTTCCTTATTTGGAATAAATTTTTTTCAACTGAAAATGCAACTGTTCAATTGTTCGTCAAAAAATTACTTTTTGATAAAAATTTAATCTTCTAGGTTAAAAATGATACTATTTTATTAGTTTGCTTTAATTTTCTTAAAAATTAATTTTTTGGCGGAAAATTTAACTGGTCTAATTTTAGTTTGAAAATTTATCTGATTTATTTGAAAATTCAACTATTTGTTTAAAATCTTTTTTTTTTTTTGTAGAAAACTACTCTCATTAATTGAAACTTCATCTTTTTGGTCAAAGATTAATTTCTTTG
>CAKNXH010001484.1:84326-96668 GCA_932178445.1 Andricus quercusramuli | reverse complement strand
GAACTGAATTATTAGAACCCAATAAGAAAATCGTACTATGTTTGGCTAAAAGTTCATTCAGTCTTTTTGGCTTGAATATTCTACACTTTAATCGGAATTTGTTTCCTTCTTGACTAAAAAGTTTTCTCTTAGGTTGAAAATTCAACTATTTTGTGGAACATTCGCCTTTTTGGTTTTAAAATTCTGCTCTTTTTTTTGTAGAAATGTTATCCATTCTGGTTAAAAATGTAATTGTTTGGTTAAAAATTAATTTGTTCAGGTTCAAAATTCGTTTTTCTGGCAAGCATTTTTTTTTTACTGAAAATTTTACTATTACATTTTTTGCCAAAAATTTATTTTGTTAGATTGAAATTCAACTATTCAGTTGAAAGTCCATATTTTTGGTTAGAGAAATAATCCTCTTCTTTGAAAATTCAACTATATGGTTGAAAATAAATTGATATATTTTGTTGAAAATTCTTTCTTTTTGTTAGAAAATCCATTTTTGCATAAATGCAACTGTTTGGTTGACAATTAATCTGTTTTAGTTGAGAATTCACGTATTTTGTTGAAAATTTGTATTTTTGGATAAATTTAACTGTTTTGGATTTGAAATTGGAATATTTTTTTGTTAAAATGGCTACTATTGCATTTTTATTTAAAAACCCCGGTGAAACATAGGTCTATTTCAAACAAAAAAAAAAAATCTTTAGCTGAAATGGTTAAATTTTCATTTGAAAAGATAAATTTTGAAACAAGAAGATTAACTGTATACCAAGAAAGGAGAATTTTCAACAAAATACGTGAATTTCCAACGAAATAAATTAATTTTCAACTACAAAAGAATCAACAACAAATTTACAGTTATGAAAAGTAATTTTCCACACAAAAAAATCAAATTTTTCAACGAAACACCTGAATTTGCGACAAAATAATTAAACTTTTAACTACAAAAAAAAAAAAATTACAGAAAAAAAACGAATTTTTAACCAAAAAGATGTGCTCTCAACTAAAATAATGAATATTTAACTGTAAAAGTTGAATGTTTGACCAAAAAGATAAATTTTTCACCAAGAAGTTTAATATTCAACCGAAAAAAAAAAAAATTTGTTAACCAAATAAGTCAATTTTCAAGTAAATAAATTAATTTTCAGCTAGAAACAAAATTCGACAGAAAAAATGTAATAATTTAATTTTCGATTTGAAAAATTAATTTTGAAAAATAGAAAAAAAATGTTCAACCAAATATTTCACTTTTTAAACAAAAATATAAATTTTCAATTAAAATAGTAAATCCTTAACTGGAATAGTTGAATTCTTTAACAAAAGAGTTTAATTTTCTACCAAAAAATATAATTTTTCAATAAAATACATCAATTTTCAAAAAACAAAAAAAAAATTCAAACCAAAAATGGAATAGTTCAATCCACAGTTATGAAAATTAATTTTGAACCAAAAATACGAATTTTCAACAAAAAAGTTGAATTTTCAATAAAAAAAATTAATTTGGAACAAAAAATAACGAATTCTCAACCAAATATTTCAATTTTCAATCAAAAAGATGAATTTTCAACAAAATACATGAATTTCCAACCAAATGAATTAATTTTCAACTACAAAAAAATCAACGAAAAAGAATGCAAAAGTTAAATTTTTACTTAAAAAAAATAATTCGGAACAAAACAAAAACAAATTATCAACCAAATATTTAAATTTTCTAAAAAAAATATTAATTTTCAACTTAAATTATGAATCTTTAACTGGAATAGTTAAAGTCAATTTTCAAGTAAATAAATTAATTTTCAACTAGAAAAAAAATTCAACCGAAAAAATGTAATAGTTTCATTTTCGGTTTGAAAAATTAATTTATTCAACCAAAAATACGAATTTTCAACAAAATAGTTAAATTTTCAATTAAAAATAATTAATTTGGAACAAAAAAACGAATCATCAACCAAATATTTCAATTTTCAACCAAAAAGATGAATTTTCAACTAAAATGATGAATCTTCAACTTAATATTTAAACTTTCAACCAAGAAGTTTATTTCTCTACCAAAAAAGAACAATTTTCAATAAAACACATGAATTTTCAACAAAATAAATTTACTCTCCACTAAAAAAAAATCAATGAAGAAAATGAAATAGTTCAATTTTCACTGTACAAAATCAATTCAGTACAAAAAAAAAAAAAAATTTCAACTAAAATAATGCATCTTTAACTGGAATAGTTGAATTTTCAACCAAGAAGCTTAATTTTCTACCAAAAAAGAAAAATTCTTCACAAAATACATGGAATTTTCAACCAAAAAAAGAGAAATTTCGAACCAAAAATAGAATACTTGAATTTACTTTTATGAAAATTAATTTTCAACAAATGGTTACTATGTCAACTATATTAAATCTTGTTTTGTTTCAATTCGAAAAAATTTAACTTTATCCACTTGAAAATTACCCTTAACAAAAATTCACTTCGGTTTCCTTCTGTGTTAGCACCCCTTTCGAGCGAGATGATGATAAAGTGTGAATACATTTTTTTAATATAGTACAAAATCCGAAATAAACAGTAATCATAATAAAGCCGAATTTATAAGCATAGCTTATTCGGGACATGAAGCTTTTATATATCAAGAAACGAGCCTGTTTGACTGAAAAATAAGGGCGATATATTTTTCCATTCAGGATAACCCTACTCTATGTTATGGGCTCTGAGACTATGGGTAAGGGTAAGGGGTAAGGGGTGACTTTCGCTCCTCCTCTGTCCTCGGGGAGTGCTAGAAACCGTGGACCCTCGACATCGCAAATGTATTGAATATAAAAGTACCTAAGTAGATAGTTCTTGGAATAACATACTGCCCGATTCGAGTGCCGATGGAACGAGCTTTTCAGGGTTAGACTACCCAAAGTCTCTCGTGTAAACGAATAATAACCACGAATTACAAGGGGAAAATAGATGCGCGTGGAATTATTTTCAGTTGGGTCGTCCAAAAACGCATTGGATTTTTTTTTATTTGATTGGCCAATCAAGTTTTTTTAAACCGGGAGGACGGGGAGCCAGATCGGATTGGTATTACAGCCATTGTCCATATTGATTTTATCAGGGTGTTTCAAGATTTCGATTGCTTCTCGATGTTTTCTTGGAAAAATATTGTACGTTTTTGCGATGATGGTTCTTTTGTCAAATAAAATGCTGGGTCCTATTTCGATATGATGCTTAGCTAGTGCTAACTGCGTGACATATTTTGTGCTGACTTCACTCTTATTTTGCTTTACACTTTGGCTCACCGCTCTCCCGGTTTCCAGGCAAGATTCATAGTTCCGACGATTGGAACCCAATACAGCTTTAAATTTTTAATTTATCATAATGAATCATCATGAAAGCATTATATCTATTATAATTTTATATAACCGTCAATCAAACACTGAGTAATGATTTTTAATGAGTAATGATTCTTATGCTCTTATCGCCTCTCCTCTCCTCTCCTCCTCCTGTAATTGGCCAGAACAACCCATGGTGAAGGCTGGGCGAACTTGATTGGCCAATCAAGTATTTTTTTCAACCCGGGAGGACGGGGAGCCAAATCGGATTGGTATTATATACATTGTCCTTATTGATGTTTTTGGGGTATTTTAAGATTCCAAATTCTTTTCTTTGTTTTCTTGGAAAAATATTGTACGTTTTTGCGATGACTGTTGTTTTGTCAAATGAAATGCTAGGTCCGGTTTCGATATGATACTCAGCGAGTGCTAACTGCGTGAAATGTTTTTTACTTCACTCTTATGTTCCTTTGCGCGTTGGCTCACCGCCCTCCCGGTTTTAAACATTTTACAGTGAAATAATTAAAATTTGTTGAATTTAACTATTTTTGGTACAAAATTAAAATACTTTTCGGTTGAAATAACAAATATCGCGTTTTTCGTTGAGAATTTTTCTTCTTTAGTTGATAATTCAACTACTTAGAAGCAGAACTACTTTCTTTAAAACTCATTTATCCGATTGATAATTGATCCCTCTAGTTGAAAAACTTTTCTTCCAAAATTTAAATATTCTGTTAAAAATTATGTTTTCTAGTTGGAAATTAATTATTTCAACTGAAAATTTAACTCATACAGGTAGAGTGTTCTCATTTGTTGAAAATTCATCTTTTTGGTTGAAGATTCATTTCTTCGGTTGAAAATTTAACCATTTTGTTGAATATTCGTTCTTTTTTTGGTTGAAAATTCATTTAACTAACTGAAAATTCAACTATTTTATTTTTGGTAGAAAATTCATCTTTTTAGCTGAAAATTCATGCATTTCGTTAAAAATTAAAATTTACAATAAAAAATTAAACCACTTTCAATATTGCTAATCTTATGTTCCCTATGTTCCTTCACATGTTGGCTCACCGCTCTCCCGGTTTCCCGGCAAGATTCATAGTTTCGACGATTGAAACCCAATGCAAGTTTAAATTTCAAATTTATCATAAGGAATCATCATGAAAACATAATATCTATTATAATTTTATGTAACCGTCAATCAAAGACTGAGTAATGATTTGTAATGAGTAATGATTTTTATGCTCTCACCGCCTCTCTTCTTCTCTCCCCCTCCTGTGATTGACCAGAGCGCCCCATGGAGGGGACTGGTCCAATTTGATTGGCCAATCAAGTCTTTTTTGAAAAACCCGGGAGCACGGGGAGCCAAATCGCCAACTCTTCAAAACAGTAGAACTTTTGAATTCGAATCTTTAAAATTGATCAGTTTCAAATTTTGACATTTATAATTGAAAATGATAAAAATTTTAAGTTTTGAAACTCAGAATTCTGTAATTTTGATGTTTACCTTAAAAATTTCTGTTGCTCGTAAGATTTATAATTAAAACCTTGACTTTTGATTATTAAAATCATCAAAAAGAAGAACTTTTATTCACATATCTTAAATATTGAATTTCTAAATAAAAAATCTTTGAAAGCGAATTATTATAGAACTTTAAATTATAAGTCCCTAAAATTGAGCAATTCTCAGTTTTTTTTTCATTCACAATAAAAAATGAGTCAATTATTAGGGTTTTTCAATTAATAATCCCATAATTGTGATGACATTAAAAATTTCGTTAATTTTTTAGATATAAAATGGAAAACTTGAAATTTTATTTTGAAAATCATTAAAAATAATCCATTTCTTATACATATTCAAAATTGTGAAGTTGTCAATTCTAGAAATTTACAATAAAAAATTTAACCACTTTCAATATTGCTAATCAGAAATTTTGTAATTTTACAGATTCACATTCAAAATTTTATTTATTTGGAAGATTTACAATTGAAAACTTGACTCATGTGCTTCAAAATCATTAAGATAAAAAAATCTTATTTATAAATTTCCGAAATAGAAAAGTTTTTTTGCTCTCAATAATTAATTCATTGCAAATTTTGCGAGAAGTAAGTTGTTAAATTTAAAATTATGTAATTTTGAGGCTTTACACTCGAAATGTCTTCAATTTACAACATTTATGATTGAAAGCTGGAATTTTGGTTTTTGAAATAATCGAAATTTAGGACTTTTTATTCATGAATTTTCCAAATTAATCAGTTTTCAATTGCAAATCTTGAAAATTAAGCCTAGAAAATAAGGAAACGAAACTTTTTACACTCAGATTATTTTGCCAAACGTTGATTTTTAATACAAAAACCAAATATTGAAAAAAAGTTTCTCCTAGGTAACTTCAACTTTCAAACAACTTCCATTGAGTGATTTGTTCAGCAATATTGAATTGAACTGAATTTGAAAAAAAAAAAAAATTGAAGAATCTCATATCGATTCGTTGAAAATTTACTGAGTTATGCAGATTGAGAAAAAGTACTCGAAGTCTGTCCGCGGAGACTGAACTTTGAGAACGCTGCCTGACAGAGCAGTCCTCGCGATGCATTAGCGAACAGCGCAGACAGACGTAGAATACTTTTTCAAACTCTGAATATCTCAGTAAATTTTCAACGAATCGATGAGATTTTTCAAAAAAATTTATTCAACATTGCTAAACAAATCACTCACTGAAAGTTGTTCGAAAGTCGAAGTTACCTAGATACTTTTTACCGGCGAAACGAAAAAAAACACAATTATTGATTGAACTCATTTTGCAATTAAGCTTCATTTCACTATTCTCTAGAACTCTACATTCTCATAAGATTAATTTTTCAATTAAAAAAAATTCCTTTCTTTGATACGATCGGACAATAATTTTACGCTTTTTCGAGCGTCGTTCTGGTCATTGTATCCGGCGGCTCAATTTACGTAATAAAATCAAATAAGCTTTCAGCTTTAAATTTATCAATCTCAGAAAAAATTGTATTTCAGAAAATCGATTTTGTGGTTACATCAGCTATTCCGAATCTATAGAGCATCATAAAAGGCTTAATGTAAAATTATTGTTCGAAGGGTCTATAGAGATTTGTACATTATTGTCCCATATCGCATCTGTTACTCGGGGGCTTATGGCAATTCGCAAAATTAATTGCATATTAAGCAGTAAATGCAGAATCTCCTGCTGACCACTCAGTGGGTCCTAAATGTTCTGTGGGCCATCCACGTTAACCAGGTGGATGATGTCTGTCCCGCTAGTCAAAGTTTTATTGATGCATGCAAACCTCGCCTCGTAAACTTCGACGGTTTATTACACCATCTCGCCCACTTCTTTTCCACTTATATTTTCACGTCCCCCTCACACCAGTTACCCGCCCTTTTAGTTTGGTTGGTCCCCCCCCCCCCCCCCCCGCACTCTGACCCCATCCTACTTTTATTTTTCACTTCTCCTTCCCCCTCTCCTATCTGCTTTTCTTCTTTAAGATACCCTCCCAACCCTCCAAACTCACCCCTTCCCTTATATCCACTTATTTTCCTTTCCCTTCTTTACGCCCCCTCACTTTGCATTAATTTCTTTCCCTCTACCTTCTTTACCCTTCGCTCTCCTCCAGAACCCCTATTCCGCTTCTTCTTATCATTCCTAAATTCCTCTCTTCTCTTCTTCACTTCGTACACATTCAACATACCCTCTGAATCCACCTGTTCCCTTGTATCCACTTCTTTTCCTCTCCCTTCTTTCCATCCCCTCACTTGGCATCCACTTCTTTTTCTCTCCCTTCTTTTCGACTCCTCACTTTGCGTCCACTTATTTGCCCATCCGTTTCTCCAACCTTTGTTGTCCTCCATACCAACTATTCTGCTTCTTCTTTTCATCTCTGATGTCCTCTCTTCTCTTCATCTCTCCTTCCCTTCTTCACTCTTTCCCCCTGTCCTACTCCTTTTTATTCCACGTTTCCTCTCTTATCTGCTTCTTTTTCTCTCTTCTTCACTTCTCTACCCTGCATTTCTTGCCCCTCCTTCAAGCTCCCCCTTCCTCTAGTATCCACTACTCTTCCTGTACCTTCTTTACCATACTAAATTACTTTCTTCTCCTCTCACCTTGTATGAGGGATAATTCAGTGAGGAGGGCAGTCATCAATCCGCTGACGGCTACCGGCGACCTCTTCCCCTCTACTGCGCATGTTTCGTTGAGCACGGGCTTATTCAAAATTAATCAATTTTTTTTCTCTTGTGACGTCAAATTGTAGTTCAGTGATACAATTCTGAATAGGGCACCATTTCCCAATTACGAAAATACACACACAAATTATACAATGAGTTCCTGTGGCAATTTTATTCAGAAAATTGAGAATAAATTTATATATATATATTTAAGTTTTGAATACTAACCATTGTTCCATTTTCCACTTCTCCTCTATTTCTTCGCTCCTTTACTATTCTTCTCCCTCCTTTCAATCCCCTCCCTAATCTCTACTTCCTTTCTTCAACCTTATTTACCCTCCTCTTCCCGGCTATATTCCACTCCCTTTTTTGATCAAACATTTCCTCTCAATTCCACTCTTCCCCTCTCTACTCCTTTACTATCTTCTACTTCCAATATCTGTGCTACCCCTCTGACCGTCCCTTTCTACTCACCATTGATGCGAGTCAATAGAACAGGAAAGGAGGGAGGAAGAGTAGAAAATATAGAGGTAAAGAAGTAGATATAAGACTGGAGTAGATCTTGAAAGAAAGTAGCGCGGAAGAAATTGTAACGGAAATGAGAAAAAAGAAATAAAATGAAGAATACGAGATTAAAAGTAGAATTAGGATACCTTATGAAGAGAAAGGTATGAGTGGAGAAGGAGAAAAAGGAATGTATGTAAGTAGGTATATACTAAAAGGAGGGAAAGAGAAGGTGAATAAGAGAAGACGATATGAGAGGAGAAGAAAAATGAAAACTAGAAGCAGGATGTGGCAGCGGGAGAGAATAGTAGGGTATGGTAGAGAAGGGTGAGGAAAAGAAGTAGACGTATAGTGAAGGGGACGTAAAGAAGGTACAAGAAAACAAAATGGTTAGGAGAGGAGTTGTGAGATTTAATAGGGAGAGATAGGACCGTGAAGGAAAGTAGAGGAGAGAGAGGAAAATAAGTATATAGTAGGGTTGGCGAGAACTAGACAGGAGGGGCTAAGAAGGGGTTGGTAAATTAGATAGAAAAAAAGAAAGCAAATGAAGAGTAACACGAAATGAAGTGTAAAAATAGGATAAAAGATGGAGAGAAAGGGGAGCTTAGAGAGGGGGAGGAAAAGGAGTGGATGAGGGGGACGTAAAGAAGGTAAAAGAAAACAAAATGGTTAGGAGAGGAGTTATGAGATTAAATAAGGAATGGGACCTTGAAGGAAAGTAAAGGAGAGAGAGGAAAAAAAGTATATAGTAGGGTTGGCGAGAACTAGACAGGAGGGGCTAAAAAGGGGTTGGCAAAGTAGATAGAAAAAAATAAAGCTAATGAGGAGTAACACGAAATGAAGTGTAAACGTAGGATAAAAGATGGAGAGAAAGGGGAGAAAGGGGAGCATAGAGAGGGGGAGGAAAAAGAGTTGGTGTATGGTGTGGGGGACGTGAAGAAGTAAGAGAAAAAGGAGAGGTTAGTAGGGGAGTGGTGTGATTGAATAGTGGGAGTGGAACGGTGGAAGGGAGAAAAGAGAGGATAGGAGAGGTGATGAGTGGAAAGGAAGATGAAGGAAAAGAAAGGAGGGGAAAGAAGAGGAAAGGGGGAAAAGGATGGATGAAAAGATAAAGTTGGAGGGAGTAGGTTGAGGGGAAGGTGAATAATAACGTAATTATGAAAAATTATAAAAAAATAATAACTTAATAAGGGAAAAAAATTAAAATACAAAAAATTGAGAAAATAGTCTAGTATTATAATTCTCTAAGCACATAGAAAGTGACTTATACTCGCAACAAAAGGACCGCAGGGTGTCAATAAGAAGAGTCCTGTGCAGGATTAACTTCAAGCCCTCGATATATACACAAGAGTGTGAGTTACCAAGAGGGAGATTTTCGCATGTTTTCGTCCCGGACACGGTGGAAGATAACATTTATCCCTGTCCCCAGAATTTCTTATAATCCCCTTTTCAAACCTTGCTCTTGGGGTGCACGCAGCTGACGAGTCTTCACAAAAGTTCTCTTTGTCACTGGAACGTACTACATAGTACAGCAGTCAAAAAATAAACAAGATTTAATATCTCTCCCATAAAGATATTATAAAATGCAATATATATATATGACCAATACTAAAACAGGGATGAGAAGTAACGATTGTGGCAACGATATTAATTTTATATTAATTAATTTTTTTCTGAAAAAAAGATCTTCTCCTTTCGCTCCGCTGGGAATCGAACCTCAGAACTTCCGATTGCCGGTCGGGTGCTCTCCAATTAAGCTACTAGAGAGATCGAGAGAAAAAACTTTTTTCAGAAAATATACGCATTATTTTTCCAGGTGGTAAATCAAATTTTTGAAGGAATCTGTATCAACATCAGAAAATAAGAGACATTTTTCACTTCTTTTCAGACTAGATGGAAATTTAAATTTATTCATCCTGAACAAAAAAATTATTTTTCTGCCATAAAAGATTTTTTTTTTTCAAATACTTGAATTTTCGACATAAAAAGATGAATCCGCAACAGAAAAGTATAATAGTTGATATTTCAACCAAAAAAGATGAATTTTCATTTGAAAAAAATTAACTTTAAAATGAAAAAGACGAAGAAAGGGACAAGTCTTCATTAAAAAAAAAATTTAAAAAGATAGTTCAACTTTCACCCAAGATTTTGAATTTTAAATCAAAAAACGTCAATTTTTGAAAAAATGGTTGAGCTTTCAACGAATGAGATAAATTTTCGACAAAAAATAAGAATCAAAAAAAAAATAATTAGTCCTTAACGAAGTTGTTCAAATTAAATTTTCAAACAAAATAGCTGAAATCTCAAGCGAGAAAGAAAAATTTTCAACCAAACAATAGCATTTTTATTCACAAAAAGATTTAATTTCTACTAAATCAGATAAATATTAAAATCAAAAAGTCAAAGTTTAAAAAAAAATTTTGAATTTTTATCCAAAAAAGATTTTAGTTTGACTTTTCAACATCAAAATGTGAGTTTCAAACAAGAACTGAATTTTCTGCGAATATACTTGAAATCTCAAACAAAAAAGTCGATCAAAATTTAAAAAATTTGAAAATTAAAATTAAATTAAGATTTATCTCTTCAGTTGAAAGCTCAACTATTATTTTTGAAAACTGATATTTTTTAATTGAAAATTCAACCACGTGAGTCAAAGTTGAACTATTTTGTTGAAATCTTTTTTTTAATCTTACAACAAAACAATTCAATTTTTAACTTATATTTTTTTTAACTTTTTAACAAAATTAGTTTATTTTTAACTAAATAGTCGCATTCTTATCCGAGAAAGATGTTTGAATTTTTAAACTAAGAATACAAATTTTCAACAAAACAGTTGAATTTTCAACTAAAAAGGATGAATTTTTAATAAAATTGTCAAATTTTCACAAAACTATTGCATTTTAATCTAAAAAAGATAGAATTTTTATTAAATAGATGAATTTTTGAATTGAAAAAAATAATTTTCAAAAGAATAGTTAAATTTTAATCCAAAAAAGATTTCAGTTTGATTTGTCAACGTCAAAATATAAGTTTAAAATAAGAAGTAAATTTTCTACAAAACAGTTGAATTTTCACAAACAAAAAAAACACAATACAATTTTCGACCAAAAATGGCGACTTTTTTTACAAAATTGTTCAATTTTTAAAAAAATAGTAAAATAATAACTAAAAAGTTACTTTTCATTATCATTCAATTTTTAATTAAAAAAATTTTGGATAATGTTAATATGTTTTTTCGAGAATTCGTTATTTTAATAAAAAATAAATTATGTTTCTAAAAATTATGTTTCTAATAGTTCTTTTCTCAAAAATTTAATTATTTTGCCGAAAATTTATTTTTCCTGTTAAAAATTATTTTTTTCAGCTGGAAATGTAACAATTCCATTTTTGCTCAAAAGTTTTGGGTTGTTCACTCAAATTTTTAGTCTAAAAATTTTTTTTTTAATTTAGCTTTCCGCTGCAAATTTGTATTTTTTCATTAAATTCAACTACTTATTTGAGCATTTATCTGCTTTGTTGAAATTTGATTTTTTTAGTTGACTTTTTATAATTTCAGTTCAAAATTCACCTTTTCCTTTAAAAATGTATCTCTCTAGTTACAAAATTTGGATTCTAGTTTTTTTTCATAAAAAAATGATATTTTAACCAAAAATTGTGGAATTTTATTTTCAGTCACGACAAATTTCAAAAAAAAATTAATTCTCAACACAAATTAATTTCAAACTGAAAAATGTAAATTTATGAACAAAAAATATATTACAATTTGCAATGTGAAAAGTAAATTAAAAAAGTGAGTATCCAGCGAAATTAATTAAAATATAAATTTTCAAGCGAAAATGGGATAGTTGTATCTTCAGTTTGAAAACTAACTTTCAACTGAAAGAAAACGAATTTTCAAACAAAGAAATTTATTTTTAGTCACAAAAATAATTTTCGACTTAATAGTTGATTTTTTATTAAAGAAATGAATTCTTGACAGAAAATAGATTAGTTAAATTTTTTACTAAAAAGATAATTTTTTAACGAAAAAGATTACATTTCTATAAAAAAAATAAATTTTCCACAAAAAATGGAATAGTTCAAATTGATTTTCAACAAGAGAATTCATTCTTCAACCAAATATATTATTTTCATACTAAAAAGATAAATTCCCAACCAGAAATAAATTTGGATAATTTTCAGCTGGTAAAATAAAATTTTTAACAAAAAATGAAGAAATTTTCAATACAATAGTTAAATTTTCAAAAAAAGAAATGAATTTCTAACCAAAAAGATGAAATTTCAGAAAAAGGATTTTCAACCAAAGAAACAAATTTGAACCAATAAGATGAGATTCCAAAAAAGACGGATTTTCGA
>CAKNXH010001484.1:45037-83926 GCA_932178445.1 Andricus quercusramuli | reverse complement strand
AATTGTCAGAAAAAAAATTAATTTTCAAATAAATAGAAGTAAATTTTCGAGGAAGTAGTATAATTGTCAACCAAGAAAATTAAATTTCTATCCAAGAATATAAATTTTCGAAAAAGAATGAAACATTTTCAGTTAAAAAAAAATATAATTCTGGATGAGAAAAAAATAATTTTCAAACAAAAATATCAATTTTCAAATTTTCAACCAACAAGATGAATTTTCTACCAAAATAGAGGAATTTTTAGCAACAAACATAAATTTTCAACCAAAGAAATGAATTTTTAACCAAAAAGATGAGATTCCAAAAAAGACGGATTTTCGACAAATAGTTGAATTTTCACCGAAAACAGATAAATTTTCAACTAAAAATAGAATATTCTAATTTTTAGTCAAAAAATTAATTTTCAATTAAATGAATGTGCATTTTAGACAAAGTAGTATAATTTTCAACCAAGAAGATTCAACTTCTATCCAAGAATATAAATTTTCGAAAAAAAATGAAACATTTTTAGTTAAAAAAATATAATTCTGAATAAGAAAAAACTAATTTTCAATCAAAAATAGCATTTTTTGAATTTTCGACGAAGAAGATTAATTTTCTACCTAGATAGAGGAATTTTTAAAAAAGTACATAAATTTTCAACAAAAGAAATGAATTTTTAACCAAAAAGATGAAATTTCGGAAAAAGAATTTGCAACCAAAGAAATGAATTGGAACCAAAAAGATGAGATTCCAAAAAAGATGGATTTTCGATAAATAGTTGAATTTTCACCGAAACCAGATAAATTTTCAACTAAAAATAGAATATTCCAATTTTTAGTCAAAAAATTAATTTTCAATTAAATGAAAGTGAATTTTCGACGAATTAGTATTATTTTCAACCAAGAAAATTAAATGTTCAACCAAAAATATAAATTTTCGAAAAAGAGTGGAACAGTTACATATTCAGTTAAAAAAACATAATTCTGAATAAGAAAAAACTAATTTTCAATCAAAAAAAGCAATTTTTACATTTTCGACGCAGAAGATAAATTTTCTATCAAAATAGAGGAATTTTCGAAAAAGAACATAGATTTTCAACCAAAGAAATGAAATTTTTAACCAAAAAGATGAGATTCCAAAAAAGATGGATTTCCGACAAATAGTTGAATTTTAACCGAAATCAGATAAATTTTCAACTATAAATAGAATATTCCAATTTTCAATGAAAAAATTAATTTTCAATGAAGTGAAAGTGAATTTTCGACGAATTAGTATAATTTTCAACCAAGAAAATCCAATTTCTATCGAAAAATATCAATTTTCAAAAAAGAGTGGAACAGTCACATATTCAGTTAAAAAATATAATTCTGAATAAGAAAAAACTAATTTTCAATTAAAAATAGCAATTTTTAAATTTTCAACGAAGAAGATGAAATTTCTGCCAAAATAGAGGAATTTTAAAAAAAAAAAACATAAATTTTCAACCAAAGAAAAGAATTTTGAACCAAAAAGATGAAATTTCAGAAAAAGAATTTCCAGCCAAAGAAATGAGTTTGAACCAAAAATATGAGATTCCAAAAAAGACGGATTTTGACAAATAGTTACATTTTCACCGAAAACAGATAAATTTCCAAACAAAAATTTTCGAATTTTCAACCAATAAGATGAATTTTCTATAAACAAAAAAAAAAAAACAATTTTCTACTTAGTTCTTGCTTTTTATGAAAGAAATGAATTCTTACAGAAAATAGAATAGTTAAATTTTCTACTCAATAGATAATTTTTTAACAAAAGGATTACATTTTAATCGAAAAAGGTAAATTTTTTCATAAAAGGTGTAATGGTTTAAGTTTAATTTTCAACTATGAATTTTTGACCAAAAAATAAAGGAGTTTTCAACAAAACAGTTGAATTTTCAACCAAAGGAATGGATTTTCAACCGAAAAGATGAAATTTCAAAAAAAGAATTTTCAACCAAAGAAATGAATTTTCAACCAAAAAGATGAAATTAAAAAAAAAGTATTTTCGACAAATGGTTAAATTTTCACCGAAAGCGGATAAATTTTCAACTAAAAATAGAATAGTTCAATTTTCAGTGGAAAATCTAATTTTCAATAAAATAAGAGTATATATTCAAACAACCTGTAGAGTGAATTTTTTATTTAAACCCATTATTTTCACCTAGAAAACATAATTTTCAACAGAATAATCAAATGTTTAACAAAAGAAAGGTTTTTTTAACTAAAATGATGAATCATCAATGAAATAAATTAATTTATAACAATGTAGTTGTACTTCCAACAAAGTAGTTAAATTTTCTTACAAAAGAGATGAATTCTCAACAAAAAACGTAATATATTATATATAATAATTATTTTATTAAAAATTTATAATAAAATTGATATTTTAAATGTAATTTTATTCAGCCATTTGAATTTAAATAATATATATATATATATATATATATATATATATTCAACCACAAAACGGATTTTGATTTTATACCAAAAATAGTTGAATTCAACCAAAAAGGATGAATTTTCTATAAAAAGGTTTCAATCTTCAAGCAAAACAGATTAATTTTCAACCGGATACTAACGATTTTTAATCATAATAATAATAATGATAATAATAATAAAAATAATTAATAATCATTAATTACCAAAAGAGATGGATATCCAAATCAAAACAACGAACTTTCAACAAAAAGTTAATTTTTTAAGCCAAATAGTTCAATTTTATAGTAAAAACGATAAATTTTCATTCGCAGAAGGAATTTGAATTTTCAGTGGAAACAATTTGCTTTTGACTAAAAGAATTACTTTTTCAACAAAATACATAAATTACATTTTCTACTAAAAAATATGAATTCACAAGAAAAAAAAAATTTGAGACCAAATCGATGAATTTATAACTAGAAACAATCAATTTTTAACGAGTAATAAAATAGTTTGATTTTCACGAAAAACGCGATATATTATATATAATAATTTTTGTTGAACATTTATAATAAAATTATTATTTTGAATATGATTTTATTAAGCAATCCAAATTTAATTAATAATATTCATATATGTTTTTTTATATATTTTTTGCAACCAAATAGTAACGATTTTTAACAATAGAGATAAAATAAATTTCAACTGTAGTCTATCGAAACTTCCCTATCTCTGTCAGGTTTTCCCTGACATTCCCTCACTTTCTAGGATAAAAGAATTTCATAATTTTTTTTTTTTTTTTTTTTTTTTTTTTTTTTTTATATAAAAAGAAATTCTATTTGGCCTGTATCGACTCTGTAATTTAAAAATTATTTCCTCAACATAAATTCTTAGGCATTTAGGAACTCTAGTCCGACATGGTTTCTCCAGAAATGAATATAATCTTGATCATGAAATTATGAAATAATGAATAAATACAAACAGTTTATGAGGATTCAATCAAAACGTTAATTTTCCTTCTAAAATGGGAATTTAAAATACATAATACATATGCTTTCTGCTTGGAAAAAAAGAAAAGAAACTACTGTACATTGTGTAACCGGGGTCGGTGACGGGCAACAATGCAGGGATTATTTTATAAACACGTCGCATTGTGTAGACCTCAACGTGGAATCCCATCCCGCGGTCCTTTGAATTTGAAAACCCCATAGAGTCATGACTCACTTGGCCTCTCGCCACTCCAAAGATCTCTTGTCTCTTTTTCATAACACTGTACAACACACATTATCCGCTTACGATTTTTAACATTTTCGATCCGTTTATAATCGGATGAATGACCCCATTGACCCGGATTTATGTGGAGAGGGTCTTCTCAAAATTGGGTAAGGAGTTTTTATGAAATTTGCTACCCTCTTACAGAAAATCTTGTCAGGATTTTAGAAACCTTTAGATCTTCAAGAGTGCATTAAAACCCATTTCCTATAAGGATCATTTTGTACCTTTATTCAGGTAGTAAATCACCCTCATGACAAGTGGCGCATTTATGCTCTTTTGTAGAAAATGCTTTTTTATATCTAAACTATTATTTTGTAGACTATAAATAGGAAAATTTCCAATTATTTTGTGATAGCACTTTGAAAGAACCATGAAACTATTATTTAAAGGGATGAAGTAAAGTTAAAGTACAGAGTTTGTCAGCATGAGAAACAGCAGAGGGAAAATGCTATATGATACAGGCGGGAGTAGACGCTTCAAAAGACTCTCATAAATAATTACTAGAAGGTCTTAAATTAAAAATAAGGTTTTTTAAGATGAAGTGCTATACAGAAGTAAATAAAAAAATATATTTGTATGCAACACTGAACGCTTTTCAAATTTTTTTTTGAGGCATACAAATATTGTAATTACTGACACGCATACAAATTTATATATACATAATTTTAATAAGATTCTTGAGAGAACTGAACAAGATTTTTGAATGTCTCAAATGTGTCAAAAAAGAATTTGAAAGATTTCATCAGACCCATTTTGTTAATTTTACAGGATCTTACAAAATATTCGGGAAAATTCGACTCTTTTTTAAAGACAGTTAGAAATTTTCAGAAATGTTTCTAAGTTTAAAAATATTTTCAACCTATTCGAAACCTTTTAAATTCCTTGAAATAAATTTAACTGGCTCGATTTTTTCTTAAAATTTCAAAAAATCTTCAAAAATGTCAGAAAATTGCCTCGAAATCTCCCAAATTTTCCCAGAAGCTTTAAGAAAATTTGTTTATTCTCATGAAATCTTTTAAAATTCTTTTAAAGCTTCTAAAGTTTTTATTTGAAATTTTTGGAAATCCACATTTTACTTAATGTTTTAAAGTTTGAAATTCTTTTCGAATCACTTCTTTTCGAAATTTTAGAATATCGTTCGAAATGTTTCTAAATCTTCTTCAATTTTTTTTAAATTTTATTTCTCAAAATAAAAAATCATTAACAATTTTCCCAAGAATCTTAAGAAAATTCTTTTTTCTTCATTATTTCCAGAATTTCTAAGCCTTCTAATCTTTCAAAATCATTCAAATTTTTTCAAAACTTCTTAAATTCCTCAAAATATTTTTAACTAACACGAATTTCTGTTAAAATTTTGAAAAATCTTTATAAATGTAGAAAAATTGCCTTGAAATCTTCCAAATTTTCGTAAAATTTGTAAGAAAATTTTTTCCTTCTTTTGGAATCTTTCTAAATTCTTTTGAAGGTTCTAAAGTTTTTGTTCATAATTTTTTAAAATCGCCATTTTATAACATCTTTGAAGTTTTTACATCTTTTTGAATTTCTTCGAATCTTATAAATATTTCTTGAATTCACTCAATTTTTCTCCATTCTTAAATCTTGCAAAATTGAAATAATCTGCTTTAAAGTATTCCACACTTTTTTCGAAATTTTGGGATATCGCTCGAAACGCTTTGAAGTCTTTTTGAATTCTTTTAAAATTTTATTTTTCTAAATTAAGAATCATTTGAAATTTCCACAAGAATCTTAAGAAAGTTTTTTTAAAAGAATTTCTAAACCTTCTAATCTTTCAAAATTATTCAAATTTTTTCAAAATCTCTCAAATTCCTAAATTGTTTTCAACTAGCTCTCATTTTTCTCCACATTTTGAAAAATCTAAACAAAATACATTAAAATCTTCCAAAATTTCCCAGAAATTCTAAGAAAATTTGTTTATTCTCTCGAAGCCTTTTAAAATTCTTTCAGAGCTTCTAGAGTTTTTGTTTATAATCTTTCAAAATCTACATTTTGTAGAATCTTCCAGGGTTTAAAATTCTCTTTGAAACTCCAAAAATCCTGTAGATATTTTTTGAATTTACTCGATTTTTTTTTATTGTGTAATCGTACCAATTGAAGCATTTTACTCTAAAATATGTTACACTACTTTTTGAAAATTCACCGTATCGTCTGAATGTTTAAAAATTTTGTTTGAATTTATTTTTAAAAATAAAAAAATCATTTAAAATTTTGCCAAGAATCTTGAGAAAATTCTTTTTTTTTTTTGTATTCTGTTCGGAATTTCTAAACCTTCTGATCTTTTGAATTAATAAAAATTTCTTTGAAAACTCCTACATTTTTTGAAATATTTTCAACTGACTCAAATTTTTCTTAAAATTTGAAAAAAAATTAAAAATTAAAAAAAAATTCCTTAAATTATTCCAAATTTTCCCAGAAGTTTTAAGAAAATTTGTTTATTCTCTTGAAATCTGAAAATGTCTATTTTCGAATTGATCAAAATGAAGCTTCGATTTCTCTATTACTCGAAAAAGTAACGAATGCTTTCTCTATGAGGAAGCAAATAAATTTGCTACCGGGAAGCAAATTTTCAGTTGAGAAAATAAATTTCCAGACCGAAAACTTACTTTTAGTAAAATAGTTTAATTTTCAACCAAAAAGATGTTTCGTTGACCAAGAGGATTAATTTTTTTACACGACGGAAACTGTTTAGCTTACTGTAATTGAGCTCGACTTAATATCATTTCCCAAAATTTACTCAGTCATCCCTTTTCTATTTTCTCTTTCAATTATGACTCGTGACCTTAAACCGATAAAGCATGATCTTACCCTCTTTCGATTATAAACCCCTTTTTTAGGCTACACGTACTGGACCGTTGCCAACTGTTCCACTTCCGGCACGAGCCAAATAAAATGCTTTACTACGCGCACGTGGACGTACGAGAGTAGAAAAAATAATGAGGGGTCAGAATTAAAAGGGAATGGATAAAATGCGGCTACAAAAAAATATTAGATATATTGTTACATTAGGGTGGTCCAGAAACTCACATAAATTTTTTTCTGAATTTTTATTCTATCACACTCTAAATTTTTTAGAATAAAATAAATGAGGACTGACGGAAATAAAGAAATAAAAAAAGACACACAGTAACTTTTGTGTTGGCAATTGAATTTTCAACCCAAAGACTCAAATTATTAGGAACAAATTGCATTTTCGGCTACTTTGCAAATTGACAAGAATTATTTATTATTCGAATAATTGTTATAAAAAAATAAATTTTTTGTCCATTTTTTGTCAATTATCCAACTTCGATTGTTTCTCAATCCAATGAACTCACGTAGTATTGAATAGCAGTGCTTTAGTTTCTGGACGCAGTGAAAGACATCTCTAGTTGTTTCCGTATACGAAAATTGAGACTATTCTCCGAAAAATTACCAAACTATGGATTTTTTTCAAAAAATGGTTCAAATAGTGAAACATTGTTGTCAGTTTGCAAAGGATCATCGTGGAGAGTCATCGGAAAGACATCCCTATTTGATTCAGTATACAAAAATTGAGCCTATTCATTGAAAAATCGCCAAACTCTGAATTTATTTTTAAAAATGTTTTCAATAATTAATAATTTTTGTCAATTCGCAAAGCATCATAGTGGAGAGTCATCACAAGACATCCCTATAGTCGACTCCGTGTTATACGCGGCTCGTATAGAGCGAGACTCTTTTATTGATAGATTAAAAACACTCTCGCAGACGACGTTTATTCATTCAATAGGCAACCATTTTAAATTATAATAACTAGTAATTAGACCCGTAAGTTAGAAAGAGAGAGAAATAGGTACTCCATGATGTGACGGCAGCAGTGACGTCAGCAAGGCGCAGGGCGAGTAGAAGCGAGAGTCGCGAGTAGAGCGCCCTCGAAACTCGACGCGCGCATCTCCCACCAACGATTTTCTACCCTCTCCGCTCGACTCCCACGCAACGCCCACACAGCCTCCCCGTTAAAAGGGCGCGCACGGGCCCAGAACGACAGAAGAGTTTGGGAGCTGGATGCCAGAAACCTCTCACTTAAACCCTACAGCTGGATGCCAGCCATAGGTACCTACAGCTGGTTGCCAGACCTAGGTTTCCACCGCAAGCCATTGCCGTGCACAAAATATCTCTCTCTCGACTTCAAGAGTCCTCCAGCTGGATGCCAGCCAGAGGACAATTGACGACGCATCGCCCTCTTGTGAGGGAGCCACCAAGAACTCCGACGCTTTACTGTACAACTAACTTATCGGTAATTCACAATAACAATAAAAAAAATTAAATAGAGAAAATTCGAAACAACACCATTCTAATTTTTCTTCTGGTCACTTAACTTCTCCCCCATCTTTCCTCCACTAACGGGTTAGCTGGCATACCAGCCTGCCCTTTTCCGCTGAGACAGCTGGCATACCAGCCCTTTCAGCCGATACACTGACTAACTTCTTCCCTCTCCCACGACCAACAAACAGATCTCCTCTAACTAAGTTCTTTCCAGAAAAGAAAAAGAAAATCAAAAAATACCCGGTCAACTCGCTTTCTCTTTTTGTCTTAGGAGATAGATATATCAATCCCTCCTTCCACCTCCCTCGAATTAATCGTCTCTTTCCCTTCTCTGGTACTCTCCAGATCCCACTCCTATCCGCTATCTCTTTCTGTCCTATGATTACACATTGACCTTTCACCTCCCTTGAAGTCTATCCACCATACGTCCCTCCATTACTAAGATGGCAACCTTCCCTCTCACTCCCTCCTATGGTTCCCCTACCTCTCCTGTCTCTTATTATCTCATGAGATAACTCTTCCTCACTTCCTCTTAGCAGACGCAAAGCTATTCCCCCGACGTATATCCTTCTTACTACATCCAACATATCCCACCCAAAAGTAAGGAGCATATCATCCGTGAACAAAAATTGAGCCTATTCATCGAAAAATCGACAAACTGTGAATTTATTCATTAAAATTGTTCAAATAATGAATAATTGTTGTCAATTCGGAAAATATCATAGTGGAGAGTTATCGGAAAGACATCCCTGGTTGATTTCATAAACAAAAATTGAGCCTATTCATCGAAAAATCGACAAACTGTGAATTGGTTCATTAAAATTGTTCAAAAAGTAAATAATTGTTGTCAATTTGCAAAGTCGCATGAAAAATAGTAATCGAAAAGACATACCTATTTGATTCCGTGAACAGAAATTGAGCCAATTTATTGATGAGTAGCCAAACTGATTTTTTTTTTAATTTTTACATTCATAAGGAAGAAGTATAGTGACTTTTGTGTGACTGTTTAATTTTCTACCCGAAAAATTATATTATTTAAAACAAAGGTTCATTTACGGCTTAGAAAGATGACTTATCTATCATAAACGATTAATTTTTAATCGAAAAAGACAAATTTTGAGCAAAAGAATTAAATTTTATATGAAAGGATGACACTAACAAAATAGTTGCATTTTCAACAAAATACATGAATTTTAAACTGAATGGTTGCATTTTTAATTGGAAAATTAATCAAAAATTTTAACCAAGGATGAAATAGTTAAATTTTATTTAAAAATTACGTTTCCACAGCAACAAAATTATCAACAGTTTTAATTCAATGAAAAAGACTTATTTTGTATAAAATAGTTGAATCCTAAACCAGGTAGATAAATTTTCAACAAAAATATTAATTTTTCAGCAAGATAGTTTCCTCCAATTATGAAATTTGAATTTTCAAAAAAAAAACGTCTACTTAAACAGAAAAATCTAAAAAAAAAAAATTTTGCATAAAATGTTTAATTTTTAACTCATAAAGGATCAATTCTCAACAAAAGATGGAATGTTTGAATTTCCTGGTAGAAAGAAATGAATTTAATGAAAAACAGAATTTCTGACAAAATAAGTCATGTCAACTGAATATTTTTTCATAAGGTAGATTTTTCACCAAACAAGTTTATTTTCAACAATAACAATAATAATAAAATTGATGATTCTACAAATAAACAATGAATTTTTTATGAAGTATTCAAACTTAGAATAAAGAGTGGTTTTTCAACAAAAAATATGAATGTTAACGAAACATCTAATAGTAGATGTTTCAAAAAAAATGTTCCAATTAAAAATAAAAGATAGTTCAATTCAATCAAAAAAGACAAATTTTGAAACAAGGAGGTTAAATTTCTAAGAAAAAAAAATTATTCAACATAATATATTAATTTTCGAATAAAAGAGATTAATTTGTAATTCAAAATAATTATTTGCAATCAAAGATGGAATAGTTACATTTTTGGACAAGAAAATCGATTCTTGAGGAAAACAACGAATTTTCATCAAAATAGTTGAATTTTCAACCGAATAGATGAAATCGTGAGCTTGAATTAATAATAAAAAATTCATTGGCAGAAAAAAGATAAACATTCAACGAAATATTTTAATTTCGAACAAAAAGTTGGAAATTTCATCCAAGAAGACTAATTTCCCATCAAAAGATTTACTTATCAAAAAAATACATAAATTTACAATTATAGCCTTAAGTTTTCCACCAAAAAATATGACTTTTCAATCAAAGAGCTGAATTTTCAAAATAAAGAAAATAAATAATAAACAAAAAATGAAGTAATTAAACTTTGAGTTGAAAAAATTATTTATTTGCTGAAAATGAAACAAATTCTTAATAAAATAGTTAAACTGTTCCATATGGTCACATGAGTTGAAGATGTTCCAATATTATGTAAAAAACAAAAAAAAATTTATAAACAAATTATTTGGTGAAAGAATGTTTTCTACGTTTTTCCATACTTTCACGTTTTTTCAAGTTATATTGCAAGAAATTTTGATAAAATCAATATGATGATGGAGAGATTTCTTCTTGAGATTATTAGTGTTAATATTATAAACAAACCTAATAAACAAATGCACTAATCAGGCATTTTTTGACAGAAAAACTCGTTCTTCTCGATGTCAACTTTTTTAATTAGGAACTGTATGATTATTTCAGCAAAATTGATCATTTGTTGATAATTTTAATGATTTTTTAAACAAATATAATAAACAAATTCACTATTCTGGGCATTTATCGGCGAGAAAATTCATTTTTTTCAATGCCAGTCCTTCCAGTTAGAAACTTCATGACAATTTCAGCGACATTTTATGATTAGTTCATGATTTTTTTAACTTTTCAAACAAATTTAATAAACAAATGCATTAATCAGGGATTGGTCGACAGAATAATTCGTTTATTAAATTTGTTAAGAAAAATCATGAAATTGATCAGAAAATTATGAATTTTTCTAAAATTATCATGAAGTTCCTATTAAAAAAAATTGAAATCGAAAAAAAAAAATTTCCTACCGACAAATGCCGATTAATGCATCTGTTCATTAAATTTGTTTGAAAAAATTCTCAAATTTATCAACTCGTGAATGTTGCTCAAATTGTCATCAAGTTCCCAACAAAAAGAAAATTCATTGAAAAAAAAAATTTCTGTCGAAAAAAGCCCAATTAATGTATTTGTTTATTAAATTTATTCTGAAGAATTCTGAAAATAATTAAGAAATTATGAATTTTGCTAAAATTATGATAACGTTCCTAATTACAAAAATTGTCATCGAAAAAAACGGATTTTTCTATCAAGAAATGCTTGATTAATGCATTTGTTTTTAATATTAACAATTATAATCTTAAGAGAAATTTTGTGTATTATAATATTCTTTTCATTCATATTTCTTGCAATATAACTTTAACAAAACATGAAATTATGGATAATCTTAAAAACCATTCTTGCAACAAATAATTTGTTTATAACGAATTTCTTTGTTTATTATATAATTTCTGACATCTTCAACTAATGTTACTCTATAAAAGTCAGGATTTTCTTGTCTAAAAATGTAACTATTCCATCTTTGATTACAAATTGATATTTTGAATTACAAATTAATATCTTATATTCGAAAATTAATATATTATCTAGAAAATTTTTTTTTTTTTGTTAGAAATTTAACCTTCTTGTTTAAAAATTTGTCTTTTTTGGTTAAATTCGACTATCTGTTATTTTAAATTGGAACATTTTTTTTGAAATATCTACTATTAGATGTTTCGTTAGAACATATATTTTTTGTTGGAAAAACAACTTTTTTATTCTAAGTTTAACTACTTCATCAAAAATTAATTGTTTATTTGTAGAATCATCAATTCATCAATTTTCGCATAAATTATTCTTCTTGGCTTGATGATTAAACTTTGGTTGCAAGTAGAATATTGATTAAAAATTCAATTATTGTTGAAAATAACTTCTTTGGTGAAAAATCAGCTACCTAATATAAAAAATATTTAGTCAAAAATCAAACTTTTTTTTTGAAAACTTGACTATTTTGACAGAAATATATATATATATATATATATATATATATTTAGTTATATATTTATAATAGTTTCTTTGAAATACCCTTTTTGCAATTATATAATATTTTCAAATGCTTGTGACGTTGTGAAGTGACTCTATCTGAATTCAATCTCCAAAATTATATGTAAATGTGTTTTAAGTTTTTATGGAATTAGTCAAAAATATTTGAAATAATTGAAATTTTTAGAAAAATATAGGATAGAAATTATTTTGATGTTTCAATCCAAATAATATCGTTAATTGATTTTTATGTTATGAACAGATGAATGAACTATTACTAACTATTGTGATGTTGTGAAGTAAGTATCCGCATTCAATTTTCAAAATTATATGTGAATATGTTTTTATTTTTTCTGCAGTTATTATGGAAGGCGTATGAAGTTTAATATACTTTTTATATGAAATTTAAATGTATATACAATGAATATGCATTTAAAAATGGCGCATATGAAGTTCAATACACAGACATATGACTTCAATTCGTGTATATCAAATTTCAATACTTCGCGCACTAATATATTGAGGTGGACACCAGGCATGCGTACAGAGCTGGATTTACGCCGACAAACAGCCTTGCCGGGGAATACCGGCTTTCCGTGGCGTGCACGTGCATGTTTAATGAGGAAAAAAAAATCGGTACAAATTGTATAAATTTAGAAAAAAATGTCATTTTGGCAAGCATTAAAGCATTACTTACGCCTGAAAAAAACATCGTGATGTTTCTAGGTAAGTAAAGCCATCAATGTTTCATCATATGTTTGTTATTTCTATCAGAAGAAACTGGTTAATGAATAATCGATTTTAATCAAAAACTGCTGCTCTTCAGAATAATCATACATATGTGTAGATTTTAAATATTTCCCAAGACAACAAGAGTATTGTCGGTATTTCTACTGCAGCTGAGTTCATACACAAGTAATACTCGGAGCAGTTTCCACAATTGGTAACGTTGTTGATGAACGGTCCCTGATTCCCACCAGTAGTATATAACAATAGTACAAATGCTTCAAACAAAAGAAAAACTTTTTTTAAATTCTATAAAAAGGTTCCAAATTTTTAATTTTTCGGGATCCCAAGTACCCAATTGATTGAAAAATTATCTTCTTTACTTATCCTCTTTCTCTGAACTCAGTTTATTCTCCAGATCCCTGCAGTAAAAATTGTGGAGAAAAATGAAGAGTGAGATGAGCATAAAGGCTTATAAAAGCAACTGGAGGAATAAGAGGGTAAAATGAGATTGGAAAGTAGGGGTGGGTCTTGGGGCACTTGCAAGTCGTTAATAATAATTACGAATTAACACGCCACTAAAGCCGCACGGGAATTAAAATCACCGCAAACGCAAACTTATGACGAGGATTTATTAAGGGCGCAATACCCAGCTGCCGCCCATTTTCATCTAGTCGTGTATAAATTCTTCATGCAATCCTGGTGAATAAAGCCCATGTAGCCCATAGTTTCAAACTTTCTCCCAGTTTCTAGCAAGTTTTGCTAAGATCTCATATAGTTGTACTGAAGTTACCTCGTTCTTTGTAATTTGCACTCGAGGTTACATTTGTCAGCTTTCATAACAATGAATGCTTCCTGAAAATGGTTGTACGTCCGCATATTATTTGGACAATCGATGCGTCTCGAAGACGCAAACATATGCATCAAGTAAATTATACAAATTCACAGTTTGGCGATTTTTCAATGAATATGATCACATCAGAAAATTATTGGGTCACTTCAAGTGAAAAATGGACAAATAAGTGGAAATTTCAGAAAAAACCGCAGCATTCTGCCATTAGGCAAAAAGAATGATATGAGCAATAATAATTAATTGTTTAAATAATTATGTTTTTAACATGAATTATTTATTACTTTGTTATAATTGAAATGTGAACAGAAGACCCGAAGAGCGGAAATCCCTCGCTAGTTTGGATTGAGTATTCTAGCATGACGTCATGGGAATGCATACGACTCTTTGGAGGAAATATTCTAAACGTAAAATAAAGTCATAAATATACGACTAGAAATATTTGTCAAGTGTAGAATGTATTTTCTCAGTCATGTGTTATTCTTTTGTTGATTGAGGTCACGAAATAAAATATCATAAAACGGTTTTTGTATCAGATCGATTTGATTAGAATCGGGTGATCTAGCCTCAAGTTTCGGACAGTTGATTGTATTTCGCGAAGGGTATTACTATTCAGATATTTATAACTAGTTTTCAAACTTGAAATATTTTGTCCAAAAAGGCGTATGCATTCTCATGTCAAAATGTACAAACTGTGCCGACCTTCCTGACATTTCCACCTATCCTATCATGACCGTGACGTCATGCTACAATACTGAATATTCAGTGAAATATTAGATTCGTATTTTTGCTTCTATTATATTGATTTTCACTTGGAAGATTGTACAATTTCAAGGAAATGTTATATTTCTTACAATATTTCATTACCTTCTATATCACTTGAAAAACAATGGCATGCATGATGCGCAAATGCAAGGACACGATAATGCTCACGGCGATGGTAAAGCAAACAGGTAAACAGCGATCAAATTAGTACTGCCCGATAGAGGGCAGCACGCTACCATCTATCAAATTCTAGCGCAGCATCATTGTTTGGCCACGGCGAGTTTACCCCTATCTCAATTACCCAACCGGACGTTACCCCATCTCACCCGTTACCCGCAACGTTTATTACAGCCAGTTTTTTCTGTATGGGTGAAAATGGACGATTTTAAAGAATATCCGGAATCTTATGAATCTACTTCCTATTCAATGATATACTCAGCGACATATGTTGGTATCTTACCCTCGCGGGGGAAAAGATATTACATACTCTTACTCAGATTTATTTTTCAATGCGCGCACTGCAGAACGATTCTCTGCGGGAAAATAACATGGAGCGGATATACGGACACCAGACGGAAGAAATAAATTACCATTTTGCAAAACGTCGCCGAATGCGCGGGCTGACGCGAATAAATGTACTATTACTGCTTAGCTCGAGATACATGTTCGCCAAAGTGGGTCCCATTTTTAAGAAGGTTTCACATTTTCTTGATGTTTTCACAATTATTGAAATTTAAATTTACAACAACAAAAAAAAACGCTTAGTCGTTACGCGGCACTTTTTTGCTTCCTCATAGAGGAAGCTTTGTAGTGGTAACATTTTCAAAAGAAATTTAAATTCATTTAATCAAACCTTTCTCAATTTACAAATGTCTAATCCAAATTTCACAAATATCTCGAAATATTTTTAAAACATTTTAAATATTTCGCAAAGATTTCCAATGATTTCAGGAAGATATCACAAATATTTTAAACATTTCGTGAAGATTTCCAGGATTCCAGGAAGATTTCACAAATATTTCAAAAATCTTGTGAAGATTTGAGGTATATTTCAGAGATCGCACAAAGATTTCAATAATAATTTCTCAAATATTTCGCAAAATTCTTGAAGATTTCGTAAAGATTTCCGATAGATTCAAAAGATTTCACAAAGATTTCAATGATTTTTCAAAGATTACACGAAGATTTCCCAAAGATTTTACAAAAATCTAAGTGATTCCATGAATATTTTACAAGTATTTCGAATATTTCGTCCAGATTTCAAAATTTTTTGAAGATCTTATGTATTTGCGAAAGATTTTAAAGACTTCGAACGTTTCGCAAAAATTTCAGATTGATTTAAAAGATTTCAAATATGTCGCAAAAATTTCAAACAGATTTCAACTATTTCAATGATTTTCCAAATTTGACAAATATTTCGAAATATTTTCAAAACATTTCAAATATTTCGCAAAGCTTTCCAAGGATTTGAGGAAGATTTCACAAATATTTCAAAAATTTCGTGAACATTCCAGGTAGATTTCAAAGATTGCACAAAGATTTTAATAATAATTTTCCAAATATTTCGCAAAATTCTTGAAGGTTTCTTTAGAATTTCTGATAGATTCAAAAGATTTCCAAGATTTTTCAAAGATTTCATGAAGATTTCCCAAAGATTTCATAAAGATTTCAGTGAGTTCCTGAATATTTTACAAAGATTTCAAATATTTAGTCCAGATTCAAAAATTTTCTGAAGATCTTATTTATTGCCGGAAGATTTTAAAGATTTCAAATCTTTCGAAAAAATTTCAGATTGATTTCAAAGATTTCAATTATGTCGCAAAAATTTCAAATAGATTTCAAAGATTTCAATGATTTTCCAAAGATTTTCCAAATTTCACAAATATTACAGAATATTTTGAAAACATCTCAAACATTTCGCAAAGATTTCCAAGGATTTCAGGAAGATTTCACAAATATTTCAAAAATGTCGTGAAGATTCCAGGTAGATTTCAAAGATTTCACAAAGATTTCCGTAATAATTTTTAAAAAATTTCGCAAAATCCTTTAAGGTTTCTTAAAGATTTCCGATAGATTCAAAAGATTTCACAAAGATTTCAATGAATTTTCAAAGATTTCACGAAGATTTTTCAAATATTTCACAAATATTTCAGTGAGTTCGTGAATATTTTACAAAGATTTCAAATATTTCTTCCAGATTTCCAAATTTTCTGAAGATCTTATTCATTTCCGGAAGATTTCAAAGATTTCAAATGTTTCGCAAAAATTTCAGATTGTTTTCAAAGATTTTAAATGTTTCAAATAAGTCGCAAAAAGTTCAAATAGATTTCAAAGATTTCAACGTTTTTCCAAAGATTTTCCAAGATTTCATGTAGATTTCAAAGATTGCACGAAGATTTCAATACTAATTTTCCGAATATTTCGCAAAATTCATGAAGGATTTCCTTCATGAAAGGAAATTCTCAAGGATTTCCGATAGCTTCAGAAGACTTCACAAAGATTTCAATGATTTTTCAAAGATTTCCTAAAAATTTCAGTGACTTCCTGAATATTTTACAAAGATTTTAAATATTTCGTACAGATTTAAAAATTTTCTGAAGATCTTATTTATTTCCGGACGATTTTAACGATTTCAAATGGTTCGCGAAAATTTCAGATTGATTTCAAAGATTACAAATATTTCACATATGTCGCAAAAATTTCAAGTAGATTTCAATGATTTTCCAAAGATTTTCCGAAATTCACAAATATTTCGAAATACTTCTAAAACATTTCAAACATTTCGCAAAGATTTCCAAGGATTTCAGGAAGATTTCACAAAGATTTCAAACGTTTCGCAAAAATTTCAGATTGATTCCAAAGATTTCATGAAGATTTCCCAAAGATTTCACAAAGATTTCAGTGACTTTCTGAATATTTTACAAAGATTTCAAATATTTCGTTTAGATTTCCAAATTTTCTGAAGACCTTATTTATTTTCGGAAGATTTTAAAGATTTCAAATGTTTCGCAAAAATTTCAAAAAGGTTTCAAAGATTTCAATGGTTTTTCAAAGATTTGCCAAATTTCACAAATATTTCGAAATATTTTTAAAACACGTCAAACATTTCGCAAAGATTTCCAAGGAATTCAGGAAGATTTCACGAATATTTCAAAAATGTCGTGAAGATTTCAGGTAGATTTCAAAGATTTCACAAAGATTTCCATAATAATTTTCCAAATATTCCGCGAAATTCTTCAAGGCTTCTTAAAGATTTCCGATAGATTCAAAAGATTTCACAAAGATTTCAATGAATTTTCAAAGATTTCACGAAGATTTCCCAAAGATTTCACAAATATTTCAGTGAGTTCCTGAAAATTTTACAAAGATTCCAAATATTTCGTCCAGATTTGAAAATGTTCTGAAGATCTTGTTTATTTCCGGAAGATTTCAAGTGTTTCGCAAAAATTTTAGATTGATTTCAAAGATTTCAAATATTTCAAATACGGCGCAGAAATTTCAAATAGATTTCAAGGATTTCAATGATTTTCCAAATATTTCACAGGGATTTCAATAATTTCAAAAATATTATCAGATATTTTGAAAATTTTTGAAATATTTCGCAAAGATTTTCAAATAGTACTAATGCTTTCAGAAAGATTCTAAAAAGATTTAAATGATTTCCAAAAGATTTCACAAAGATTCCAAATATTTTGCAGAAATTTCAGAAAGATTTCACAAAAACTCCAATGATTCAAGTAATTTCACAAGTATTACCAAATATTTCAAATATTTTGATAAGATTTTTAAAAATATCTTGAAGATTTCAAATAAAGCACAAAGATTTCAATAGTTCCACAAATATGATCAAATGTTTCGAAAATATTAAAAATATTTCTCAAAAATTTCACGAAGATTTCATATAAAACAATGAGTTGCCAAAGATTTCAAAGAGTTTACAAACATTTTAAATATTTCGCAAAGATTTCTGGCAAATTAAAAAGATTTCACAAATAGTACTTCAATGATTTCCCAAAGATTTCAATAGTTTCACAAATATTACCAAAATTTTTAAGAAGTTTTCAAATATTTCGCAAGTATTCCCAAATATTTTAGAAAGATCACAATGATGTGAAGAAGATTTTGAAGATTTTACAAAAATTCCAAATATTCCGCAAAGATCTTCAGAGATTTCAAAGATTTCAAAGATTGCACAAAGATTTTGATTATTTTCCAAAAATGTGAATACTCTCACAAAGATTTCAAATATTCCACGAAGATTCCGAACGAATTAAGAAAATTTCACAAATACTTCAATTATTTCACAAAGATTTCATGTAGATTGAAAAAAAAAATTGAACAATCCGATAAATTAACTCATTCCCCAGTGGGCACAAATACAATGAACATCCTAATAACCGATAAGAATAAATTTTTAAACAGAGGTTTCAATTTTTCTGTAGAGAAAAATAAATTTAAATGAACAAAAAGAAACGAATGTGCAACATAATGTGAAATATTGAGCACAGAGATGGATTGTCAACTTAAATAATGAATCTATCAACTAACAAAAGGCGAAAAATCACTATTGACAATGCCTTCATTTCCAGTCTTAAAGAACTCATTTGTATAGTTGGTTTGTTCCGTTGTTGTATCTTCTTCCAATTGTCTTTTATGATTAGCTGATCTTAATTGACGTTGACCAGGTAAGAATTTAGTTACTAGATGTTGGATTTTGTTTGTATGGTCTATTAAATTTGAAGTACAAATGTGGCTCATAGTTTATTAAATCTGGTGGAAGGATTCTATTGTTTCTGCAACCAAGCAAGAAGCTCTGATGATCTTGCAGTTTTCTCAAAGTCTCACTTAAGTGAGTTCATTCTCTCAGATTGTTGACAATTTTTAATAATTCGAGAGAAACCATCTGTACAGTTAGTTTGTTCCAATGTTGTATCTTCTTACAGCCGTACTGTCTGCTTAGAGGATGTTAATTGATCCGGACCAGGTGAGAATTGAATTTGGAGATGTTTGATTTTATTGGTATACTGGTCTATTAAATCTGAAATGCAGAATTGAATCATGGTAATGTCGTGGAAGGATTCTATTGTTTCTTCTATTGGTAGTGTCTTCATTTTCAGTCCTCTCAAAGAGCTCATTTGTATAGTTGATTTGTTCCATTGTTGTATCTTCTTCTAATTGTCCTGTATGATTAGCTGATGTTAACTGACGTTGAACAGGTAAAAATTTAATAAGAAAATTTTGGATTTTGTTGGTATGGTCCATTAAGTTTGAAATGCAAATGTGTCACGCAGTTTATGACATCTGGTGGAAGGATTCTATTGTTTCTTCTATTGGCAATGTCTTCATTTTCAGTCCTCTCAAAGAATTCATTTGTATAGTTGATTTGTTCCATTGTGGTATCTTCTTCTAATTGTCCTGCATGATTAGCTGATGTTAACTGACGTGGAACAGGTAAGAATTTAATTAGAAGATGTTGGATTTTGTTGGTATGGTCCATTAGGTTTGAAATGCAAATGTGTCACGCAGTTTATGACATCTGGTGGAAGTATTTCATTGTTTTATCAACTTAGCAGGAATCTTCGACAATTTTGCAGTTCTTTTGAAGCCATACTCAATGTACTCAATTTTCGTAAATTGTTGACAATGTCTCCATTTCCAATCGTTTTGAAGAACCCACCTGTATGGTTTGTTCCATTTCTGTATCTCCATTCAACCGCACTTCATGATAAGCTAATGCTAATTGGTTTTGACCAGCTACGATTGTAATTAGAAGATGTTGGATTTTGTTGATATACTGTTCCTAAAATGCAACCCTAAATATCTAGATTTCCAGAGTGAACATCCATTTTTCTCCTCGTAATTCTGTACTGCAACCCTCCAACTATACTTATACTTACATCAACAATACATGTAAATTCTTCTAATTCGAACATAATTACGAACGAAAGCATGTTTCCTCTTCACTGACAGGCTCTATTATTGCTCTTGGCACCAGCTCACAAAAAAACGGGCAAAAAAGTCGAAGACACGCTCTTGAAAGGAAGCGAGGCGACGCGACGCAACGCAGCCGATCAAGATAGCCAGGGCTAATATTATTTTTGTGTCTGAGTTTATACAAGTTTGACTGCTCTCGAAGTACAGTAGGTGACTTTTTACCGAGAGTCGTGATGACAGGGGCTGCACCTCAGTGACGAAAACGTCTCCTAGTCTTCCTCCAGATGGACCAATTCACGCCTGCTTCCAAGATTGTTTTTACAACTTCGCGCGCGGTCGATACAAAATCATTTATTTTGACAGAGCCACCAGAAGTTTCCTCTTCTCGTTAAACTCACCAGCACTTTTAAGTCTAGATTATACACATTATCTGAATTCACATTCGTAATTTTTTTAACAGAGGGTCTAAAACACTACGTATTTCAGTTTTTTTCGAGCTATTAATTGAAAGTAACGCGTTTCTTCCACCGTTACTTCTTAAAATTTAAACCATTTTTTTTTTTTTTCAGTTGACCTCCCGAACTGTCCTCCCGTCCGACCACAGTGGTCTGGAATAGGAATTTACTGTTCCTATTCACCCACCATTGATTTGAGAGCTCTTTTAAGAAATGTTTATTATCAAATTTTTCAAAAAGCTTCTGTTAGCAAATTGTTCATTTTTACAGAGCAACAACATATTAATTAATAAAGTGACAAAATTAGCCATGTCAAATGTTTTAATTTTCATCTCAAGAAAACATACAGAAATTAACTTACTATTAGCTGCTATTAACTGCACTCAAAAAACAAAAATAATCCCAATATTGCTTAACTTGATCACTATAAACAATTTTTATGAACAAATTCTAACTTTTTTTTTTCATCAAAAAATTGTTTCACGCTACTTGCTAAAATTAATCATGAAAGTCATAATTTAAAAATAATAATTTGTAACGGAAAATTAGCGTAATTTAACATTCACTGTTTTTATACAACTTTATAAACAAATTCTCAATAAATGAGTTTTTCTCATAGCTAAATGGATTTTTCTGAGCTAAAGTGAATCACGATTGTCTTTCAAAAGCATTTATATACCTTCAGATTTATTGAACTCAAAAAATGTATATTGTTGATAATAATTTTGTTAAACAAATGTAACAACCGGCCATCTCTTTGTAGATTTTTTTTTATCTGATTGTTATAAACATTGTAAAAATTTTTTTATAGAAATTGTTATGAAGTGTCTCATATCCAATTTTCGATTCACATTTAGTTTATCGTCGGATGATTTGAGTGAAAAAAACGTGTCTCTCATATATAAGAATGATACATTTAAGATTCAATGAAAAATGTTTATAACAATCACATAAATTATTTTATAATCAATTTTGTTATTCAATCCTCGCAAGAAGTGTCATTTTATGAATAATTAAAAAAAATTGTTTATTTAGAGGAATCTTCCGATTAGGACATTTTTTAAATTAAATTGTTGTTAACAATCTATATTGTTTATGTTTGATGAAGCTCAAAGTATACAAATGCCGTTCAAGTGATTCACAGTTCTGAACCACTTTTGGTCAGAAAATCAATATAGCTATCACAAAAATTCAATTATTGAGAAATTGTTTATGAAATTGTTAATGAAAAACATCAAGTGGTAACTTATGTCAATTTTTTTTTCAAATTATGACTCTCATGAAAAATACAAGCAACTAGCGTGGCACAAACGGTTTTTCCCATGATGAAAAAAACACTAGTAAGAATTTGTTTATAAAATTTGTTTATAATAATTGAGTTGAATATAATAAATTAGAATTATCTATGTTCTATTATTAAAAGAATTTTGTTTAAGTCCATCTTTTTACATTCAAAGTCACTTATTATTATTATTTAAATAATTTAATTTAACGTGATTTCTGAATGCCTTGATCTAATTTATAAATTTGCAGACTAAAATTATTAATTTTCTAAAATTTATTTATTGTTTTAATAATCCAATAAAAACTTTAAAAAATGGTAATCCAGCATAATGAGAGCTTCAGAATTCAACAATTTTGTTAGAAATTTATTTTCTGGATAAAAATTAAATAATTTTGGTAAAAAATTAATTTCTTTGTTTAAAATTATAATTGTATTGTTGAAAATTTCTTTTTTGTGTCGTTGAAAATTATTATAATTTTTTTTTACCTGAAGTCGAGGTATTTCACTTGTAGTTGAAAATGTGTACTTTTCAGTTGAAAATTTAACTAGTTGACTGAAAGATGAACTGCTTTGTTAAAATTTAATTTTCCTGGTTGAAGATTCTTGATTTCAGTTAAAAATAATTTGTTTGCAAATTTAACTATTTGGTTAAAAACTCATTTTTTAGTTGAAAATTAATTCTTTCAACTAAAAAATTAATTTATTCATTTTTTATTGTGATTTTTATGTTTTTTAGTGAAAAATTCAATCGCTAGATTAAAAATTCAAGTATTTTGTGGAAGATTTCTTTTTTGTAGAAAATCAAACTTCCTGGTTAAAAATTCAACTATCTGGCTCAAAATTGAAATACTTTTTTAAAAATTCAGTTTTTGGTTTATGGATTTCAGTTGAGAATTCCTCTCTTTGGTAGAAAATTTAACTATTTTGTTTAAAAAATAGTTGTTTTTTGTTAAAAATTTATTTTTTACTTTGGATTTAGCTATTTAAGTTGCAGATTCTTCATTTTAGTTGAAAATTCATCTCCTTAATTTAAAGTTGGATTATTTTGTTGAATAGACGATTTTTATTTCTAAAAAGTTAATTTTTTAAAGCTAAAATGTAAATTTTTCAATTTAGGCATAAAAAATTATTTTTTTATTGAAAATTAAACAGTTTAGATAAAAATTGATATTTTTTGGTTAAAAATTCAACTATATTGTGGAAAATTAGCTTTTTTGGGACATTTTGAAAATTAATTGCTTTAAATAAAAATTTAAGTTTTCTACTTTTATTTCAAAATATATCTTTTTTAGTTGAAAATTGAACTACTTGTTTCAAGGTTGAATTACTGTGTTAAAATTTTGTTTTTCTGGATGATTCTTCATTTCAGTGGAAAAATACTCTTGTTGGCAATTTGATTATATTGTTCAAAATTTGTTTTTTTTTTGGGTTGAAAATTGTTTTTTTTTGTTTTTTGAAAATTGATTATTCAACTAAAAATTTAATTATTCTACTTTTAATTCAAAATTTTAAAATTCTTAAAATTGTTAAAATCAAAATCTCAGTTGAAAATTCAACTACTTAGTTATAAGATTTAGTTATAAGACTTTGTTATAATTAATTTTTTATGGTTAAAAATTTTTTATTTCATTTGAAAATTTAACTAATTGTTTTCAAGTTAAACGAATTTGTTAACATTTCATTTTTCTGGTTGAAGATTCTTGATTTCAGTTGGAAATAATTTGGTTGAAAAATTAACTATTTTGATAACAACATTTTTTTTTTTTTTAGAATTAATTCTTTCAAATGAAAACTTGACTTGCACTTTTTGGTATTGTAAATTTATTTTTTTGTTGAAAATTCAACTATTTAATTGAATATTCATGTGTTCCGTTAAAAATGTGTCTTTCTTGATAGAAAATAATTCTTATTGGTTGAAAATTCAACTATCTGGCAGAAAGTAGAACTCTTTTATTCAAAATTCTTTGTTTTTCATCACGTTTCATCTAAAAATTTCTGTTGAACAATAAAAAAAAATTGTTTTTCGGTAACAAATTTATGTTTTAATTGTAGATTCAACTATTTCAGTTGAAGATTCTTCATTTTAGTTGTCTTTTTTGGCAGAAAATTATTACATATTTTTGGTTAAAAATTTATGATTTTGGTTGAAAATTCAGCTATTCGTTCTAAAATTATCTCTTTTTTTAAAAAAATGAAGAGTTTTGTCAGAAAATATTTCTTTTTGGTTATAATTCAACTGTTTTTCAGAAATATGTCTTTCTGGGATCTTTATTCACTTTGATAGAAAATTCAACTATTTGGTGAAAAATTCCCTTTTTTTGTAAAAAAGAAACATTTTTGTTGAAAGTATTCTTTTCCGTGAAAAAGTTAATTGTTTTTTTTTTTAATTTTGTCTTTTTGGTTGAACATTCTACTATTTTTTCGAAAGTTTATCTTTTTTGGTTACCTTCAACTATTTTTTAGTAAAAATTAAAATCTTCTTGAGCTAAATATCAATTATTACATTTTTCCTCAAGAATTTGTCTGATAAGTTTGAAAAACTTCATTTTTTTTAAATGTTCACAATTTTGTTAAAGATACATTTTTTTCTTGTTGAAGATTCTTCATTTTTGTTTCAAATTTATCTCTTTGATTGAAATTTGAACTCTATTCTTCAAAAAACCTTTGCTTTTTGGTTAAATTTTTATTTTTTACATAAAAAAAAATTATAAAAAGTTTATAATTTAAAAATGAAAATAAGATAATGAATGAGAATAATTTAGTAAAATATTAAATTTTCAACAAAAAAATTCATTTTCAACCTGATGGTCCAATTTTCTACGAAAATATTTTAACTTCCTACAAAAAAAAAAAATTCCAGAAAATTGTTCAACTTTCAAAGAAGTAGTTAAATTTTCAATCAGAAAAGACCATTTTTCGACAAAATAGCTGTACCCTCTACCGAAATTTTTAAAACAAAATACAAAAATTTTCAACAAAAATAGATGAGTTCTCAAAAAAGAAAAATAATAATATTTGATATTCTTTCAACCAAAAAATATTTTAATTTCACATCTGATACAGCTGGATTGAGCCATGAAATCTTCAACCAAATAATATTGATTTTCTACAAAATAGTTGAATTTTCAACAAAAATTGAGATTTTTTCACCAAAAGGGAAATTTTGAAACGAACATTTGGAATTTTTTAACAAATGAAGAAAAATTCTTCTCCATTGTGGAATTTTCAATCCAGAAAGAGAAAATTTCTACAAAACAGTAATATTTCGAAACCGAAAATTTGAGCTTTCAACAAACAATAAGAAAAGAAAATTTTTTTATCAAAATATATAAAAACACAGCTGAATTCAACAACAAAATTCTCAACCAAATCAGATTAATTTTGCAACAAAATAGTTGAATTTTGAATAAAAACTGAGATTTGTTTACCAGAAGTGAAATTTTGAAACGAAGCAGTCAAAATTTGAACAGAAAAAGAAAAACACTCTTCACATAATTATTGAATATTCAAGTAGTTGAATTTTCATCCAAAATATATTAATTCCGGACAAAAAATATAATAGTTGATATTATTTTAAGCAAAAAATATTTTTATTTGAAATCAAAGAAAGTAACTTCAAAGTAACTGAAATTGAAGACCCAAGTGGCTGCTAAAATCGTAACTAAGTTACGTAACTTCTCATTAATTTAGTTGATTGTAAAATGTCACTACCCAACTCTGAAATTTATCTTTTTTGTTGAAAATTTTCCCACATGATTGAAAATTTATCTACTTTTTTAAAAATTTAACAATTTTATTAGAAATAATCCGTTTTGTTGAAAAATTCACCACCTATGCTGGACCGCATTTTCAGGAATCATTTTCTCTGAAAAATATGGATTTGCATACAAAAAGATGAAAATAAAAAAAATGGATTTATCTGTATACTTAATTATAATCACTTGACACCAACACGTCGGGTCACCTGTGGTGACGTTAATAGCCTCTAATAATAAATGTTTTCGAATTTATGATACATTCGTTTCTTTTTTTTTTTTTTTTATTTGATGTGAACACGAGCAACTAGCCCTTACGATATAGATCGATTAATCAAATCCAGTTCACTTGCTGCGATTCTAAGCGAAATCAAATACCAGCTAATATTTTAAATTGCAAATCTTGCATTCGCAAAATATCTCTCTGATTATATCATTAATGTGCAAAAAATTTTTTTTTCTAATGTCCATTACAAAATGTATATCTCTTCATTCATTCATTCATTTTTTGGGTTGAAGATTCATCTCTTTGATTGAAAATTTAAATCTTTTGTTTAAATTCATTTTATTTTTGGTTAAGATGATATTCGTTCAACTGAAAGTTTTTTTCCTAATTAAAATTATATGATTTTTAGTTGAAAATTAATTTAGTTAGTTGAAAAATCATCATCTTCAGTTCAAAATTCAAGCACTTGGTGGAATGTCAACCTTTCTTCTTAACAATTCATTTATTTAAATATTCATTATTTTGGTTGAACTAGCTGTGAATTCGATCCCGTTAGAAAATGTAGTTACTTCCTCATAGAGGAAACATTTGTTATTGTTTTCAATCATGGACAAACCAAAGTCTTCATTTTGATCAATTTAAAAAATATAAATTTACAAAAAATACGAAATAATACAAAAAAATGTTTTTGAAATAAAAAAAGAATCAGAAAAATTAAATTTTGTATTTGAAGTAATAAATTTTCGAGCTGGAAAAGGGAACGAAGAAGATCTGTCGCACCCTATCCCTTAAGCAGCTTTATGATTTCTTCACAAAAATTGTCATAATATTACTCTATTTGCAAATTTATGATCAAAAAGCATAACTTCCCTGGTCTTTGATAAAGTTTACTAATATTATAGATAAATCGATTTGCCACGAATCAAGGAATCTTATCCGATCTCGCATCAATTTTGAATTATGTTAGTGAAAATGAGAAAATTTTTACCATAAAACCCGATTTCCAAAATATATAAAATACCGTAACTTCTCTACTCTTTCATAATATGTATTAATATTATATGTCGATCAATTCGTCTCAAACCAAGGAATCTTTTAAATTCCTGCATCAACTTTGAATTATATCGAAGAAACAAGTTTGGCTATAAAAACCGTATTTTCGAATATTATGCATTACGATAGCTACTTCACTCTTCAATCGAATGTATTAATATTATAGGTCAATCGATTCATCTCAAATCAACACTTATTTTCTGCTCTTGCATCAACTCTGAATTATATCAGTGGAAAAAGTATCACTATAAAAATTCGATTTTGAAAATATATAAATTACCATAACTTCCCTACACTTGAATGAAATGTATTCATATTATGGGTCAATCGATTTGTCTGGAATCAACACATATTTTCTATCCACGCATCGACTTTGAATTATGTTATTGAAAAAAGTTTTACTTCTAAAACCCGATTTTAAAAATATATGAATTGGTATAATCTTCCGACACTTTTATTGAATGTATTTATATTATAGGTCAACCGATTTGTCTCGAACCGAAGAATCTTTTGTATCCTTGCATTAACTTTGAATTTTTTTGAACAAGAAAGCTTCACGCTGAAAACCGTATTTTCAATCATTGTGCATTACCATAGCTATTCCTCACTTTTGGTAAAATGTATCAATACTCTAGGTCAATTGAGTGTCCCCATGCAAGAGCAAGACATAGATTTTTCTAGCGCGGTGGCGTTGGCCCCTGACGACTAAAAATCGAAATACGAAATTTTGAATTTTAAAGCATAGATTATTGTGGATAATTATATTCCGCATCTTTTTTCCTTTGCAAAAATATCATATCTTTTTTAGATTTTTAAAAAATTGCAAAAAACTCTTTTTTTTTTAAAGTCAATTTTTAATCCGATTTTTGTCTTCAACTCGTGCTCAAATCCACAGTTTTCGGAATTTATTCATAAAATTTGTAGGAAGCATTCCTTATAGTATTCTTGTTATGCCGGTTAGCGATACAAATTTTCAACTTTATTCATAACAATATCAAAAATTATTTTCTACGCTATTGCATAATTCGTTCCACAAAACGTTTGAACGTTTGGTTTATCGATGAAAGTTTGAGCAATCACAAACTTCCTGCGGAGAAGTTGTTCAAAAATGTACGAAGAAGTTTTCTGCAAAAGATTTTTTCAAATAAATCAATAGGTAAAAAACTGTGAACGCTAAACTTTAAGCGCGCGACTGATCTTCTATGAGTGAATTATGCCGAGTCGGAACGTCTTTTCTTATACGGCGGTGCGATGAACTCGAAATGTAATATACTAATATAGGAAAATTATTTAAGTGTTAGATGACCTTCAAACGCCCTTCAGCCTTTTTTAACCCATGCGTAGCCAAAACATTGCAGATTTCTGCTAAAACAAAATACATCATTTCTATTCTGAGTACCGCATTGTGCGCATCGTATGCGTATTGTGAGTTTTAGTTTCAGTGAAAATAAAATTTATAATTTATAATAATCAAATTATTATCGAAACGAATTTTCAAATTTCTATAATGAAAAGCGATCTCAAGGTTCTGCTAGAGGGAGGAAACGAACAACTAATGAAGAAGCGTGGGATAGAAATGTTAAGAAAACATGCAGAAATAGAGTGCGTATAATATTTAGTTTTTTTTTCTCTTTCGATAGACGCTGAAAAAAATGAGGTTCCCGTTTTTTATATTTTGAACTTCCGTACAGATATCGTGATAAAAGCGTCTTTTGGTAATAAGTTCAATAATAATTCCGTAATAAGGCTTTTCAAAACCAAATTTTTTAACGCAGGGCGAAGAGTACGTCTCTACTTCGATTTATATAAATTGTTATGAACATAACTATACGATAAATAAATAAAAATTCAACATATTTTATGTCAATTGAAGTATTATTATTTATATTTAAGCCAGACTCACTATAACCCGCCTAAACGACAAGACGTTCCGACTCGTCATAATCCACGCATAGAAGATCAGTCGCGCGCTTAAAGTTTAGCGTTCACAGTTTCTTACCTATTAATTTATTTGAAAAAAGCCTTCGCAGAAAACTTCTCTGTCCTTTTTTGAACAACTTCTCCACAGGAAGCTTTTGATTGCTCAAACTTTCTTCGATAAACGAAACGCTCAAACGTTTTGTGGAACGAATTATGCAATAGCATAGAAAATAATTTTTGATATTGTTATGAATAAAGTTGAAAATTTTTGTCGCCGACCGTTATAACAAGAACACTATAAGGAATGCTTCCTACAAATTTTATAAAGAAATTCCAAAAACTGTGGATTTGAGCACGAGTTGAAGACAAAAATCGGATTAAAAATTGACTTTAAAAAAAAAGAGTTGTTTGCAATTTTTTAAAAATCTAAAAAAGATATGATCTTTTTTCATAGGAAAAAAATGCAGAATATGATTATCTACAATAATCTATGTTTTAAAATTAAAAATTTGGTATTTCGATTTTTAGTCGTCAGGGGCCAACGCCACCGCGCTAGAAAAATCTATGTCTTGTTCTTGCATGGGGATACTCAATTGATTGTGCTCGAATCAACACATTTTTTCTGTTCTTACATATAATTGGATTATGCTACTAAAAAAAGTTTTACTATAAAAACCTGATTTTGCAAGTACATAAATTACCATAACTTCCCTACTGTTTAATATAATGTATTAATATCATAGGTCAATCGATTCGTTTCGAATCAAGACATCTTTCCTATTGTTGCGTGGACTTTGAATTATGTTATTGAAAACAGTTTTACTATAAAAAACCGATTTTCAAAATATATAAATTACCATAACTTCCCTAACATTTAATATAATGTATTAATATCATAGGTCAATCGATTCATCTCGTATCAACACATCTTTTCTATTATTGCGTGGAATTTTAACTATGTTATTGACGAAAGTTTTACAATAAAAAACCGATTTTGAAAATATATAAATGACCATAACTTCCCTACTATTTAATATAATGTATCTATATCATAGGTCAATCGATTCGTCCCGAACGCATCCGGTGAATTGCTGAGAACATTGTGTTAGACATTTTTAAATCGAGGAAGGTTTAATTAAATGAATTGAGAAAATTTTAAAAAAGAAACCATTAAAAATCTTTCTCTATGAGGAAGCAAAATTATTTCTTTTTTAATTAAAATAATTTGCTGATTATATTTTTTTTACTAAAAAAATGGTACAAAATGAAACTTCTTGGTTGAAAATTCAAATAATTAGTTGAAAATTTGTATGATTTTTCGTGAGAATAAAATTTGTTCAAGTAAAGGTTCATTTATCATGCTTTGAATTAAGAATTTATCTTTTTTAGTTGAAAATTCAACTAATTCTTCTTCATTTAAAATGCAAGTACTTGGTTCAATTTTAAACTCATTTCTTTCCAATTCATTTTTTTCGAGTATTCATAATTTTAATTGAAAATTTATATTTTTTGTCTAAAATATAACTATTTTCCTAAAAAAATTTTGTTGTTTTAGAAAAAGTGTTGGAAGATTAACTTTCTTGGTTGAAAACTCATCATTTTTGGTTAAAAATGCGGAATTTTGTTTGAAAATTATCAGCTTTTGTTCAGGATTCAACTACTTTGTTGAATTTTTTTTTTTTTTTTTTTTTTTGGTTAAATCCAAAATTTCAAATTCATATTTTCGGGTAGAAAATTTGACTGTTTTCAAGAAAATTCGTCTTTGTATCTTGAAAATTTCTTTCATTTTCGCTTGAAATTAATTTTTTTTAACTAATAGTTTTTTTTGGCAGTTGTAGTATTTTTTGTTGTTGTAGATTCACTGTCTTAGTTAAAAATTCATCTGTTTGGTTGAAAATCAATCTATTTTGAGGATTTTTTTCAATAATTTTTTTCATAATTTCAGTTGAAAATGAGCCTCTCTTGTCATAAACTAACTTTTATGTCATTTCCTTACTTCATTATGATGCACAATTTGTTTATCAATCAATGCTGTTGAAAAATTTGCACTAAAAGATTCAGGATTAACCATTCGTACTAAAGGAAAGCCCAAAAAAGAAAATACTTATCTTTAAAAACTCGCAAAACATAACTTTTCAGTTACGGTTCTTTTTGGGACCTTAAAAAACCAATTTTCAATCATTTTTAAAAAAATCATTTAAAAAATTTGGGGCTGCATGAAAATTTGAACCACCCTGCTGCACAGTACATCATGTGCTATTTGTACTTTATAACGCGGAATGTCATACTCTATAGAAAATATTCAAAATATATAATAATTTTATATTTCTGAATAATGAGTTTATTTATTGGTATGATTGGATATGCATAATTTCGAGAAAGTTCAGTGTAAAACAGTCCGAGGCGAATCGAAAAACGTTTCAAATTATAATATTGATAAATGATGAACAAGTGGAAAAATATTGCATATCAAATTAAACCATAAACATTTATTTTCAAGATAATAATGCCATAACATGAATTATATTAACCATTTATCCCATATTCTATACTTTTTCGCAAGCTGCAATCTTATTCAGATTTTACTCTTCTGGTACTAATTGAGTATTCACTTTGCCTTTCCGATCAGTTTTTGATGAAAATTGTGTGTGAATCTATGAAACAGTAATTCAAAACTATTATTCAAAATAACTTTTTTAATAATGCACTGACTATTTTATAATATGTCATAACAAATTGTTCGTGCTCGAAGCTATGTCGTATTTAATATGCAACCATGACATTCATTGCTACCATCATAGAACAGATAATTCTACCATCTATTGGATATCCCATAGGAATATCGAACATTTCCGCTCTGTAGGATATCCCTAGGATGGCCTGTGATGTGGCTCATAATTTTCCACCACCGATGCATATACGGCGCCATTTGGCAATGCTACATAAATGTGGTTCCTTTTTGGTACATGACCTAATTGATATACATCAGGAGTATAAGGACGATCTGGTTTCTGGTACGGATGGAAAGATCTTGCTGACAAATGTGCACGTTTTATACGTATTTCAGCGTACGTTGGACCATGATCAGGATTGTCACGATCAGTCAATAGGGAAAATTTGATTAAAGTAGTAAGATTTGCAGTGAAATGCTCGAAGTGTAGGATTCGTAAAAAAGCGAAATAGCCATCAGGCTTAATTGTCGTAGGGTTCATCCAGTAAGGCACTTCTGTAGGAATCATTGGTTCGATTAGCCCTTCCATACCAGCGCCACCAGTGAATATTGCACCAACATGATCTTGTCGGACTTCTGGAAAGCCACATGCATCTATTTTGGTAAAAAAAAAAACACTTGTTAGCTTTTTGTACACATAAGCTGGATTCCACGACGGACTCATATAAACCAAAGAAATCAACTATTGTTATTGACTGTAAAGACTGTGCAAATCAGTATCATTCCAAGACTAGTTTTCGATATTGATACAGTCCTCTACTTTGATTTTATGCAACTAAAAGACTCTTTAGTACAATTTTTTTAAATCAAAACAGGACCGAAGTGAGAATTAAATTTCAATGACGTAACGCATCACATGGGAACGCTAAACGTGCGTGAACTGACACGGAAATATAGAATCTGGGTTACATACAATGTTAGAAGTTTATAAATCATGTTTTGAAATAATATGTTGATTGGCACTGAGAATTTATTGTTAGTTAGGAATAAAGAGACTAGGAAAAAATAATTAAGCACTAAGAAGAAGAAATAAACACTAGAAGATGAAGTGAACCACATGACGAATCCTTAGTGAAATAATGTTTGTATTTCACGCAGAAAGTCTCCAATTTATCTTTCCCAAAACAAGAAAATTTTTAGATTCTACTTCAAAAAATAAAGGTTTTACGAAAGTAAATAAAAATTTCTTAAGATTCCTGGCAAAATTACATATTATTTCAAAAATATGGAACTCAATGTTAATGCGTTTACAATTTGAAAATATTATTCAATTCTCTTTATTGTACTCGCAAGGAAATTTGGATGTTTGGATGATTTAGGAATAAACAATTCAAATCACAAGCTTTTGGAGGAAAAATTTTTCAGGATATATAAATTTTCTATGAATATTAAATACACTTTTATATTATACTTGCCTTTAAAGTGATGGAAACCCACAAATATGAGAAGCAGAATTTCAATGATCTTCATTCCTCTAAATTCATACAATGATAGAGAAATGAGTTATTAATGTTTAAGATTGTCATGTGAACAGTGACTCGATGAATGACGTTTTTCTGATAACGAGTTATTTATTATTCAAAATAAATAAATTCGTTGGAGAAACCATTGTTTATCTTACATCTTAAAGTTTTCCATATTTGCTACAATCTTAACAAAAGACTTGATTAGAAGCCTTAAAATGATTAATGATTAAAATATGTTTTTTAGACTATATGATAGAGTTATTAAAAATAAATATTAAATTCATATTTTTTATCTTCAAAGTGTCTACCTTGCTTATGAAATAAAAGAAGGATAACAAATGTAATATTCCATAAGAGGCATCATATACCACCAATAAATTTTCTGTTATGTATTGCATATATGTAGCCTTTATCCGATAGGCATATATTAATAACATGAAATATTTTTCCAAGACAAAATTATACGGAAAATATTTTACTGTTTCATGCTGCGTATCTTCCGCCTTTTTTATAATTCCCTGTATTATAATGTAATATGTGAAGGATAGACGTATTAATCTTCTGCATGATATTCAATCTTAATATGAAATATGAATACAATAAAATAATAATTTTCTGTATTTTTGTTTGTTTTTTCCTATATTCTACATACTAATGATCAACAATGAAGAAAGACATTTTTCCGCCACATTAAAACATTATTGTCTTTATATCATATCATATCCAGTCTTGATGTTTAATAAAAATGAATAATATATATATATATATATATATATATATATATATATATATACATACATATATAAAATATGATATAAATATATATAGATAAAATGAATGAAATATTAATTGAACTTGCAAAAACGTGGAGGTTCACATATTTGAAATGCGAGTATCATGATAAAGTCATACAAATTTCTGTTATAGTATCAAGCATTGTTTGACATGATGCTATTGGAAGAGTAATCGAAGAAATCGTGATAAATACATTCGAGGTTGATTGCGCAGTAATAAGACAAATTAAATGATGTACCTTGAAGACCAACAGAGATACAAATTTTAAAATACAGTTACACGTGAAGCAAACCATCCACATGGATAATTACATATCCAATAAAAAAAATTATATATACAGTTTAATGAAAGCCGAGGTTTTTAGAACGGAAACGTAGCCTGTCGGGCTCAATGCCTCTGTCTATCAATATATGCAATATATTTATAAACTCAATTTTTGGAAAGCCATCTTGTACAATATATTACACAAAAAGGCTTGACAAAGAAAAATATGTCTTCAACCATCAGTGTCTTCTCATTAAAGGCAAATGTAACAAAAAAGAGAGAGTGAAACAGGAAGATAGTAACACCAAATATTTATTGTGAAAAAGACAAATTCAATCATAACTGAAAGTGAAATTTTAATGTTTCGAAATTTAATATAATACATGTCTGCTTGAAATTAGCATGATATGGGGCATAGGAAAACATCACTTTTTGATGTTTTTGGAATAACTTCTGGGGGTTGGGAAAATGTTACGGAAAGGTTATAGGACTTGAAGAATTTCCAATTCTATAAACAAATTTAATTTGTACCATCCGTACTTCACAATGCGGATTGCGATACTTTGTACAAAATCTTCGGAATAAATAATTATTGAATATTGTCAAGTTATAGTGATTTCCCACTTCTTAGGATATCCTTATGTTGGCCTGTGATGAAGCATGATAAAATACCACCAATAAGTTTTCTGTCATGTATTGAATATAAAGAAAAAATGTTTGAAAATGTTAAAAAAGAAATGTATGTTAGCTGTATATTAGTAACATATATAGCGAAACAAAATAAAACATTGGTAAATTTTATTTTATGTATTGCATATATGTAGCGTTTATGCGAAACGTATAATAGGCATATATATATACTAGTAACATTAAATATTTTGCAACACAAAATTATGCGAAAAATATTTCACTGTTTTATGCTGCGTAAATTTTGTATTTGTAAAAATGATTTCCTTTTCTTCGATAAACTCACTTTGTGAACATTTAAAACATGAAAAAGAAAAAAAAAGGAAATAACTATCAGAGATTGTCTTTGTGTTTCATAAGGTGATTTAAATGACATTTTTTTCAAAAAATGAAGAAACTTAATTCTTTAATTCGTGTACTTTCTATGGAAACATATAGAAGGAAGATTACTTGAATCAAGAACAATTTTTGATTATGTGAACAAATTCCAGTCGTGCAATTATTTTTTTCTCTTAAAAAATCAGTAACATGAATTGTCTACAAATACCAACAGAAATGAAATTTTTGAAACAAAAAAATTATTTTTTTCTTATAAAAAATGGAGAATTTCCAACTAAAAAACAACAATTTTAGAAAAACGGAAAACTTACAATGCAGTTTAACTTTTACCTAAATAGTTAAATTTTCAATCTAAAATAGATTAATTCTCAACAAAATAGATAAACTCAAATCGAAAAGATGAATTTAGAAAAAAATTGAATTTTCTGTTAAAAAAGATTTTAGTTGACTTTTCACGATAAAAATATAAATTTTCAAAGTTTTTTTCGAAAAAATTGAATTTTCAATAAAATAGACGAATTTTCATCCGGTAGGGTACTGCGTGGCAGAAGAAATCTTCGATTTTTCCTTCCATACCAGCGCCACCAGTGAATATTGCGGCAACTTTGTCTTCACCAACTTCCGGAAAGCCACCTGCACCTAATTTGGTGGAAAAAATGGGTAATTTTGAGTATTTGTAGACTAGTGCAAGGTGGATTCCACGTTGGAATCACACAAGCCAGACCTTAAAATCATCGATTTTTGTGAAAACTGGGGTTACTTCTTCGTTTGACAGAGAAAAATTTTTCCTATTGAGTAAATAAGTAACCCTAGTTCAGAAAAAAGTTGGTGATGTGATAAAAAATATATTTCTGACATCCGTTTGTTCATTCGAGATGGTTCTTTCAAGTTAGTTCGTTTGCGTTAGCTCATTTGGTTTGGTACGTTTGGGTTTGTTAGGATTAGTTGGATTTGTTAGATGGTTAGGTTGTTTTGGGTTGATTGGTTTTGATTGGTTCCTTTGGGTGGGTTGTTTTGGTTTTGTTGGTTCGTTAGGGTTAGTTTGTTTTGTTTACTTGGCTTCGGTTGGATGGTTGGTTGTGATTAGCGTGTGTTTGTTTGGCTTGTTTGGCTTGGTTGGTTGGTTTTTTTGCATTGTTTGGATTGGTTTGATGGTTTGAGTTTGGTCGTTTGTGATGAATCGTCAGGGCCTGCTCGCTTGCTTCAGTTGCTTTGGGTTGTTTCGTTCGGTTTGGTCCATTCGGGTTCGTTCGGGTTGGTTCGTTTGAGGTGATTGGTTTGAGTTGGTGCGTTTGGGTTGGTTCGTTCGTATCGGTTCGTTCGTGTTTCATCGTTTGGGTTAGTCCGTTTGGTTTAGTTCGTTTGGAATCGTTCGTTGGGGTGGGTTGGTTCGTTCGGGTGGTTTACTTGGGTTAGTTCCTTCGAAACTTTTGGAAACGTGAACATGTTTTATGAAATCTATATGCTTTTTACCAATATCAATTATACTATAATATTAAACTTGCCTTCGAAATGGAAGAAGCTCACAAATGTGAGAAGCAAGATTTCAGTAATAATCTTTATTCTTCTGAAATTACACAATGATAGAGAACTGGAATAATAATTTTCAAGAGTGTCGTGTGCAGAGTGACTCAATAAATTACTGCTATATATACCTTTCATGACACTTATCTGATAACAACGTTTCATTTATTTGTTGAATAAATGTAATCTAAGATGGAGCAATTGTCTACCTCAGATTATAATTTTTTCCATATTTGCTAAACTCAGAACAGGAGACCTTCAGAAACTTTAGAATCATTGAAGATTACAATGTGTGTTTTTCTTCATCATTACAGCCTCATTCTCGCGTATCAAATTTAAAAAAATGATGAAAAATGCAATATTCCATGAGAGGCATGATTATATACCACCGATAAATTTTCTTCTATATGTATGTTGAAAATATGTAGCCTTATGCAGCCGCTGTATGCTTGATATATGCTTTAAAATATCATAACGAAAAAAATAATTAGAAAACTTTGATTACGAATCTTGAAGATCAACGGAGATAAGGAAATTTCAAATTGCACATTAATAAATTGCACAAATAATAAATTACACAAAAAAGCTTAACCAAGGAAAGTATGTTTCCAGCCATCTTTGTGTTTTTCACATTGCAAAAAATATATAAAAATAAAGGAAAAAGAGAAAAAGAAATATGCTGAAATCACATATTTATTGTAAAAATACAAATTCAATTGCAATTGAAAATTAAAATTTGATGTCTCGAAATTTATTATATATGTGCTTGACGCATTAGGGTGTTTCAATTTTTTTTATAGAGCGCAGCGATGCTACCAATCTGGTTTCAAATCCGAGCACTTTGTTCTTTTTTTTTGTTACAAATTATTTTTGTAGCGAATTTTCATTTGTTTAATTTCCGTCCTAAGAAAGTCGGTTTTTACTAACAGAATCAAAGTGCGGGTTGCCTGTTTATACATTATGTACATACGCTTTGGACACTTCAGGTCAGTCATTTGAAAAGCCCTTTTTTTTATTTGGACCAACCAAATTTGTTCAAATAATATTTTCCTAAGACATTTGGTAATTTTTCTGTAAAAAATGTTACAAATATAGATTGTTGAAGACACAAAATAATGTTTGATGTTCATGAATTGTTTAAACAAGTGATATCTCATTATTTCCGTTCTTTTATCGTGTTGTCTTAGAGGAGTCCACACATTCTTATTTTGATGAGAAGATATTGATTGAATGTGAAAATTTAGTTTTGCCAATTTCATCAAATCTCAAAGTTTTTGGACTCACTGTCCGCGAAAAAATTTATCTTACTTCGGTGTCTGTCTGTCGTTTTAGCCTGTGAACGTGGTGAATTTCGAAAGAATTATTTGATTGGATTTCTTTTCTGCATATTGCTTCGAGGCTCATAAGAAAGGGTTGAATTCGTTTACCAGCTATTTTTGACCATCGGTTCTGCTTTTATCCATGAAAAACTTCTTTTTCAAAAATGTCGAAGTTCGTCAAACTATGGAAAATTGTACTTCTCATCGTCTCAAATCTAGGCCAATATCTTAAAAACAAAAGATCAGAAAAAGAAATGTTCGTCTGAGGATGAAATTCTGAGGAAGTCATGACATTAAGACAAAGGTTATTTTGCAAGGTCATTCAGGGTGAAGTTTTGATTTGTTGTTGATATTAGGCAATAAGGTAAGATATGAGGATAAAAATAATATTTCGCAAAGGAAAGCAAGATGTTGCAATATCCAGGCAACGAAGACAAGATATCAACAGGCTGGTACCAATATTCATTCAGTTGAAGTAAGATATGAGAAGGATGTACTCAACATCCAGCCAATAAAGGCAAGATATGAGAAGTTTTTTGACAATATATATTAGGATAGTTGTTTGGGTTTGTTCGTTCGGGATGGTTCTTTCGGGTTAGTTCGCTTGCATTAGTTCGCTTGGTTTTATACATTTAAGTTCATTCCTTTGGGTTTATAGGTTTCGGTTGGTATGTTTGCTCTGGCTGGTTTAGTTT
>CAKNXH010001484.1:32252-45027 GCA_932178445.1 Andricus quercusramuli | reverse complement strand
TGGGTTGAATGGGTTTGACGTTTTGGGTTGGTTCGTTTGTGATGAATCGTCAGGGCGTGCTCACTTGCTTCAGTTCCTTTGGGTTGGTTTGTTCGGTTTGGTCAATTTGGGTTCGTTCGGTTTGGTTCGTTTAGGGTGATTGGTTTAAGTTGATTCGTTTGGGTCGAATCGTTCAAGTTGGTTTGTTTGTTTCGGTTTGTTCGTGTTCAATCGTTTGGGTTAGTTCGTTTGGGTTATTTCGTTTGGGTTGGTTCGTTCGGGTTAGTTCCTTCGGGTTCCTCAAATCTCTCATTTATTGGCTAGATATTGACTACATCCTGCTCATATTTTGCCTTCATTGGCTTAATTTTGGCAACGGATTGTTAGAATTGTTCAAAGTTTAACCCTCTATAATTCGAAAACTGTCGATTTTTGGACTATCTTCCCATCGACTTCTTCAATCGACACAATGAGAATCACACTCTAAAAAAAATGTTGCACCCCAATAAATATTTTAGTTCCGGTAAATGATGCATCAGTCTGATTAGCCGCTGACTCGCGATTTATTTATATTCCGGAAACGTATGGGGCCGGAGGGAAGCAGGGAGGAAATGGCAGCATAATCCTGGGCAACGCGTCGGTTCGTATATTAAATTATTAATGGACTTTTCGTGTTTTCGCGGAAATGGTTGTCGGACGTTTTAAAGTGACGAGTCTCGACGCTTTTGTGGTCTTACCGGCAACAAAACTTCCCTTCGAAAGTACCGCCATAAATGGCAGAAAAGTGGTGCAACTTTGCACCCCAAGAGAAAAAAAAGAATAAGAACAATACGGAACAGGTAGCGGAAAATTTCTCCGAGAATATAATGCTTTTTAAATATTTTTCCGTTTGCATTCTACTTTTCCGAAAGCAGTTTTTACATTGAAATTTATGAGAGTGTAATTGAATCGTCCAAATTTTCTCACAAAAAGAATTACGAATTATATAGAAAACATTTTTAAATTAGTTGGAAATTAGAGAATGTCTTGGTGTGATAAGAACTTTTTTTTGAATGTTTCGATATTATGAAGAAAGCTATTTTCGAAACAAATTACGAAATTTCAAAAGACATTTTTTGGTTGTTGTTAAATATATCTAGAAATTATTTTAACAATATTCTTCGATTGGATCAAAATTCCAAAAAATAGATCATTTCCGAAATTATAATTCTTTGTCTGAGAGATCTATAAGATATTTTTAAAAAACACAGTGAAATGATTTTTATTATCTTTTTGAAAGCATTTAAAGGATTAGTATTAGATTTTTTTAGGGATCTGATAATAATTTCATTATCTTGGGACTCAAACTTTTCCTGCAATTCTTTGAAAATCCTGTAGAGGTAAAAAAATTATCTCAAAATCATTCAGATTTTTTTTTAATTTTTGGAAATCTTGTTGAATATTATTTTCCAATCAATTTCTCAACAAAAAACTTATTGTTTGGTTTCTCTAAAAGTTACGATACATTTTTTTTAAATTTAAAACCGTTTGAAGTGTTTAAAAAGCTTATGAATTTTGTGATCGACATTTTCAAAAATTTACATTTTGTTTCAAATGTTTTGAAATCTTTTCAAATAATAATCGAAAATAGTAATAAAATAGTAAAAAAATTAAAATAATAATCGAACTACAGTTCAATATTATTCATTGTGATAGCAAAAGTTCTTGGTGAAAGTGTAATTTTTTTTAAATTGTAGTTTCATGTAGAAACTTATATATTGCATATTTTACACAAATTTACAGTGAAGTTCAAATTGAAACGTTGATGCAGACGCTAAAAGTATTTTTTGTCAATTTTCACAACGAAGTAAAAAAAATATCAATAAAAAGTTAGACAAATTTTTGAATTTTTTTGTTGGATTTTGTACATTTTATTACAAAAAAAAAATTTTTTCAACAAACAAAAACAACAAAATTAGGCCACATACATCTATTTAGAATATGATCCTGAATTTTCCACACAAAAAAAAATGAAAAATTGCCCCCTTCTAATTGTTTTGAATTTTTTTTCTATTTTATCCTGATGTGGTGTGTAGCGTACAACACCAATGTTTCCGCCTACAGCAGACATATTTCTTGAAAGAGGAATAGACTTGAAAATGAACATGATTATTGCAAAAAGCGGTTAGGAGAATTTCTAGGGTCATTTATTTCCAGAAACATATACAACCGTCGAGCGGGTCCAGTCTGCACTTCGGTATTTGTTTATTCAGCAAGCACTCAGCGTTCTTCCTCTTCCTCTACAACCTTCTCTCTCCTTCTATTTCTCGCCGTAACATAACCGTAACGTCTCCTTAATTATTTACAGGTTCACAATTAGCTAACCCTCAGCACCTATCCTTCACACCAGAACAAATTTATTGACCGAAGTGCCCAGGTAAAGCCGCCCTAGCTTCTATGCTAAAACCAGCACTCCTTTAGATCCTCTCATGTGTTACAACTAATAAGAACCTTCTCGGAACGTATTCCTGATCACTATTATTCCTTTCCTTGTTTATTGTAAAAAAGTATTAGGTTGGCTCACCGCGATCCATGTATTAGTGAAACCGGGAGAACGGTGAGCCAACGTATGAAGGAACATGAGAATAAAGTCAGAAGAGAACATTGTAAGCAATCAAAACTAGCTGTGGCCATATCGAAACAGGACATAGCGACATATTTGACAAAACAACCATCATCGCAAAAACGTACAATATTTTCCCCGAAAAAATATAGAGGATAAATCGAAATGTCGAAACGGCCTAATAGCATCAATAGGGACGATGTATATAGTACCAATCCTATTTGGCTTCCCGCCCTCCCGGGTTTCTTGAAAAAGACTTTATTAGGTGATATTTACAAGTGTTATGTGATTTATGCCTGGAAATATTAATCAAACCGAATAAAGGTTCTACAATAATAAAATTAATTTGGAACATTTTTAGTGATTTTCTTAATTTTTCAGAAGAAACTGAGAAACCGGAAAACATTCAAAAAAATTTTAAACAAAATGTAGATTTTTCAACATTTTGAAGTAAAGTTCTTTCTCTATTCACTACCTTCCAAACATCTCCTTCCGTCCTGCGTTTCTCCTCATCTTCCTCAAGCCTCTTATTCTCCTCTTATTTTTCATCACACTTAACAGTATATGTTTTCTATATTCTTCTCCTGATTGTGCCCTCTAATACTCTTTTTATTCCTCCTACCATTATTTTCGTCTCTTCATTTTAATTTACGTCTCTCATTTTTGTATCCTTAAGCCTTTCCCATATATTTACTTATTCCTTAGAAGAGTTCTTTTACTTCTTTTTTATGGCTATTATTATTACTTTTTCTCGATCTTATGTCACCGCCTATAGTTTCTTCACTTCTCATGTGCGCGTTTCTCTTTTTCTGCTCATTTGCATATATATTTCTGCTGCTCACCGACCTGTATATCTCCATTTATGATAAGCTACCTCATCTTCTTCAAGCTTTACAACAACTTCTTTCCCTCTCTTTTTCTATTCTGCTTTGCCTCTTTTTCTTGCAATTAAATCTCCTACTTTTATAAACTACTTCATTCTCTTTCATCAGTTCTCTCATTTCCTCTGATTTTTCCTGCACATCTTCACCTCTCCTACTCCTATTCCTCCTTTTTCTACTTTTATCTCTTTCCTATTATTCCTTGACATACATTACTTCCTTAATCCCATCACCATTCCTCCCATCCCTCTGTTTTTTGTGTTTTTCCTCTCTCTTGTTCCTTTCTCTTCCCGGCCTGTGTCACCTTACTCTTTACTGTTCCCTTCCTTTTTCCCAATCCCATCATATCTTTTCACATGACAAATGTTTATTGTAGTTGAGCTTCCATATAACGTGCTCTACTTCGGCATTACTTCCCTCTTATGTTCCCTTCTCTTTAGTTTCGTTTGTGCCATCTGCTCTCATCTTTCTTCTTCCTTTCTGAAACTTCTCACTGCCTCTATCTCTACCTCCTCTTCAGATTTATTTGTGCCATCTACTCTCCTCTTCCTTCTTCCTTTCTGAAACTTCTAACTTCCTCTATCTTTACCTTCTCTTCAGTTTAATTAGTGCCATCTGCTCTTCTCTTCCTTCTTCCTTTCCGAAACTTCTCCCTTCCTCTATCTTTACCTTTACTTCTATCCTTTTAAGTAGTTCTTCTACTCCTTTCAGTTGTTTCCTTTCTAATCTTAGATCCTTTCCCACTATATTTCTCCTCCTTTCCTCTCTCTGGCACTTTTTCTTTCCTTTCTCTTCTTTTTATTCTTCTCAAAATTCCCTTATCCTGATTCATACTCTTCCCATTTTTCTCAACTCTTTTCTAATTTTGGAAATGTCTTTCCTCATTTCTTGTTTTATTTCTTCTTTCCATTCTTTGTGCCTTTTTTCCTTCGTCTCTATTACCTGTATCATCATGTTGAGCAATGCGTGATCCTAAAGCCGTATACTTCTTAGAATTTCATTCTTTAATTTTAATTTGGAATGGAAGCTTCTAATGTGTTCCATAAGGGTTTACATTTTTCATGTATCTCTTCCCTATTCCTTTACGCATCCCCCACACACTTACTTGGAGGTGGGAGGGGGACCTACCGTTTCAGGTGGGTTCCGAACCACCAAGATCATCAAATCTCTTGGAAGTTCCTTAAAATTCTTTAGACTATTCTTTATTATTATTCAATAATAATTATTATAATTAATAATAATTAATATATATATAATAATATAAAAAATAATATATAATAATAATTAATATTATTATTAATATAATAATATTTTAATATTCTTTAGAATTCTTTAAAATCCCTTCAATTTCAATCTTTTGAAAATTTTTGGAAATATTTTCAAATGTCCTAAACTTATAGAAATTTTTTCCTGAAATCCCTTCAAATATTTTAAAATATCTTAAAATTTTACAAATCCCATAGGAAATCCTGGAAAATATTACAAAATTCAAGGAATTCTTCAAAACAGGAAGGAATTTTGGAAATTCTGCAAAATACTCGAAAATGATAAAAAAATCTTTTCAAATTCTCAAAATCCTACGAAAAGCCTTAATTTTTTTTAATTTTTCGTAAATCATTGAAATATATTTTTAAACATTTTCGAAATTTTTGATAACTGTTAAAATCCCATAAAAATCCTCAAACATTTTTTCAAAGTCCCTTGAAATCTTTAAGAATGCTCAAAAAATTTTCAAATTTGATACAATCCTCCAAAATCCTTATCAATTTTGGGAAATTCTTTGCAATCCCATTAAATTTTTTTTAATTGGTTAAAGTCCCTTGAAATGTCTAAATGACAGAAATACAGAAAGTTTTTCAAAATCCAGTACTTTTTTTAATGAAAAAAATATTTTAAATAAAAAAGAAGAAAATTTTGGCTGTTTATTTAAAATTGTTTAAAGTGGATTTTCTCAAAACTTCCACTTTTTCAACTTTTTTTTTAGAAAACCTATTAAAAATAAAAAAATTTATTTTACGGTAAAACTATGCAAGATACAAAAAAATTAAATAAAACATTATTTACATAAGAAAGGTGTGTCAATTTGTTGATGAAATTTTTTTAAAGGACACAAGGTACGAAATGAATGAATAGAAAGAAATCGTTTACTTGAGAAAGATATATAAATTTGCAATTTATCATTTTTTTAGGGAACTCAGTTTTCGTTTTGATCGTAAAAAATGAAATGAAAATTTAATTTTTGGAAAAACGAAAAAAAAAGAATCGACACAAATTACAATAAATTATTTATTAACAAACTTGTTAACTTGGATTGGATTTAAACATTTGTTTTTGATCTTCTTTTCTCACGATACGCGTGATGAGAATGTGTTTGTTAAAGCCGAAGGAGCTTTAACGAGAGAGAATTCACAATCACTGAATTTCAGTTGCTCAAAAAATTGAATTGTAAAGTCGAAGAGTATGAGGACCTTGAAATTCTAATTTAGAGAATCGAGTATGCTAGAAATGCAACAACTATCTAGCATGGAAAAACAATCAATAAAATTTTGGTGGAAACAGAAAATGTTTGGAGGAGCTTTAACGAAAGAGAATTCACAATCACTGAATTTCAGTTGTTTGAAAAATTAAACTGAAAAATCGAGGAGTATGAGGATTTAAAAATTTTAATTTATGAACTGAGTATGCTAGAAATGCAACGAGAATCTGACGTGAAAAAACGATCAATAAAATATTGGTGGAAACAAAAAATTTTCGGAGTAGCTTTAACGAAAGAGAATTCACAATCACTGAATTTCAGTTGCTCAAAAAATTAAATTGAAAAATCGATGAGTATGAGGACCTTCAAATTATAATTCAGAGAAATGGGTATGCTAGAAATGCAACAAGAATCTGGCATGAAGAAACAATCGATGAAATTTTGGTGAAAACTGAGAATTTTAGAAGAAGCTTAAACGAAAAAGAATTCACAATCACTGTATTTCAAAATCACTGAATGCTCAAAAAATGTAATTGAAAAATCGAGGATTATAAAGATTTTAAAATTTGTAATGAGAGAATCGCGTATGCTAGAAAGGCAACAAAAATCAAGCATGAAAAAACAATTAATAAAATATAGGTGGAAACAGCGAATTTTCGAAGGAACTTCATCATAAGAGATTTCACAATCACTGAATTTCACTTGCTAAAAAAATGAAATTGAACAGCAATCTAGCATGAAAGAACAATCAATGAAATTTTGGTGAAAACAGAAAATTTTCGGAGGAGCTTTAACGAAAGAGAATTCACAATCACTGAAAAAGTTGCTTAAAAATTCTAATTTGATGAACTGAGTATGCTAGAAATGCAAAATGAATCTGGCGTGAGAATACAGTCTATAAAATTTTGGTGGAAACAGGGAATGAAAGAAACTGCCAAGTCATTCGTTTGAAGCAGCCACCCTGTAATTCATAGTACAGCTGGGTCATGAAGGCACCCACGGGAAATCACATCGAGTCTCACTCTCGATATGTGATTGCCACTTCGTGGACGATCGATTTCGCTCAACGCCCACGCAATTCGTTATTAACTCTATTCATTAGCGTGTTGAGGTTCACCGATCGAAGCAAATTTCACCAATTTTTCATTTGATCAAGCAAATTTCAATTTCCAGCATTTGGCCAGCTAACGAGCTTTTTTCTAGATTTAAGCTGCACACAAACGGGATAAGCATTCTTTACCATCATTATTGTAATAATTGTAAAGAAGAGTTTAATTGGCACAAGGATCTAGAATCTTTTTTTCAAGTTGTTTTATGCTGATAGAGCAAAAATCTCAGTGATTGTGAATTCTCTTTCGTTAAAGCTCATTTGGCTTTAACAAACACATTCTCATCACGTGTCTTGTGAGAAGAGACTTTGCTACAATAAATGATAAAATACACGAATTTTCTACAGAATAGTTGAATTTTTAACTTTTAAAGTATGAATTCACAACAAGAAAGGGAGAAGTCAAATTTTTAGATAAAAAAGATGAGAGAATATTAATTTTCTACCAAAAGGATGAATTTTTAATAAAATACATCAATTTTCAAAAAAGTTGTTGAATTTTGAAAATGAGAAGGTGAATTATTTCCGAAACAGCTAATTTTTAACCTGCGTTTTTATTTAAAAAAGTCCACTATTTGAAAAAAAAAGTTTCTGAATTCTGAAGAGAAAAAGGGGAATCATCTGCAGTGCAGTTAAATTTTCAAACCGAAAAGTTGAATTTTTAACCCCAAAAGCTGAATTTTCAACAAAATAAGATTGATTACTTCATTTTATTATTTATTTAAATTATTTTTTCCATTAAAAAAATAATTATTAATTCTTTTTTATTGTTTTTGTATTTATTTACTTTATTTTATTTTTTAAGATTAATTATTTCTTCAGATATTTTCTTTAGATCTCTGAAATCGGTTGAAAAATGACTTTTTTCACAAAAAAAAAATAATTTTCAACTAGTTGAAATAAATGAAAAAAAAAAAAATTTTCAACAAAATACTTAAAATCCCCGAAAAAAATTTCCAACGCCAAAAAAGCAATTTTTAACTAGTTAAATTAAATGAAAACAATACGGATTTAAAAAAAGTTGAATTCTCAAAAAAAAAAGATGAATTCTCAACTCACAAAATATACATTTTAAACGAAAAATGAAATAGTTGAATTTTCAGATAAAAAAGACCAGAGAAAATTCATTTTTTACCAAAAACGGTGAATTTTTAATAACAAAAGACATGAGTTTTTAACAATTTTTCAGAATTTTATAGAGAAAAGGAAAATTATCTACAAATCAGTTGAATTTTCTTTCCGAAAATTTGCATTCTTAACCCCAAAAGTAGAATTTTCAACAAAAAGAGTTTATTTCCATTCAAGAAAGATTGCGGATTCTTTTTTAAATAATTTTTTTTTTAAATTATTTTCAACTTTCATAAGGAAATTATCTATTTTCAAATTTTCAACTTTCCTGATTAAACATTTGAAAATCACGAAACCTAAAAATTATTATTTTCAAATTCAAGTTTTTCAATTTGAAAACTTTATTTTCCAAGCCTCAAGTATAGTAAATTTCAGAATCGCGCATTCAAAACTGTTATTTTCTAATTAAAATTACAGAAATTTTAATGATGATTCAAATTGTTATCAGATATCTATTTTATCATGTATATAGTATCAAATGATATTCAAAGTTTTTGAATATATTTTTTTTAACTACATTCAAAGAATGTGTATATGTTATAGGTCAATCGAATCGTCTCGAATCAACACAACTTTTTTCATTCTCGCATCAACTTCAAATCATGAGAATGGAAAAATTTTCTCTATAAAAGTGTATTTCAAAAATATAAAAATCACCATAACTTCCCTACTCTTCAATAAAAAGTATTGATATTGTAGGTCAATCAATTCGGCTCGAACCAAGAAATCTTTTACATTTTTTCATCAACTTTAAATTGTGTTCAAGAAAAAATTTTTACTACAAAAGACCGTATTTCCAAATATTATGCATTACCATAGCTTCCTTACTCTTCGATGAAATCTAGTAATATTATAGGTCAATCGATTTGTCTCGAATCAACACATCTTTTCTGTTGTCGCATCAACTTTGAATTACGTTAATAAAAAAAGTTTCACTATGAGGAACCGTATTTTCAAATATTATGCATTACCATAGCTTCCTCACTCTTCGTCAAAATAAATCAATGTCAATCGATTCATCTTCAATAAACACAACTTTTCTATTCTCGCATCAACTTCTAATCATGAGAATAAGAAAATTTTCACTATAAAAATGGATTTTAAAAATATGGAATTTACCATAACTTCCCAACTCTCAAATAAAATGTATCAATTTGTAGGTCAATCGATTCGCCTCAAACCAAGGACTCTTCAATATTACTGCTTCAACTTTAAATTATGCTGAAGAAAAAAGTTTTACTATAAAAACCTGTATTTTTGAATTTCATGCATCATCATAGCTTCCTTACACTTCAATAAAATGTATGAATGTTATAGGTCAATCGATTCATCTTGAATCAACACAACTTTTCGATTCTCCCATCAACTTCATATCACGAGAATGAGAAAATTTTTACTATATATATGGATGTTTAAAATATATAAATTACCATAACTCCCCTATACTTCAATAAAATATATCAATATTGTAGGTCAATCGATTTGTTTCAAGCCAAGGAATCTCTAGTATCCCTGCATTAATTTTGAATCATGTTGAAGGAAAATTTTCTATTATAACAAACTGTATTTTCATATATCAGATATTACCCTAGTTTCCTTACTCTTTATTAAAATGTATTAATATTGTATTAATATTATAGGTCATTTGATTCTTCTCGAACGAAGGAATCTTTTATGTCCTCGCATCAACTCTAAATTATGAGAATGAGAAAATTTCTACTATAAAAATCGATTTTTAAAATATATGAATTACCATAACCTCTCTACTCTTCAATGAAATGTATTATAGTTATAGGTCAATCGAAGTGTTTGAAACCAAGGAATCTTTCATATTCTTGCATCAACTTTAAATTAGGTTGAAGAAAAAAGTTTTACTTTTTAAAAACCGTATTTTCAAATATTATGCATCACCATAGCTTCCTTACTCTTCAATGAAATGTATAAATATTATAGGTCAATCGGTTCATCTTGAATCAACACAAGTTTTCTATTCTTGTATCAACTTAATATCACGAGACTGAGAAACTTTCTACTATAAAAATCGATGTTAAAAATATATAAGTTACCATAACTCCCCTAGACCTTATTAAATTGTATCAATATTGTAGGCCAATCGATTCGCTTTAAACCATGGAAACTCTAATATTCCTGCATCAACTTCAAAGCATGTTGAAAAAAAATGTTTAATAAAAAAACCCGTATTTTCAAATATTATACATTACTATAGCTTCTTTACTCTTCAATAAAATGTATCAATATTATAGGTCAATCGATTCATCTCAACTCCACACAGCTTTTTTGTTTCTGCATCAACTTTGAATTATGTCAATGAAAAAAGTCACACTATGAGAAACCGTATTTTCAAATATCATGCATTGCCATATCTTCCTCGCTCTTCGTTGAAATATTTCAGTGTTATAGGTCAATCGATTCGTCTTGAATTAACACAACTTTTATATCCTCGCATCAACTTCAAATCATGAGAATGAGAAAATTTCACTATGAAAATTGAATTTAAGAATATATAAATTACCATAACTTCTCTACTCTTTAATAAAATGCATCAATATTGTAGGTCAATCGATTCGACTCGAACCAAGGAATCTTTTAATACTACAAAAGACCGTATCTTCAAATATTATGCATTATCATAGCTTCCTTACTCTTCGCTAAAATGTATCAATGTTATATGTCAATCGATTCGTCTCAAGCCAAGGAATCTTCAATATCCCTGTATCAGCTTGAAATTATGCTGGAGAAAAAAGTTTTACTACAAAAACCCGTATTTTTGAATATTATGCATCACCATAGCTTCCTTACTCTTCAATAAAATGTCTCAATGTTATAGGTCAATCGATTTGTCTTGAATCAACACATCTCTGTTGTTGCACCAACTTTGAATTGTGTTATTGAAAAATTTTTTACTAAAAAACACTGATTCTCAAAATATATAAGTTACCATAACTTGCCTACTCTTTAATAAAACGTTTTAATATTATAGCTCATGCGATTTGTCTCGAACGAAGGAATCTTTTATATCCACGAATCAACTCCAAATTATTAGAATGAGAAAATTTCTGCTATAAAAATCGATTTTTAAAGTATATGAATTACCATAGCTCCCCTGCTCTTCAATGAAATGTATTATAGTTATAGGTCAATCGAAGTGTTTCAAACCAAAGTACCTTTCATATTCTTGCATCGACTTTGAGTTATGTTGGAGAAAAAAGTTTTACTATAAAAACCCGTATTTACGAATATTATGCATTACCATAACTTCCTCACTCTTCAGTAAAATGTATCAATGTCCCTACTTTTTGATAAAATGTATTGATATTGTAGGTCCATCGATTCGTCTCGAACCAAGGAATCTCTAATATTCCTGCATCAACTTTGAATCATGTCGAAGAAAAATGTTTTATTATGAAAAACCGTATTTTCAAATATTATGCATTACCATAACTTCCTCACACTTCAGTAAAATGTATCAATGTTATAGTTTATTCGAATCTTCTTGAATCAACACAACTTTTCTATCCTCGCATCACTTTCAAATTATGAGAATGAGACAATTTTTACTATAAAAATCGATTTTGAAAATATATGAATTACCATAACTTCCCTACTCTTCAATGAAATATATTATAGTTATAGGTCAATCGAAGTGTGTCAAACCAAGAAATCTTTTACATTCTTGCATCAACTTCAAATTAGGTTGAAGAAAAAAGTTTTACTTTTTAAAAACCGTATTTTCAAATATTATGCATCGCCATAGCTTCCTTACTCTTCAATGAAATGCATAAATGTTATAGGTCAATCGATTCATCTTGAATCAACACAACTTTTCTATTCTCGCATCAACTTTATATCACGAGGATGAGAAAATTTCTGCTATAAAAATCGATGTTAAAAATATATATAGATGAGCATAGCTTCCCTAATCCTATTTAATAATAAATCTCCTCCAGATGAAATCTCGAAATCTATTGAAGTATCTCGAAATCTATCGATATATCTCGAAACATATCGAAATCTATCGACATTTATTATATTGTTATTAAATAGAACCTTTCATGAATAACTAAGAATATCTTTCCGATGACTTCATTATGCTCTTTAAATTTCCAAGATTTATTAATTATTAAGAGATCATTTGCTGTGTTTTTCTATGCAAATTTGTACGCACCCACATTTTATAGGTTTTTTTCCAAAGTTGCATGAAACTGTTTAGAGTTGCACAATTATTCATTCTGCATCATGAGAGGGTATCTATGCGAAGCTGTCTACAAATCAAAATTATTGAAGTAAAAATTAAGTTCATGGTATTTTATTGAACTTCATTTCCAAATATAATAATTACACGTAAATAAATTGGTCGCGCGCAGAGCGCGCGTATGAGGCACTAGTCTTGAATAAAATGTATCAATATTGTAGGTCAATCGAATCGTCTCAAACCAAAGAATCTCTAATATTCCTTCATCAACTTTAAATTATGTTGAAGAGAATAGTTTTAGTATGAAAAACCATATTTCCAAATATTATGCATTACCGTAACTTCCTTACTCTTCAATAATATGTATGAATATCATAGGTCAATCGAT
>CAKNXH010001484.1:19800-32152 GCA_932178445.1 Andricus quercusramuli | reverse complement strand
TTTTTGAATAAAAATGCAACTGTTCGCTTGAAAATTCAACTCTTTTTTGAACATTTATCTTTCTGATTTCATAATTCACCTGCCTTACTAGAAATTACATCTTGGATAAAAATGCAACTGTTTGGCTTAAAATTCAACAATTTTGTTGAAAAATCATACTTCTTGGTTGAAAATTTAAGTATTTTGTACAAATTTACTTTTTGGGTAAATTTATATTTTGGTGTTGAAAAGAGAACTAAAAAATCTTTTCTGGATGCAAATTCAACTATTTTTAGAATTTAAAAAAAATTAAAAGTTCATCTGTTTTAAGAGAAATTTCATCTTTTTTTTTATAAAAATGACCTATATACCTATTTCACTACTCTCCAACCGAGCAAGTCACGCCTACCCCGGAAGGGAAAAGGCTTAATGGTATAATAATAATAATAATAATAACTATTGGGTAGAGAATTCAACAATTTTTTAAAACGCCATCCTTTTTAGGCAAGAATTCGTCTTTTTGGATTGAAAATTCAATTTTTTTCCGTAGGAACTTATCACTTCGTTGAAAATTCAAATCTTTTTGATTTTTAATTCATCGGCTTTGGTAGAAATTTATTTTTTTGTATGAAAATGCAACTTTTTGGTCAAAAATTATTCTTCTTTGCTTGAGTATTTAACTATTTTATTAGAAAGATTTCGTTGAATCACTTTGTTAAGAAATCATTTTTTTAAGGGTTATATTTTTAGTTGAAAATTCATCTCTTTGGTTGTTACTTACTTTGTTACTTTGTTGTATTTGGTTGAAAATTTAACTGTTTAGTGGAAAAGTTTTTTTTTGGTTTGAAATTAATTTTTGAACTGAAGATGTAACTTTTCCATTTTTTTAGATTGATCTTTTTTAGTTGAAAATTTTCGTTTTTCGGTAAAAAAATTGTCTTGGTTTAAAATCTAATTCTTGATGGGTAAAAATGCATTACGTAATTTGAGTACGCCCCCTAAGATGTAGTAATTACGTCTAATTCAATCGTTTGAGTTAGTTCGTTTGGGTTATTTCGTTTGGGTTGGTTCGTTCGGGGTGGTTCGTTCGGGTTAGTTCCTTCGGGTCAGTTGGAAAAAATTCAAAATTCAAGAAAAAACCATGCTGAAATGTTTCGATCAATAATTTTTATTTTTTCAAGCATTCAGGAAACTTGTTATTCACACCTATATTTATCCCCCACCCTGGTAATATGACGTCATTGTTGAATAGCCCCTTTTTATCTTTGATGGAAAAAATGTTTGATTTGAAATATTTCTGTCATTTTAAGTTGAAAAGTTCTTCAGCAGAAAAGTTTCAACCAATTTTATTTTTCATAATTGTGATTTATCATTCACCTGTTTTTTATTTCCCTAATTTGCTTCCTCTTTGTCACGTACGAATCCAACATTTTTCATCCCCTCAATACGCTTTTGATTGAAGGTTAATAATTTTTGTCTGTCGAGCTTCACTTTCTCGCTGTCGAACACGTACCTGAAATTCATCAATTTATTTATCAATAGCGTATTGTTCATTGTGACTCGTACTAATTAAAATCGTGTTCCCTTGTTTGGCTTTCAGGCGTATAAATATTACGTGCATTGTAAACACGTGTGGAGTATCTGGACGGAAAAGCTAGGGTATGACTTTAAAATTTGTACAAATAGTGAAAATTTATTGAAAATTAATTTAAACAAATTATTCTCATTTTTACAAATTAAATCCAGTATTTAATAGAACAAACTTCTTTTGGCGAAGTGGCATTGTTTTTTTCAGTTTTCCGAAAATAATTGCTAGCTTTTTCCTATTTTAATTCTGACGTATAATAACAGTGCATAATATTGCGCAATATACTCGACTGAGTACTCGCGCACTGCGGTCATTCCGAGGCGCGAGTCGCAACCGTCTCTTGTCCTGCTCGCTGAGGAACTGCGTGGGTCAAAGTCAGAAGGTCACAAGGAATAATATTTCATTTTCTAAAAAATACATGAATTTTTCACTAAATAGTTGAATTGTTAACTAAGAAATGAAAAATTTTTATCCAAAAGTGAAATTCTTATATTTTCAAATGAAAAAAATTAATTTTTACAGAAAAATTTTTTTTCCTACAAGAGAGTTAAATTTTTGAATAAATAGTTTAATTTTTTACCAAACTGTTGAATTTCAGAACCAAACAGTCGAATTATATAGAAAAAAGTGGAATTTTTAACCCGAAATTCTGGAATTTCAAGCAAAAATTAGATTTTATATCAAAAAGTCAAATTTTTTGTTCAATTCTTTTAAATTCCACCAAATATTGGACCTTTTTACCGAAAAATTGGAACTTTTAACAAAAAAGAAGAATTTCAAATAAAGAAGATTAACTTCCTATAAACAAGACATAATTTTAACAAAATAAAGAATTGACAGGACCAAAAAAAAAAGAATTTTTCAAAAATAATTCAATTTTCAACCCAAAAATTTTCTTGAACCAAGTAATTTATTTTTCATCCAAAAAATGGATTTTTAACGAAATATATATTAGCTAATATTGAAACAAACAAACAAATGTTTATTTTCAATCAAAAACAGAATTCTCCAAAAAAGACGAATTCTCAACAAAATACGTGAATTTTCAACCAGAAGAGATTATTTTTCAATTTTTTTTTTCAATAAAAAAAAATCCGTGTTTGAATTTTCAACTTGAGAAAGAAAAAACTTCAACCAAAAATGGATTAATTACAATTTCAGATAAAAAAAATTAATTTTCGACCACACGAAAAACACTATTAAAAAATAGTTGAATTTTCAGCCAAATAGTTTAATCTACTGAGAAATTGCTAAATTTCTGAGCCAAAAAAAGGATTTATCTAAACAAAATTTTCATTTCCGACCTAAAAATATGAAATTGCAACAAAAAAGTTGATTTTCTACAAAATCTTGAATTTTTAAACAAATTCTTTAATTTTCAATCAGAAAGTTGAAATTTTCACCTAAATAGTTTATTTTTTCAAACAAAAAAAACGAATTTTAAATCAAGAAAATTAACTTTCCACCAAAAAAGGCGTACTTTCAACAAAAAATTAATTCACCAAAAAATACGAATTTTCACCAAAATAGTTGACTCAACCAAAAAGTTTATTTTTTAACCAAAAAGAATGATTTATCTACCAAGAAGATTAATTTTATACAAAAAAAGAAGAATTTGCAGAAAAATAGTTAAATTTTAAACAAAAAATTTTTTTTTCCAATTTAAAACATCATTTTTCAATCGAAAACGAAATAGCTACATTTTCAGGAAATTAAATTGAATATCAATAACAAAAAAAAATAATTTTCAGCAAGATAATTAATTTTTGAACTAAATAGACAAATTTTCAATGAAAATGATGAATTTTCAACAAAAAAATTAATAGGATCGAAAGGCGTGATTTTTTTTAAAAAAAAGATGGATTTTTAACCAAATGGTTAAATTCTAAACTTAAAAAGATATATTTTAAACCAAATATTGAATATTAATATTTTCAGTGAAAAAATAATTTCTCAGCCAAAAATGAAACCAATTTTCATCAAAATAGTTGAATTTTCAATCAAAGAGATGAATCTTTAACAACAAGAAAATTTTTTCAACAAATTAGTTGGCAATTAAGTAGTTGAATTTTTGACGAAAAAGTTGATTTTTCAATTTAGAAGATTCATTTTCCACGAAGAAATATAAATTATTAGAAAAATACCCAAAAAATCAAGAACTCAAATTTTGAACCAAAAAATATTAATTTTCAAGCAACGAGTTGAATTTTAATCAAAAAAAGATAAATTTTCAACCGAAAATAGAATAGTTGAATTTCCATTGAAAAAATCATTTCTCAACCTGAAATGAAACGAATTTTCATTAAAATAATTAAATTTTGAACCAAAGAGATCAATTTTCAAAAAAAAAAAAAATTTCAGCGAAGTAATCTAAATTTTAACCAAGTTGTTCAATTTTTGAACAGGAAATATGACTGTTCAACGAAATAGTTGTATTTTTAAGAAAAAAAATTTATTTTTAACTGAAAAGGAAGAATTTTTCAGCAAATAGTTAAATTTTAATCTAAAAAGGATAAATTCCAAAGAAAATCAAAATAGTTGAATTTGCAGTAAAAAAATATAAATTTTCAACCAAAATTGGAACGAATTTTCATTAAAATGATTAAAATGATTTTTTAACAAAAATTAATTTTCTACATACAAAAAATTTAAACAAAATACGTGAATTTTCAATTGAGTACTTGAATTATTAACTAAAAAGATAAATTTTTAAGCAAATAGACGAATTTCAATAAAAAAAAGCTAAATTTCCAACAAAAAAGGAAAAAATTAAATTTTCAGCTAAAAAATTTATTTCTCAATTAAGAATAAAACGACTTTTCATTAAAATGGTTGAATTTTAAACAAAAGAGATGACTTTTCAAACCTAAAAAAAATTAATTTCCAATAAATAAATAATTTTTCAACCAAAAAATGTATAGTTAATTTTTTATCCTTAAAAGTAAATATAAATTTTTACAAAGTAATTTCAGTTTTATCTGAGTTGATTAATTTTTAAACAAAAAATATGACTTCTCAACAGAATAGTTTGATTTCCAAAAAGACAAATAAATTTTCAACTAAAAAAAGATGAATTTTTGAGGAAAAAGATGAATTTTTAACTAGAAAAGTTAAATTTTTACCGAAACAAATAGTTGAATTTTCAGTCTAAAGAAATCATTTTCTTACAAAAATGAAACAATTTTTCATTAAAATCGTTGAATTTTTGACCAAATAGATGAATCTTCTATGAAAAAATAAATTTTTAACAAAAATGTACATTTTTCATCCAACTAGTTGAATTTTGGACCGAAATAAATTACTTTTGAATGAAATAGTTGCATTTTGAATAAAATAATTAAATTTCTAACAAAAAAAGTTTAATCTCGAACCAAAAATTTAATGGTAAACTTTTCAATACAAAAACATTAACTTCCAATTATGAACATTTGGATTTTTTTACTGGTTCTATTCATTCAGTTGAAATTTTCAAATAGAAAAATTAATTTTTAAACAAAAAAAAAACGTTTTTTCTAGAAAAGAGGTCAATGTTTGAATAAATAATTCAATTTTTAACTCAATTTTTGAATTTTGAAGCCAAAAAGTCAAATTATGTAGAAAACAGTGGAATATTTAACACAAAAATTAAAATTTCCAACGAAAAAGTTGATTTTCTATCAAAAAGTTAATTTTTTTAAATCAATTCTTCAAATTTCAACCAAATACTTGAACTTTTCATCGAAATAGTGGCAGTTTAAACAAAAAAGAAAATTATTCAATTATTAAAAATTATTCAAAAGAATTTCAATTAAATTAAATTAAATTAAAATAAAAAAAATTATTAAAGAATTTCAAATTAAGAAGATTAACCTGCTACCACAAAGATATAATTTTAACAAAATACATGAATTTACAAAACAAAACAAAAATTTTGTTTACAACAAAATTTAATTTTCAACCCAAAAATAATCCTAAACCAATTTATTTTTCATACAAAAAATGGATTCCTAACAAAATATATATTAGTTAATATTTCAAAAAAGAAAAATTCAATTTTAAATCAAAAACATAATTCAACAGAAAATGAGAATTTTCAAAAAAAAAATAATAATTTCTGAACAAAAAATGTTTTTTTTTTTAAATTTGAAAAGTAAATGTTCAATCAAAAATAAAATATCTAAGTTTTCAAGAAAATAAATTAATTATCAAGATAAAAAAACTAATTTTTAGCAAAATTATTAATTTTTAAACCAGAGAGACAAATTTTCAACAAAAATGATCAACGTTCATTAAAAAAATTTGCAGGACCAAAACGCGTGAATTTTCAAATGAAAAATATAAATTTGTAACCAAATAGTGTTTTCAACGAAATTCAATTTTGAGCTGAAAAAAAAGAATTTTTGAACAAAATGTTGAATTTTGAACTTGAAAGGATGGAAGAGAGGCTCTGTTCAATCAAGCGTGACAAGCAACATTAGGGCAGTACCCTCAGGGCCTTAGTTGCGTCATCTGTAAAAAAATGCGTCCAATAATGCGTCATAGCCTGCGTCCAAATCCAAGAGAAAAGGCCCATGCGACCCTGAATGTTTACGCTTGCATTCCCTGGATTTTTGTTCAAGGCCACTGCGCACCATGCCCGAAACCGTTCTTAAATCCAAGTTCCAGTGTATTTAACTTATTATTCGTAATATTTCGTATTTGAAAATGTTAGGAGAGTCAGCTTCGATATCACATGACATTTTTAAGAGTGATTCACCAAAGTGTCACACACCGTCAGAAGGAAGAGGGGTGACACAAAAATGACAGAAAAATGCGTCACATATTATGCGGACCCTTATGACATGCTAAACCTTTTACTCTTAAATCCGGCCTAGACAAAGTGTCCAGAGCTATGCTATTTAAGACCCTACATGATACAGTTCAATCTAATCCAGAATCGAATTGAAGCAGTGCCATTCGGAATCTAGCAGAATATTAATATTCGGGGTTGACTCAAGCGTGAAAAGCCGGAGACGCATTAGAGTGCAACACCCTGCAATTTCGATATTCCAAGTTAGGCCCTGATCCCGTGGTATTAGAATTCGTCAATTCGTCCCTCGCCTCGAAGGATTCCACAGTGATCCAGATGACGTCATGTTGAGAAGTAATAATGGATTAGGGTATTACACGGCCATTATGCACAACATGGCATGTGTTACCAAAGCCTCAAGAATAGGTAATAAGACTTTATGATCGAGCGCAAAGAGAGTCAGTGAATGAGATATATCCGATGGGCTAGGGTGATCAAAGTACCCTGGGATGGGGTAGGGAGTCAAGGCGTGACTCACTGTAAACCGCAGGCGTTGAAACTCCCGCGGTGCAGTTTCATATTTTCTACTCAGCTGCCCCCCGTGGGTGTATCTTTTTTATTTTTTATTTTGCCAAGTGAGCACAATCTAATTTATGATGATCAGCGATATTGGAATCGATAATTTAGTTACACGAATAATGTGATGCCTCAGGGGGATTCAGATTAAAAATTCTATCATTTTCGGTAGTGACGCATTCGAGACGATTTCGAGAAAATTCGAGATCTCGAGTCGAGAATCTCGAAACTTTTCATTCGAGATTCTTGATCTCCATGAAGTTTCGAGTTCACCTGAACATGTTTCAAGGAAATCTCGAATTTTCTCGAAATCGTCTCGAATGCATCACTAATTTTTGGTGGGTTGATGATCAGCACAATTGGACTCGATGATTCAGTTACACGAGTAATTCCCTTGTGATTCCGCCAGGGGGATTCAGATTAAAAATTCTATCAATTTTGGTAGTGACGCATTCGAGACGATTTCGAAAAAATTCGAGATCTCGAGTCGAGAATCTCGGAACTTTTTATTCGAGATTCTTGATCTCCATGAAGTTTTGACTTCACCTAAACATATTTGAAGGAAATCTCGAATTTTCTCGAAATTGTCTCGAATGCATAAATAATTTTTGGTGGGTTGATGATCAGCGATATTGGACTCTATGCTTCAGGTAAACCAGTAATGCCATTGTGATGCCTCCAGGGGGATTCAGATTAGAAATTCTATCATTTTTGGTAGTGATGCATTCGAGACGATTTCGAGAAAATTCGAGATTTTCCTAAAACATGTTCAGCTGAACTCGAAACTTCATGGAGATCAAGAATCTCGAATGAAAAATGTCGAGACCGTGAGTCGAGACCTCGAGTCGAGACCTCGAGTCGAGAGTCACGAAACTTTTTATTCGAGATTCTTGATCTCCATGAAGTTTTGAGTTCACATAAACATGTTTCAAGGAAATATTGAATTTTCTCGAAATCGTCTCGAATGCATCACTAATTTTTGGTGGGAATTGTGCAATAGGGTGGAGTGAAAATGATCAAATTAGTCGAATCGTTTGAACTGAGTGAAACAAATTTGTGGGTTGATGATCAGCGATATCGGACTCGACAATTTAGTTACACTAATAATGCCCTTGTGATACCTCCAGGGGGATTCAGATTTAAAATTCTATCATTCTTGGTAGTGACGCATTCGACATGATTTCGAGAAAATTCGAGATTTTCCTGGAACTTCTTTAGGTGAACTCAAAACTTCATGGAGATCAAGAATCTCGAATGAAAAATATCGAGATCTCAAGTCGAGACCTCGAGTCGAGAATCTCGAAACTTTTTATTCGAGATCCTTAATCTCCATGAAGTTTTGAGTTCACATAAACATGTTTCAATGAAATCTCGAATTTTCTCGAAATCGTCTCGAATGCATCACTAATTTTTGGTGGGAATCGTTTATTATCTTCTATTCCCTTTTTTAATTTAAAAATTCCACAAAATTTCCCTATTGCTTCGAAAATGATAGAAAATTTTTTCTATGTACAGTTTTTACTGCTGAATAATAATTGAAAATTAAAAATTACAAAACATTTTCAGCTCAATTTATAATTTTTTGAAAATGACCAAAAATTTTTTTTTTATTTTGGATTGAGTCCTATGCACAAATTATTAAGAAAGTTGGATATGTCGAAACGAAAATTTTTTCAGCTTGAATCAAAGAAAAATGCTATTATTTTGTTTGAAAAAAAAAAATAAAAAAATCAGTCTTAAAAAATCATCAAAATCGCTTTAAAAACGTGAAATTAACCATTTTAAAGCAGTTGAAACACAACTGAAATTTTTTTTTCGAAAAAACTCTTCTTAAAACATTTTTTTTTCTCCTTGGAAGAAATTTAAACTGTTGAAGTTCTAAATGGAACTATTTCACTAAAAAGTCATCTTTTTTTATCAAAAATGAAAGCTATTAGATAATAGTTGAGTTTCTTGGTTAAAAAATCATTTTTTGATTGAAAACTCATCTCTTTGGCTTAAAATTTAACTATTTTAATCAAAATTCGTTGAATTTTTTGATGAAAACTTATTTTTCAACTACAAATTTAACTATACCTTTTTTTGGTTGAAAATTCAACTACTTGGATGAAAGTTGAACTGCTTTGTTGAAAATTCATTTTTTATTGATGAAGATTCATCTTCTTTGTTTGAAATTTGATTATTATAATCAAAATTCGTTCCATTTTTAATGAGGAATTAATTTTTTTTAGCTAAAAATTCAACTATTTTATTTTTGTTTGAAAATTCATCTTTTTTATTTAAAATTCGTCCATAACATCGAAAATTAATTTTTTTAGCTGAAAATTCAAGAACTTGATAAAAAATTCATATATTTTGTTGGTCCATGATTTATTTTACTGGTTGAAGATTCAACTTTTCGGTTGAAAATTGAACTATTTCGATGAAAATTATCTTTTTCAGTTTAAAATTGAACTATTTGCTTCAAAATTCTTCTTTTTCAGTTATAAACTAAATTTTGTTATTGAAAATACAACTATTTCGTTGAAAGGTCGTATTCTCTGATGAAAAATTAACTACTTGGTTAAAAGTTAATTTACGTTCCTGAAAATTCATTTTTTTGATAAAAATATAACTCTTTGGTTCGAAATCTTACTATTTTAATGAAAATTCTTTTCATTTTAGATTGAGAATGAATTTTTTTAAACTGTTAATTCAACTATTTTATTTTCGATTACAAATTTATCTTTTTTAGATCAAATTTTTAAATCAATTTTTCACTGTTTTTTTGGCTATTCTCAAAAAATTATAAATGGAACGAAAAAGTTTTCCTTTCAGTTTACAATTTTTCATTATTATTCACTAGCAAAAACTGTACATGGAATAAATTCGCTATAATTTTTTAAGGAAGAGGGAAATTTTTCGGAATTTTCGAAAATTTGAATTTTCGAATAAAAAAAGAGGACAGAATATATTGAGCGATTACAAATATTTTTTTTTTACTTTTCCCGAATGTAAAACCAAAAATTGTATTTAATTAAAAATTCGCCCTTTTGGTAAAAAATTAATCTTTTCGATTGAAATTTTCTTGGTTGGTTGAAAGTTTAGCAAATTTGAAAAAAAAAATCATTAGTTGATGATTCATCTCTTTGGTTGAAGATTTAACTATTTTTTTTGAAATTGAGGTAAATTTAGATAAAATTAATGTGTAATCAAAATTAATTAAAAATCTTTTTTTCTTGAAAATTCATCTCTGCTTTCAAGTATTAATTCTCTAACTGAAAATTGAACTTTTTTATTTTCAATTGGCAATTTATGATTTTTATTTAAAAATGCATGTATTTTGTTGAAAAATTATCTTTTTTTTGGTAGAAACTAATCTGCTTTGTTGAAAATTCAACTATCACAGTTGAAGATTCATCTTTTTAGTTGAAAGCTTATCAGTTTCGTTGAAAATTCATTTTTTCAACTGAAAAATTCATTATTCCATTTTTTGTTGAAAACTAGTATCTCTTTTTGTTGAAAATTCAACTATTTCGTTTTCAGGTGAAAATTCACATTTTTGAACAAAATAATAGAATTAGAAGCCCAAAAAAAACAAATTTTAAACAAAAAAGTTGAATTCTTGAATAAAAAAAACTAATTTTTTACAGGACAAAAATACTACAATTCAACAAAAAATATTAATTTTCAATCAAAAAGGTATATTCAAACCAAATAGTTTAATTTTGAACTAAAAAAGAACAATTATCAAACAAAAAATAGAATAGGGAAACTTTTAATTCCAAAAATCGATTTCCAACATGAGAAATAAGAAATTTTCAAAAAAATATTGACAGTTGCAACCAAAAAATGGAATAGTTCAATTTTCAGTGAAAAAATTAATTTCTGAACAAAAAAGAAAACAATTTGGACCATATAGTTAAACCTTCAACCGAAAAAAAATAATAAAAAAATTAAGTAGATCAACTTTCAACCCAGTAGTTGTATTTTCAACAAAAAAAGATTATTTGTCGATGCAAAATTTATTATTTGAATCTTCAACTGAAAAGGATAAGATTGTTAAATTCTTTGTATTGTTTATTTTCAGTTTAAAAATTAATTTTTAAATAAAAAATAAATTTTCACCCAAATAGTTGAATCTTCAGCCAAATAGCAGAGATTTTTCCCAAAAGAGATGAATTCTAATCAAAAAAGTATAATAGCAGAGTCATTCGAATGATTCCGGAATCTGTATCCGAACAAATTTGAGTTAATCTAAACCAATCCGAAAAAAGTTCTACATATCATTCGATAGAAATCGGTTGAAAATTAATCCGACTCAATCCGACTCAATCCGAACCAAACTTTCAATCCGAATGAATCCGAACTCAGATTGTCATGAACTGATTTCCAATCCGAATGAATCCTATTGAATACGAACTCGGATTCATTTTGATTAATTCGTATTGAGAATCGGTTTAGGTCAATCCATGTTCGGATTGATTCGGATTAATTTGGATTGCAAATTTGGTTCAGATTGGAAGTTCGGATTGGAGAGGATTCAGTCGGATTAATTATCAACCGACCCGGATTGAACGAAATGTAGAATTTTTTTCGGATTGGTTCGGATTCATTCGGGTTGATTCGGATACAGATTCTGGAATAATTCGAAATGGATTCCTATTCGATACTATTTCGATCAATAATTTTTTTGTTCAAGCATTCAGGAAACTTGTTATTCACATTTATATTTAACCACCACCTTGGTCATATGACGTCATTGTGGAATAGCCCCTTTTTATCTTAGATGGAAAAAATAAATTCGACACGTTATTACAGTTGCTTTGACGAAATGAAACTGTAATTTGAATATCATATATCAAGCTACATAATTTATAGCATAGATTAGTGAAGACCTAAACAGATGGGCTTAATTGTATCTCCATTATGTGATTCATCAGATTCCCGAACGAAGCATCACTTCATGTCTCATTCCTTGGATTACTTGGTTACGACCTACAAGTGATGGATGTGCTCTCCCTATTTTTTGTCGCTGTATGCACCACCATTAAAGCACATTTTTACACCTGGGTTCCACCAATTCAGAGACATTGTCTTCAAATCCATCAATCTAAGGATCCGGGGTGCGGGATCCGATCAATAGTACACTTAACAGTCGGGCACGTTGTGCAGTTTCAAGTGCTGCATTTGAAACTACTGAAGTTGAAACTACTGAAATTTGCAGTGCTGTAGTAAAAAATACTGCAGTTAAAACTACCGTAGCTTCGCGTGCTTTAGTTGAAACTACTGCAGCTACAAGTGCTTCAGTTGAAACTACTGCAGTTTCAAGCACTGTAGTTTTAAGTACTGCAGTTTCAAGTTCTGCATTTGAAACTACTGAAGTTAAAACGACTGCAATTTCCAGTGGTATAAAAAAAATACTGCAGTTAAAACTACTGTAGTTCCAAGTGCTTTGGTTA
>CAKNXH010001484.1:5452-19790 GCA_932178445.1 Andricus quercusramuli | reverse complement strand
AGTTAAAACTACTGCAATTTTCAGTGGTATAAGAAAAAATACTGCAATTAATACTACTGTAGTTCCAAGTGCTTTGGTTAACACTACTGCAGCTCCAAGTGATTTAGTTGAAACTACTGTAGTTTCAAGTACTGCAGTGTCAAGTGTTGTAGTGAAAACTACTGCAGTTGAAACTACTGCAATTTTCAGTGGTATAGTAAAAAATACTGCAGTTCAAACTACTGTAGATTCTCGTGCTTCAGTTGAAACTACTGCAGCTGCAAGTTCTTTAGTTGACACTACTGCAGTTTCAAGTACTGAGGGTTTCAAGTACTGAAGTTCCAAGTGTTATAGTGAAAACTACTGCAGTTAAAACTACTGCTATTTTCAGTGGTATAGTAAAAAAACCTGCAGTTGAAACTACTGTAGCTTCAAGTGATTTAGTTGAAACTACTGCAGCTCCAAGCGCTTTAGTGGAAACTACTGCAGTTTCAAGTACTGCGGTTTCAACTACAGCAGTTTCAAGTTTTGTATTGAAAACTACTGCCGTTAAAAATAATGAAATTCCCAGTGGTATATTGAAAAATACTGCAGTTAAAACCACGGTAGTTTCAAGTGCTTTCGTTGAAACTACTGCAGCTAAAAGTACTTCAGTTGAAACTACTGCAGTATCAAGTACTGCAGTTTCAAGTGCTGTAGTGAAAACTACTGCAGTTAAAACTACTGCAATTTTCAGAGGTATTGTCAAAAATACTGCAGTTGAAACTATTATAGTTTCAAGTTTTTTTAAGTTAATATTACTGTAGTTTCAAGTGCTTTAGTTGAAACTACTGCAACCAGAAGTGATTTAGTTGAAACTACTGTAGTTTCAAGTACTGTGGTTTCAATTACTGCAGTTTAAGGTGTTGTATTAAAAACTACTGCAGTTAAAACTACTGCAATTCTTAGTGGTATAGTAAAATACTGCAGTTAAAACTACTACAGCCTTAAGTGCTCCAGGTGAATCTACTGCAGCTCCAAGGGCTTCAGTTGAAACTACTGCAGCTCCAAGTGCTGTATTTGAAACTACTGCAGTTTATATACTGCAGTTTCAAGTGTTGCGGTGAAAACTACTGCAGTTAAAACTTCTGCAATTTCCAGTAGTATTGTCAAAAATACTGCAGTAAAGACTACTGTAGTTTCTAGTGTTTACGTTGAAACTACTGCAGCTCCATGTGCTTGAGTTGAAACAACTGCAGTTTCAAGTACTGCGGTTACGAGTACTGCAGTTTCAAGTGTTGGATTGAAAACTACTGCAGTAAAACTACTGCAGTAGAACTGCTTTGATCGAAACTACTGTAGTTGAAACTACTTGAGTCCAAACTACTGCTGTTATAACTGCTGCAGTTAAAACGATTGTAGTTAGAACCTCTGCAGGTGAAATGACAGCTGTTGGAACTATTGCAGTAAAAAATACTATAGTTAAAAGTACTGCATATAAAACTACTGCAGTTAAAACTACTAAAGTTCAAACTATTGATGTTCAAACTGCTGAAGTTGATACTACTACAGCTGAAACTACTTCAGTCAAAACTACTTTAGTGAAGATAATAAAGTTAAAACTACTTCAGTTGAAACTACTAATGTAAGAACTATTGCAGTTGAAACCTCTTCAGTTTGAAATACTGCAGTTAAAACTACTGCATTTTCAACTAGTAAAGCTTAAACGCCATCAGTTGAATATAGTACAGTCAAATCTACTACAATTTTCAGTGCTGCCGACAAAACTACTGCAGTTAAAACTACTTCTGTTTCAAGTGCTGTAGTAAGAGCGATTGCAGTTGAAATTTCTTCAGTTAAAGTTACTGGACTTGAAACTACTGCACTTAAAACTACTGCAGTTGAAACTACTGCACTTAAAAGTACTGCAGTTAAAACCACTGCAGTTAAAACTAGTGTAGTTAAACTACTTCACTTTAAGTGATGTAGTCAAAACTACTTCAGTTGAAACTACTGCAGTTGAAACTAGTGCAGTTAAACTACTGCAGTTGAGACTACTGCAGTTAAAACTAGTGCAGTTAAAACTACTACAGTTAAAAGTGCTGCAGTTGAAACTACTGCAGTTAAAAGTGCTGCAGTTGAAACTACTGCAGTTAAAAGTGCTTTAGTTAATACTATTGCAGTTGAAACTACTGCTATTGAAACTACTGCAGGTAAAACTGCTTCAGTTCGAAAAACTGCAATTTAAACTCCTATAGTTGAAAAAACTGCAGATGAAAATACTGCAGTTGAAACTAGTGTAGTTAAAACTACTGTAGTTAAACCAAAGAATTTGAAACAATTGCTGTTGAAACTACTGCAGTCGAAATGACCACAGTTAAAACTACTGAAGCTAAGAATGCTACTGTTTCAAGTTATTTCGTTCAAAATACTGCAGTTGAAACTACTGCAATTGAAACTACTGAAGTCGAAACTACTGCAGTTGAGGCTACTGTTCATATATTATACAAATTTAATGAACAATTCGGGCATTTGTCGACAGTAAAATTATTTTTATTTTCAATCTTACTATTTTTAAATAGCCACTCCATGATAATTTTAGAAAAATTCATAATTATTTGATAAATTTGGTAATTTAGAAAAATAGCAATTTCAAGCATGTACAGGCCTTCAGGCTTCAAGAAAATTTAAAGATATTACACTTAAAATTATGAATAGATGAATAAAAAGAATACAAAACAAGATTGCTATGTATGATTTTAATGTTTGAAATTACACAATTTCAACCCTAAAGATAATTTTTTTTCAGATAAGTTTGAAATCTTCAATATTTTCCAAAATTTTTAATTCAAAGATTATTCCATTTTTAAAGCTTCATTTGGAATCATTTTCCATTTTTCAAATGTTTCAATCAAATATTTTTCAATTTAATATGATTAATTTTTTTGAGTCTTTAATGCAATTTGGCTTGCAAATTGACATTCTTTATACTGTGTTTAAAAATGTTGTCATCAATTTTTCGTCGTTATGAAAATGAACATTTATTCGAAGAATATTTGAATTTCAACTACAAAATTTTTGAAAATTTCTTATTCATACAACTGTGAGATTTACAAGAAAACAAAATTTCACTTTCTCAGACATAATTCCTTATGATAACAGATGGATTATTTACTTAAAATTATTTTTCTCGTACACAAAAAATTGTTTTGAAGACTATTTTTCATACAAACAGATAGAAATTAAATTAAAAAATTTATAATTAAATATACGCCACGGGATAAAAATGTTTAAAAAGTATTTTCCAGATTGCAATGTTTCCTGAGAACTTTTCTGCTATGAATGTTTCTGCAACATTGTCATTTTTTTTCATCAATTGTACTTCCTCAAAATAAAACCATGTTTTGATAATACTGCATGATTTATCAATAGTTAATAATATAATAAAATAAAATTTTTTAATTAAATAAATTTCATAATTTGACAACTGAGATATTAACCAAGGAGTAACACTTTCAATTGTCAAAACCGCTAACCTACAAGATATTATCTACTTTGATCCAATGTTCACTGCTTGATTTTATAACATTCTTTAAAAGGATTGAATCATAAAAATCATTGTCTTTGATTGAATTTTTTGAATTTACTCTCGAAATAAATTCATTTCCCACGTCATAAACCGTGTGGGAACGCCACGGCTATTGCAGTTTCTATGATGTTGATGGATTGGTTAGGCTTTATGACTCTATGGATTCGCCAGTAGCATATTGGCAAACCCACTTTGCACACATACTCACTATCTATCTCGATCAATATCGTTTCTCGAACCTCTAAATGGGCCTTTCCAGCTGCCAAAACTAATTGTTAATACACGTAGGGCGAGATCGTATTTTATACCCTTCAACGTTTCATAATTATTTAAAAGGGTCCACACACACTTGCCATTAACCCCCTTCTTCAAACCCCTTTATTGCCGCTGATCATGATTTACGAGCAGTCCGAAATTTCAATCTGCTGTTTTAACTTTTTATATTCAAATTTCCCATCCTTCATTAGCAACAAGCAGTAAAGGGCCGCCCATAAACTTCGTTTCCCAAATAATTTTTTTTTTTTTTTAACAAATTGGTCTACTTCGTAGCCCAAAGTTGTCTTAAAATGAAGGAGCGATATTGTTTCCAGATGAAGCAAGAGATATATTGAGAAACAAATGGCTTGTAGATTAAGAACGCATGGTAGTGTTGTTGCAAGAGCTTATGCTTGAACAAAAGTGCATTTGTAAAAAAACAGTTGTAAATTTACAAATATTCCAAAAAACATTGAAGTACCGAAAACACATTCTTCAGTTTCGCTTGACGTTGTTCCCATGCTTGATAATATTCCGTTAGATTTGGCTTTTGATTGTACAGAAGAAAAGTAAAATTTACATTGTAACTCAACTGAAATATCAAAAAACAAAATACGTATAAGCGGCGAATTACTTAATTCATTTTTATTTCAAAATTTACTGAAATTTTGATTAATCTTCAAACCGTAGTATTGAATATTTACCAGATGTATCAATGCATCATGCATTGAACTTGATATTAGAGAAAAATAGAAAATAAAAAAACAATCACAATTTTGAATCAATGAACTTCGGTGCGCTTTTGTCATATGTGGTTCAATGAAAATTGCATCATCATCCATTTAGTATCATCTATAGCATCTATGTCAATGTCAATTTAATGTCTTGTTTTATCATCCATATAAATTAAAGAAAAGTTAATTTTTGATAATCTTATCCTCTTTTAGTAACAAAATTGCTGTTAATAAGAAAACTCCACTTGAATCATGTCTTAACTTCTCATACATTCTTATGAATAAAAATGAAATCGATTCTGAAGCATCTTACTTCTTCGTTGAAAGTACGATATAAATTATTCTTTAAAATCCTCTCTGATTAGCATTAGTTATATCTCTTAGGTTGAAAATTCAACCTCTTCTACTGGACATTTTTTTTTTTGTTCAAACTGAAAATTTAACTAGCCTATATTTTGCTGAAGTATGCTCTAAGTTTTCTTTTTGACTTTGGAAAAGCTCATCTTATTCCCACAAGTAGCTTGAAAAAGATCAACGATGACTGATCAATAATCAATGTGAACAATCTCTATAGAGTCCCACTAGTACAGATAAAAAAATTTTACTCTAAAAGATGGTCTGGTATCCTGGGGACCGTTTTAAGGTATCATTCTCTGGTATCATGCATCCTTCGGCACTGCAGTTCATGACTTGAATTGGGTTTTCTTCCTGCGGGACCATCCCTAGTCAGTCCGCGACTGTTCATTTGGCTTTGTAGCTTTTTCATTTCATTATAGTTTCAGTGATGAAAACAAACAACTTAATGATGATCATAATGCCATTAATCCTGATGATATTCCCTTGAACAATAGCATTCATAAAAATGATGATACTATATCTGAAAATTTATGAATTGTAACAGAATTTTCTGAAATATTTGAACAAAGCTTTATGCAGTTGTTTCTAAAGTTTCTGTTCCTGTTTATTGATATTTAGGAATGGCTAACGCACAAAGCTTTAATCACGCATTTCTCAATATTCCTGCAACAATTTCTAAAAGTATTTTTGCTCTGGCAAAAACAAAAATGATACTTAATAATACTTAATACATGTTATTTAATTTGTCTGTTTTTTTAATTTAATACATTTAAATTTAATACATGTTATTGTTAGCAACCATAAAATAAAAAGTCCATTTGCAAATTTAAATTCAATTGAATTTTAAAAATTCCCTGTCAAAGAAACGTCTATTACATTCTGATGAAATCAGTTAAATGAAAAGGTTCTTGGATTCATAGATAAACAGACAAACAAACAGACAGACAGAGAAACAGAGAGAGAAACAGACAGAAAAACAGACTTTAAAATATGAGTTTTAAACAAGAAGTCTAACAAAATTTCTAACAAAATTATTGAATCTTCTACCAAATAGTTGCACTGTCGTCCAAGGAAGATAACATTTTTACAAAAACAGATGAATTTTTGAATTCCGATCATTTCAGGAAAAGGTAACATCTGATCGTCCATCATTCTAGGATCATTCCAAAATTTATTAGAAATATTGAAATTCTTATCAATTCATATAGTAGAGTTACAAAACTGTTGATCTTCTTTCACATTCAAAACATCGAGCCAAGGAGAAGGAACGAAGTTTGCTTGGTTGAAAGTATCTTTATTACTACTCAAGATTTGATAAAGTCTCAAACGCTTTCTGTAAGACGCGGAAAATAATGTTATAAATTGTGAAATACAAATATCTCAGAAGAACAAACTTTATCCCCAAAAATCTATGCGATAACCTCCATAGTATATATACCCCTATACAGCAACAGAAAATTCATCAGTTAAACTGTTACTGAAATTCATCAATAAGACTGCAATCAGTTTGCCCTCCACTTCGAAAAAATGAAGATTGTTTATACTTTGGTCATCACCTTACTGGTCATCTTTCATTCTAATGGTGAATATAATATTTATTATATATATATCTTCAAGGGCATTTTTGTCTTTCATCATTTCCTAATTGATATTTTTTTCTAAACTCTGTCCGGGTTTGAGCGAAATAGAAGGCAGCTGAATCAACTTTTCTTTTCTTCTTTCTGTTATCTCTTTCGGTCTTTAAGACACAGCATTGAATCTATATAGGTATGGTGAAACTGACCTCGAATGGATTTATCACATTTCATGTTTCATCACTCGCCAAATAGCGTAATGACAAACAACTGTCGACATAATGATAGGAATTTTTATTCTTTCATCATGGGTTCAACCAAAATTTTTAGACAATCAAGTACTGGGGTTTGGCGAAAGAATGCTTCATTTCAATTGCCATGTAATCTACAACAAATATTGTAATCACCTCAAAAAATTCTAAAGGTTCTGTCAGCCTTCCATTCTAAATTTAGGATTTGTGGAAAATTTTGAGATTTTAGCAAGATTTGAGCGCATATTTTCATCAGTGAAACTGGTGAAAATTACTATTTCGTGATCAGGTTATTAAATTTGAATACATCTCATCTGCAGTTATAGCTGCAAGACATTTACAAGTTGTTGAAGGACATGCTATTGGTCGAAATATAGATGAATATTGAGCGTCTGTTTTTTAGGCAATCTATACATAGTACCTTTGAGCATCAAGCCTGGCATCAGATCTGGGTGTTCAATGTTCTTTTGAAAACACCTTGCAAACGCAGGATGAAACATCCATTTCAGGGTTATTGTTTGCTCTTACTTTCTCCAGTGGAATCACGTTGCATCTATACTGCTTTCTTTCGTTCTTCCTCAAAATCTTCACCTGCAGTTAGTCATGTCTTCCAATTAAGGGATTTTTATGTCTTGCCGATTATTTTGCTTCACACTCAGTTCACGATAGAAACTTCTTTTTCATCTGCCCAAAAGGTTCGGCTTTGCAACATTCTTGCACCACTTTTCTTGTACTGACGCAGTCTAGAAATAAGAACATTCAGAGTACATCCGTTGGGAGTCTATAATCTTATCCAATATTATTGATTTCAATGTCTAAATGTATTATCACTCGCAGCTATTCCTTCAGCTTCAATCAGGTCTTCGTTGCTGATACCTTCCAGGCGGAGTTCATCAACAGAAAGCTGATTTTTCACTTCCATTTTAGAGGCAGCTATCTCAACAGCAGAAAGCAATCTGTTTACAGATATTGAACGTTTTTGATCTGCTAGATTTTGCTCATTTATTCTTGTGGCTAGATCTGGATACTTACGTAAGAAAAGTCAGAGGTGGTCTCTTCTTACATTTTGCCCACTATTCTCTGCCAAACACTAAAAGCGTATTACATCTCTGTTCATATGTTTCTATTTCAATCGCCTTCTTGATCGTTGAAACTCTGCTTCTGCATCTGGTTGTATTAGGCCATCCACCTCTGGAGGATGTGGTTGTACTAGATCATTATTAGGTTTCGCAAAAATATCACGTGCCACTGCTTGATGGCGTGATGCGGCTTCCGCTAACTGATGTTTATCATCGACGTCTTTTCACGTTTTCTAACTGGAACATCCATTATGTGAGGATACTTCTCAGCAAACGTGGTCTTGCAGTCGAGTTCCTTTTCAATTGGGTTTCAATCTTTTGAAAATTTGGAGGTGGAAGACAGTTGAATCAATGAATACAAAAATATGGATCAATCCAATTATCGAAGGAAAACCCAGTAGAGCCACTAAAGGCAATATAATAAGACTGTCCTAGCAATGCGAAGACAAGACTATTAATAAGTCCAACCAACAAATGAAAGACACTTTGGTTGTCCAGTCATCTAAGACAATACTATAGATCAGTCGAACAAACAAAAGCAAACTTGTTTTAACTGGCTGTATTACCAAAGTGGCTTGCTTTTGTTAGGTGAACTGATCTTTAGTATTGTCCAAACTGGCTGAACTACCAAAGTGTCTTGCTTTTGTTGGTTGGACTGATCTATAGTACTTTCCTAACTGGATGGTCTATCAAAGTGTCTTGTCTTTGTTTTTTAGATTGATCTATGTTCTTCCCTTTATTGGCTGAACTACTAAGGTGTCTTGTCTTCGTTGGTTGGACTGATCTATAATCTTGTCTTAATTCGCTGGACTACTAAATATGTTTGTTAGTGCAGAATTTATTCCGCCTTGATTATTTTTGAAAATCTTTATATTGCTAAGGCCGTCCCATTACATTGCCTTTAGTGGCTGCACTGGCTTTCTTTTTGACAATTGGTTTGATCTATAGTCTTGTATTCATTGACTGAACTGTCTCCTACCTTCAATATTTTGAAAAGTATTCACATTGCCAGGACTGCCCAATGATTTCACCTATCATTGCTAGGACAGTGCCGATTTGTTATCCTCATCATCCGCACTGGTCTTGCCAGAGTTACCAGTGTTATCAGTGACCATGCTGATTACTGTTTTGTGCGAGTCCGACGAGTAATCTACCTTATGCCAGTATCCACAAACTTCACAAATGTTAATTTTTCCTTACCAAATTAGTTGCAGATGGCTTTCCGCATGTTGAGGAGAACCACATTGCTGTCCTATTCACGGGTGACGCTGTTATTGATGGAAGTATCTATGAAATGGATTTCACCTATGCACCTGAGTCGTTGTACCGAAAGACAAACCCAAGTAGTCCAGCCTATTTCATTTATATACGAACGATTGGGGAAGGTGTTTATGAATCAGAACTGACGAAGCACTCTGTAATTTCACTAAATCATGATCCTTATAATCATGAGCATGGTCCAACGTACGCTGAAATACGTTTGAATAGTCAACTTATGCCACCTAGACATTTTCAAGCCAGAAATTTCCAATTGCACATACCACCAGCTGAAAAATACTCTTATGGCAGTGGTCATATGCCAACCAGGAACCATATTTATTTAGTTATGCCACATGGTGGTGTCTATGTATCACCGTTAGAAAACTATAATCCAGAGCATAAACCATTTTAGGGTTATTCCACCGAGCAAAAAAGTTTGATATCCCTCTGGAATATTCTGATCACTTTTTGATATATTCTGAGGATGGTTTGATATATCTTCTGGAAATGGTGTATATTTGAAAGTATCAATAAATAAACTCACCACATAACAATCTTGAAGCATTATTTATTCTGAAGATTTTGTACGAAGTATGGCACTCCGAATTATAAGGATTACCTAGCAGTTGTCTAAATGAAACGTCCATTAGTAATAGGAATTGGTGTATATATCCCACCAACTACATTATCCCTCAGAAAGTCATTGATTTGTTGTCCTTATTACCTAAGTTTTCATCTGATATGAATAACATCAATGACCTGCACGTTCACAATATCATTGCGCCTATTGAAACTGGTATTTTTAACTTCGATGCCAAATCTCAAACTTTAATTAGAAATCAATGTTTCCAAATTATTATGGAACAGATTTCCTTTTCAAGACATCAAAATCGACTTAAATTTCAGCTTACACCTGATTCTAATGTGATTCGTGAATTCAAGGTTAGAAATCCAAATGTGGTGTTTACTAATTCGGATTAAGGCAATGCAACAATTGCTATTTCTGAAACTAACTACAAAGACATGTCTTATATCGAAAATGATAAAAAAGTTTATTTCTTATCAAAATTTGAATTCACTGCTACTCTACAAGACAAGAATGATAATTTGATCTCTGATTTAGAATTTGAGGATTTCATTTCTTCTTACCAAGCTGAAGGATTCGGAACTTAGTCAGCCATCACTCCAAGGGCCTACGGTCTTTCTAAAATTCATAAACCTGATACCCCCTTAAGACTAATGGTTTCCACCATTAAGGACCCTCTGTACAAATTATCTGCCTTCTTGTCAACATTTTTTCAACCATGTTTTGCTTGATTGTCAACATCTTTGACTTGTTCAGTGTGTTATGGTTGTCAATATTCTTGTTCAGTTGATGCGAGCGTCTTATGGTTTGTTGATCCACCTTCGGTTCTATTCTTTAATTATGTTCAGTCAAAGTCCTCGCGGCACCATGAACGGAACAATTGATGGTCCAGAGGTCGGACCCTATCTAGATAACCTCACAAAGTATGGCACCCATTTCCGCCAGATCTTATGACTGAAGAGGAACCTTCATTTTTATTTTGATTATTGTCCTCAAATCACTATCATCTCTCAGGAGTGCCTGATTTCCGCAATTGGTCTTAATTTGGCTTCCGCTTCTTCGTCTGCGGCTTGTTGATGCAGCATGTATGATGCTCACATCGTAGGAAACCAGCCAGTCACTCTTTAGTCGATTTTCTCACTCAATGTTAGCGTTTGGCCGTTTTGTTAACGTGTTTTCATCTAAATTATTTTCAGCACTTCAAACTCTATAGGGTGATCGTACACACTCTGGTCTCAACTTTGCCGGTCGTCTTCCACTCTTCAATCGTATCAATAAAGAAACTCATCCCTTACAAATATTAAAGTATTATTCATTTCAAATTTTTTTCACAAAGAATGGCAATCCGTATTATGGAAGAAAAGCACCCGTTTCTGCACAAATATATTATTAATCACAATTTGCAATTCCTTATCTACGACTTTCAGACCAGAAAGTAGAATATTTTAACAAGTTGATTCCAGACCTCTTGGTGAAGTCCAGATTGTCAACAGCTGATTGCGTTATTGTTGCCTCGGGTTTATCATCACCTTTTACCTTCGACAAGCCTGAGTTTGTTTCCCGTATTGCCGGTGCTTCGGCCGGATCCAGCTCTTAATGGCCATTTCGATGCAACAAGACGTCAGTCTCAATACCGGTTCCGGTCCTATGTATTCCATTGCTATCCCGCTTTTCGTCAGCTGAACCGCTTTTCTCTTTCTCTTGATCAATGTGTTACTAGATACCCATTTGAGGGTCCAGGTTTTCTTCTAAGCAAGTTGATTTATTGCACTTTTGCGTTAGTTCATCAGCTCTGACGTTATGTCTGGTTTTCGAAAAGCAGTTGATGTCGCTTGGCTGACCATGCTGATTGTAATCTGTTGACAAGCAGAGTTTTCCTCTGCTAATGTCCCAACGCGACAGAGGATATATCACTTGACCAATTTCTCTAACTTCTTCAGAACAAAGGACGTAAAACTGATCGGTCAGAAACCTTGGGCAGCAGTGAAGCCCTCCTGTCCGCTTTCGAGAATGGAGACACCTCTGCCGTTATTTTTTTTTTGTTTGCTCTGAATGATTTCTTTAGTAGGGAAACGACAAAATCTACGCCTTTTGTAAGAACAATAGATGAATTTCATCAGCCGTCAGTGATTTTAATGGTCAGAAGAAGCCAAAGACCCATTCTACCTTCTTGATATCAACGACCGTTGCGTCGAGCCTTCAGATTTTTTGCGGGATCTTTTAGAGGCTAACTGTAGAACGCTCTCAGATTCCTTATAGAGGCCCCTGTAATCTTACCGATTGTAAACTCTTAAGTATTTCTCGTTTTTCATTCGGGATCATCTCATAGATGTCCTACTCTAAAGACAATTTAGTTATGTTTGCCCTATTGTACATCGCTCCAGTCTTTTGCCCGGGTTTCTCTGGGTGGGTGTGTCACAATTCCACTCTTTGTCTAGATCTGATTGTATTTATAAGTAAATTTATCTTATGTGATGTAATCAGATCCCTTTCTAGATCCCTTTTCTGACCCGACTTTCCTGATACCGTGGCTGGTGGGGAATTCCAAGAGCCTACCTTCGTGTTCCTCTTTCTTTGAATCCCCAGGTGTCTTCCTAGGGTTTTCCAGATCTTTGAAACCGCTAGTTTTTCCAGGACAAGTAGGACCACTATTGAGGATCTTTATCTCAGTACCCTCTAGCGATTCAATTAAATCTCTTTCTCTGCTGTTGATGTTTTTGGTTCCCCACACTGTATGATGGTAGTTTACGTCACAATCCAACATCAGAGAAATCCCATTCTCCTATCAGCCTTATTCAAAAAATAACCTGAGGGAATAAACACCTCTAGTCTTCCTCTGCTTTAGCTACTGAGCCTCACTTTATTAACGATGAGGTCGCTGGAGCAGAGTATAGGAACGAAAATCGCATTTATACCCTTCGCGGCTATGCATGCCCATAGTGCTTTTTCGCATGGTCCCTCACACAAGGTGGACGCTTTTGATATATTATGGGAAATAACTCAGAATTCTGATTTGATATAGAAAAATGTTTCAGTCAAAAGTTTAATGGGGCAGATGGGGTCAACCACTAATACCAATGGCCTTGACCTTAAATTTGATCTTCAAGGTTATTTGAAGCTCAAAGTGATTTTTTTGAAATAAGAACCCCTACTTTCGACCCCAGATTCGAAAAGAGCAAAAAATCGAACGTTTAAAATTGTATTTTTATGAAGGTCATGGCAAGGTCGAATGAAAGTCAAATTTGCGATAATGCATAAATAATGGGTGTTAGCTCGGAATTGAGGTTGGGAACAGCAAAATGTTTCAAGTTGGAGTCATCAGAGGCAGAAGCATCACCTGCTGGTACTAATTACCTCGACCTTGAATTCAATTTTCAAGGTTAGTTGAAGGTCAAAGTTTGAATAAAGGTCAAATTTGAAACTTTTTTCATTTCTATTACCATTTTTCAAATGATTTATACAACCCTAGATAAATTCATATATTTTTATAGTAGTTTTACGCTATCTTTTTACAAATTTTCTACTAATTTTTAGCGGCTCACTTTTTTCTAACTAATCAGCATAATTTCAATAATCTACATCGATTTTTTATAACATCTTCGTCTGAGGAAAGTTTATAAGAACCCAAAAAAATTATTTACTCTGTAAGCGTTTTTTTCTTTTCTAACTCCTGAATGGGTTGATAATAAATCCGAAAGTAAACTTATGTAATCCGTAATCGAAACTGAAGATCGACAATTACAATTCCGCAATTTCATAATAACGTTATATTTTTCAATACGCTCTCCAGATGTAAAATAAATAGATAAAATTCTACTAATTCACTTAAGAGAAGATAATCCTTGGAAAATTAGTAGACAATTTCTTATTAGATAGTGTAAAACTACCTCACGTTCGACGCAAATAAAAATAAAAAGTTTATTTGCAAATATCATAAAATTATCAAAAATTTATTTTATTTCATTCTTAAAAAGGTTTTATACAAATTAAAGGAAAGCTACGCGTCCCATCAAAATGTGATTAAAAAAAAATTTTTAGATTTTTTTTAGTGCACAATTTTTGTCTCCCCATCTTTTTTCGTATCATGTATGGTTTGATCGAAAAATGGAACTATTCATTTTTCATTATTTTCTTATGCGTTAAAAATGTGAATTTTCGATTTTTCAAAAAAATTAGAAAAAGTCTCGCAACAATATTTTAGGGTGTTTAGAAAGAAATATCTTTCAAATTCTTACTTTTTTTCATCTCATGCATTTTTTGCGTTTAAATGTTCATTTTCGATTGTTTTTGGAATTTTGTAAATGCTATAACTCCGGTCAATTTTTTTCTACCAAAAAAAGTAATCAGAATATATTTCGTTCGTCTTCTCAAGTATTAATAATATCCATCTATGGAATTTTCAAATTGAAAAGAGTTTTTTCAAACATTTTTAAAATGTGTTCACTTTTTGAATTTTCATCGAAAATAGCTGTTTCACGAACCTGTACTTTATTTTAAGAGACTCAGAGAGTATACAAAATAAAAATCTACAGAGAAAAACAGACAGACAAACAGACTGACAAAAAGATAGACAAACAGGCAGGCAAACAGACAAACATACAGACAAAAAGAAAGAAAAACAGACAAGCATACAGACAAACAGGCAGACAAACAGACAGACTAACAGACAGTCAAACAGACAAATAAACAGATAGA
>CAKNXH010001483.1:79731-100341 GCA_932178445.1 Andricus quercusramuli | reverse complement strand
TTCAACCAAAAATGGTGTGGTAAAATTTTTAATTGAGAAAATTAATTTGAAAAAAACTAGCGTTCAGCTAAACAATATAAATTTTCAATCAAAAATAAAATAGTGGATATTTTTGTTAAAAAAAGGTTCAATAAAAAAAACCTAGTTTTTGAACAAAATGGTGACTTTTTGAATCAGAGAAATTAATTTTCAACAAAAAATAATAATTTTCTACGAAAAAAAGACAAATGTTCAACAAAATATAAAAACTTTTAACTGAAAAGTTAAATTTTCACTGAAAAAAAAAACGAATTTTCAACAAATTAATTAAATTTTCAACCAGAGTTAATTTTTCTTATAAAAATTGACGAATTTTCAACAACAAAAAATTAAAAAATTTGTAACTAAGTAGTTGAATCGTCAAATATCTGAATTTTTGACTAACAAAAATTATTTTTAATTTTAATAACGTAAAATTATTTGGGGAGAGAATTATCGACTAAAAAGACAATTTTTCTACAAAACGGATTTTTAACCAAAAAATATCAATGAAAAAGTTTTTTTTTCAACAAAAAAGTTAATTTTCAACTGCAAACGAAATAGTTAAATTTGCGATTGAAAAAATTAATTTTCAGAAAAAAAAGAATTTGAACAAAATGGTTAATATTTAATCGAAGAGATTCCTATTCAACTAATAAAATTAATTTTCAATGAGGAAGTTCAACTTTCAATCAATTAGTTAAAATTTTAATTGGGAAAATTACTTTTTTACCGAAAAATACGATTTTTTAACAAAAGACATAAATTTTTAACGAAATAGTAGAATATTCACCTAAAAAAGACCAATTTGCAGCAAAATGGTTGAATTTTGAACTAAAATAAAAAATTCGTTTTTAGCCGAAGAAAAAACGAATTAAAAAAAAGCACACCATTTTCAACCAAAGAGATTAATTTTCAATCAGAATGATGAATCTTCAACCAAAAAACTTAATTTTTAACATAAAAAAAAAGAGTTTCGTTTTTATTCAAAAACAGTTGAATATAATAAAAAAGACACATTGCCAACAGAAGTTGAATTTTCAGTCAAATTATATTTTTCAGTCAAGAAAGAGGAAAAATGATTGTAAACACGATATTAATTTTTCAAGTAAAAAAATTGATTATTCAACCGAAAAATTAATGTTCTGGAAATAAAAAAGAGTTTTCAACAAATTCATAAATTTTTTACTAGATTCTTGAATTTCCAATTAAAAACGATCAATTTTCAACCAAAAATAGAAAAGGTGAATTTTTAGTTAAAAAAATGAATTTAAAGACAAAGAAAACGATTCTACAAAACAATAGTTGAATACAGTAATATAAGTCATTTTCACAAATGAAGAATAATTTTTATTTAATTTTATATTGTAATTAGAAAAATATTAGGCAATATTATCAGGGTTTTCCAGGTATATAAAAATTCAGGACTTGCACCCTTAATTTCGAATATTCATAATTCTGACAAGAAATTGAATATCCGGTATTTTTTTTTATATTTGGCGGCGATTTTTCACCCTAAATCTCGATAAAATTCCATTTGCTAAGCCTTTTTCCATCAGCAGAAAGCACAAAGATATCAAAATTGGAACGATATTTGACGAAGGAATCTGAAAAAATTTTCGCTCGGCTGGGAATCGAACCTCAGAAGTTCCGATTGCCAGTCGGGTGCTTTCTCAACTTCAACGTCTTTTCAGAATAGCTGGAGCTATGAATTAAGAATTATTTTAATTTTTTTTCTGAAAAAAATCTCCTTTTTTGCTTCTTTCCAGCGGAGCGAAAGGAAAAGATATTTTTCAAAAAAAAAAAAAAAAAAAAAAAGGAAAGAAAATTTAATTAAGATATTTGATGTTGGTGAGGAGATAGTATATATTCATTAGTCGCGCATGTGTAAATTTGGGCTATGTGCATACTCGCGGTTATAAGCAGGAAACAATAAATAATTTGTCGCGACTTGAGCTCAGCGGGCGTTGCAGCCATGCAGTCTGGTTTGTTATCTCCCGGCTAATTAATTATTGCGATCGCGATAAGAGCCGAATGTTTAGCCAACAGTTACCTCTTTCTGGTTTCGTGCCTCGTTATTTCGTTATTTTTTGGGGAGGCAGTGGGGCGCACATGTCGGCGGAATTAAAATATTGTAATTAGGAAGGAACGGATCGTATCGCGCGCGCGATGATCGAGATGAGCCGAGCTTCCTCCGTTTAACGTTTAACGTTTCGCTGACCCAGCTATATCTATACCACGATGCTCAGGCATATGGTGTCCAAACAATTACCACGTAAAACTGAACACGGGAGACAATGGACTTATCTCGCCGTCCGATCCAAAACGTTTTCAACCACTGACTTGCCAGAAGAGTCTATATTCGAACTTACTACGCATCATTTTTCGGACCTACGACCTACACTCTTACATTTTATGCATTAAAATAAAAAAAATAAAAATTGTAATATGATACCACTGAGATGTAATATGATACCACCGAGATGTAATATGATACCACCGAGATGTAATAGGATACCACCGAGATGTAATATGATACCATCATGATGTAATATGATACCACTATGCCTTAATATGATACCATAATCATATTAAAAACAACCGCACTCATTCGCTCCTCTAGCCCCCTCGAATTTTTTCATCCATCACCTAATCCATCCTCTCCTAGAATCTTTACCATATTGACAGCTTCCTTAATAATTAATTCCTGTTCTATATCCTTTCCATACATGCTCCCATGTGTCCAATACATCTCTCCCCTCACCTCTTTTTTCAATATAAATCCTTCTATTCCGGTCCATCCTCTCTTAACACATCCCTTCCCTTAATACGTTGATACTCCTTTCTTTTCCATCATATACCATTTATTATATTCTGATTTCTCGATCATCCCTCATATTCATATTAAGTATCTTTCCCTTTCACTTTTCTCCACTTCTGTATATACTTCAGTCCCCTCTCCTACATCTCTAGCACTAAAGAACTCCCTCTGTTCTCATCTCGTTTATACTATCGATCTCCTTCTCCTTTCTTCCACCTCCTTCAAACACTCTTTCAATGGATTCTGTCTCTTTACGTCCCTTAGCTTCTTCTCAACCTCCATCCTCTCTTTCCCACTCTATTACCTAATTTATCCCTCTAGATCTCAGTCACATTTTCTCCAATCTTTCTTTAAACCTTCTTTCTCCTATTCCTCATATATGTTTCATTACCCCTGCAGGTTTTTATTCCTTCTCTTATATGTGCTTTATGACCTCCACTTGTTTGCAAGGCACATCCCTAATATTTAAACACCTTTACTTCTTCTAACTTTACTCATTTCGATCTCCCATTCCATTCTTTATTTCTTCCTCTTCCGTTTCTGAACCTCATTATTTTCTACATTAAATTCAAATTTTTTCCTGCCAAGTATTATTCCAATCCTGTTAGTAGGCCTTCCATTCCTTCTGCATCCTCTGCCATTGACACTATATCGTCCGTGTATGCGAGTGTATGATATATATTTTCTTTTTCTGTTCTAACTCTTTCCTATTTTTTACTTCTCATTTCCCCTCCTAAGTGTGAAGTTATTATTGCTCCTCTTTCCCTTAAATCCTTCCATTCACCGGATAATTTAGAATATATATGTTGTCGATCACCTCTATTCCTTTCTTAAAATCTGCCTGATTCAAAGTATCTATCTTTCTTTTCTCAATTTCTTTCTTGAGCCTCTCCGATAAAACAATTATATATACTTCATGCAATTTTGTCATAAGTCTCACTCTTATATAACCTTTAACCTCCTCCTCTTTGCTTTTATTTACAATTGGTACTAACGCCCATTTTCCCCATAAATTTAGCCAATCCTTGCCTCTCCATTCTCTATTGCACATCATCCATGCCCATTCTTTTAGCTCTTTCCACCAATTTTTGTAAGACTTTATTTGGAATCTCATCTACACCGGATGCCTTTCCATCTTTGATCATTTCTTACACCTTGACTATTTCTTCCCTTCCTATGTCCTCTCCCTCGTCTCTTTCCCTAGCGATTTTTCTTTTTTTTCGATATCTCTCTCTACCCCTCCTAATAAATCCATAGAATATATTTCCCATTCTACCATCACATCCTGGTTTACTCTTTTCCTTCTTTTTCTCTCTATTTAGTATCTTCCAAACCTCTTTTTCCATCCAAACTTTCTCGGCCACTTCTTTAAACCTATTATTTTCCTTTTTTTACCACACAACTCAGTATACCTTTTTTCTCTACTTCACATTTTTTTACTAATTTTTTATATTCCCTTTCCTCCATTCTTTGAATTCCTCTCTCACTTACTTCTTCTCTTCACATTCCCCATCCCATCCACTTCTATTCCCTTCTTCACCAACCTTTTTTCCTTGTGAACTATAATACTTTTTTCATTCCTCCTAATATTTCCATCTCCTCGTTCATATTTCCTCCTCTCATTTTTATTTTCGTGACCTTTCCTTTAAACTGTTCTTTTCCTTTCATTAGCCAGTCCCCTCTTCCTACTTTTCTTTACCTTTACTCCCTTTGTCCCTCATTGTTATTACACTTTTCTCCTCTAATATCACTCTTATAGGAAAGTGATCCGAATCTATATAATCCCCTTCCTCTAGTTTCTTGACCTTCTCCTCTACCTCTTCTTCCACTATTACCTAATCAACTGAAATAACTGAAAGAATGACTGGAAGTAGTGATGAAAGGGATAGATGCGAAAGTAGAGATAGAGGAAGTGTGAAGTTTGAAAAGGAAGGGGAAGGGGCGAGAAAGTTGTACTGGCGAAAGGAATATCAGTATAAGTTAAGGATAATAGTGGAATAGAAAAGAAAGAAGGGAAGAACATGTGTTGAATATGGGAACGTACAGAAAGAAAGTACATGGAAGTATTTCGACAAAGAAAGTGAAGAGTGAGTGAAAGTAAGTTGTCGGGAGTGTAGAAGAGAAACAAAGGGAGAGAGGGAATAAGAAGAAGTAGGAAACAAAAAGAGACAAGAAAGGAAAGAAGGGAAGAATGGAGTGTATGTTACTGGAATGTAACATGCCTAGAAAGAAAGGATAGAGAATTGATGAGCAATTCGAAACAATAGGATGTAGTAGTAATGATGAGGACGTGGCTAGATGGATGGGGAAGAGTGAGAGAAAGTTTGCTAAGAAGTTACAAGTGACAGATTCGAAATGCAAAAAAGAATAAAAGAGGCAATGGAAGAAATGACGATGGGAGTAAGGAACAATTGCACAACAAGGAAGGATAAGAGAGAACTAAAAAAACAATAAGAAAGATTAATAGTAGAAGAGGTAAAGATAGGAGAAAGAAGGTGTAAGAAATTAGACATTGACGCTTATTCAAAATTGGAACTCAAACTATAATTTTGAGGCAAGATATATTTTACCTAACATTATTTTTGAAATTTTTACCCCCCCCCCCCCCCATGCAACAGATTTTCTAATCTTACGGAGTTGAAATATTTTGCTTCGAAAGCTTCTATTTATCTTTGAAATTCAAGGAGATCTTTTAAACATTTTTGAAATCTTTTTTAATTTTCTCCTAAATTTTATTTTTTCAACATGAAATGTCATTATATTTTTTTTCTATAAAACTTAAGAAAATTCTTTTTTTTTTAATCATTTCAAAATTTTTAAATCTAATGTTTTGGAATTATTCAAATTTTTCGTGAATTCCTCCCAATTCTGTAAAATGAAAAAAATTGTCTTGAAATCTTTTAGATTCCTCTTTAACAATTTCAGAAATCTTTCGAATTGTTTTGAAATGTTTTTAAATATTTTCTTAAAATTACTGTTTCAAAATGAAAAATCGGTTTAATTTTTCCCTTAAATCTTGAGAGAATTGTTGTTTCAATCCTTTCAAATTTGATGAACCTTCTAATATTTTTGAATTATTCAATTTTTTTCAATTTCTACAAAATTGAAAAAAATTGTCTCAAAATCTTCATTGAAATTCCACAAATCTTTTAACATTCTTAAATTTTTTTTCAATTTTCACTCGAAGTTCATTATTCAGAGTAAAAAATCATACAAAATTTTGTCCACAAATCTGAAGAAAATTCTTTTTTTAGTCCTTCCGAAATTTTTAAACTTTCTAATATTTTTAAATTATTTAAATTTTTCGTGAAAATTTTTTTTTAATTCTGCAAAATTAATAAAATTGTCTTAAAATCTTTTAGGTTCTTCTTTGACAATTTTAGAAATCTTTTTAAATATTCTCTTGAAATTAATTGTTGAAAATAAAAAATCATTACATTATTTTCATAAATCTCAAGAAAAATTCTTCTTTCAATCTTTCAAATTTTTCAAACCTTATATTTTCAAATTATTCAATTTTTTTTCAATTCTACAAAACTGAAAAAATTGTCTTAAAATCTTTAAGATTCTTCTTTGAAATTTCAAAAATCTTTCAAAATTTTTTGAAATCTTTTTCAATTTTCTCTTAAAAGTTCATTTTTCAAAATAAAAAATCATGGAAAATTATTTTTTCAATCCTTTCAAACTCGTTAAACTTTCTAATATTTTCAAAATTTTTAAATTTCAATTTTTAAAATTTTTTCATGAATCTCAAGAAAATTCTTCTTTCAATCCTACCAAATTTGTTCAACCTCCTATCATTATTAAATTATTAAAATTTTTCGTAAAATTTTGTTTAAAATTCTGCGAAATAAAAAAAATTGTCACAAAATCTTTTAGACTCTCCTTTGACAATTTTATAAATCTTTTGAAATGTTTTGAAATCTTTTTTAATTTTCTCTCAAAGTTTATTTTTCAAAATAAAAAATCATAAAAAATTTTTCCATAAATTTTAAGAAAATTCTTTTTTCAGTCATTTTAAAATTGTAGAGCCTTCTAATAATTTCAAATTATTCAAATTTTTCGTGAAAATTTGTTTTCAATTTCTGAAATTTGAAAAAATTGTCTTAAATTTAAAATTTCAGAAATCATTTAAAATTGAAATCTTTTTCAATTTTTTCCTAAAATTAATTTTCCAGAATGAAAAATAATTTAAATTTTTCCCAGGAACCCAAAGAATTTTGTTAATCTTCTTGTGACGTTAAAAAATTCCTAAAATTTCTTATAAGTTTTTATTATTTTTGAATCATTTTGAAACTTCTGATTATCTCTTAAGCTTACTCAAATTTGTTCTAAAATTGAATATTTTGGGAAAATTTTGTTTCAAAATCTTTTACACACTTTTTCAAAATTCATTTGAAATTTTCCCATGAATCTTCAAAAAAAGTTATTTTTCGACAAGAGGGGAAATCAGGGAAAGTGAGGGGGGGGGGGGGGAAGTGTGGAAAAGTGAGGGGAGGGGAGTAGGAGATGCGAAGGCTACTAAGGAGAGTGTGAGTGAAGGGAGGGTGGGAGAAAAGGGGAAGTAGGAGAAGAAACAGTGGGAGGGGTAGCGGGTGAGTGTGAGTAAGGTAGGGGAAGTGTTGGTGCGGAGGGGAGGTGATGAGAAGTATGAGAAATACAGAAAAGAGTAGTAGGAGAAATGATGAGAAGGGAAGTAGAGAAGAGAGAAGTATGAGAATTAAGGTGAAGTAGGAGAAGTAAGGGGAGGGTATTTATTGGAGAAGAGGTAAAATTATGTGAGTGAAGGGGGTGTAGCAGAGGGAATGAGAAGAAGAGGGTCTAAATTATCCATGAAGTAGAAGTATATAGGATGACAAACCACGCCTAACAGAAAGGCAGACAGACAAGTGAAGGTAGAAATTCGAAGTAAGGAAGAGCGTAAGTGAAGAAAGGGGTGGGAGGGAAGAGGAAGTAGGTAAATGTGAGTAAATCAGGTGAAATGAGGGTGCGCAGAAGTGATGAGAAGTATAAGATATACAGAGAAGAGTAGTATATTGGAATGGAGGTGAAGTAGAGAAAGTGAGGGGAGGGTATTTATTGAAGAGAAGGGAAATAAGGTGAGTGAATGGGGTGTAGCGGAGGGGAAGTATTGGAGAAGGAGAGTCGAAGGACTTGATAAACGTCTCCAATAGGTAAGTTTTGATGAAATCTTTGTCGCGAGGTGCGTGATTGTGAATGAAGGAGTAGAAGTATATAGGATAACAAACAACCCCTGGCAGAAAGGCAGACAGACGAGTGCGAGTAAAAATTTAAAGTGAATAAGAGCGTAGGTGAAAGAAGGGGTGGGAGAGGAGGGGTAGTAGGTAAGTGTGAGTAAGATAGGGGAAATGAAGGTGCGGAGAAGCGATTAGAAGTATAAGAAATACGAAGAAGAGTAGTAGTAGAAGTAATGAGGAGGGGAGTAGAGAAGGAAGAAGTATTGGAATGGAGGTGAAGTAGAGAAAGTGAGGGGAGGGTATTTATTGAAGGGGAGGGTATTTTCAGAGAGGAGGGTCATCTATTGGAGGGTAGGGAAAATAGGTGAGTGGAGGGGATGTAGGGAAGGGGAAGTATGGGAGAAGGAGAGTTGAAGGACTTGGTAAAAGTCTCCAATAGGTAAAGTTTGATGAAATTTTTTTTGCGAGGAGCGTGATTGTGCTTGAAGAAGTAGAAGTATATGTATAACAAACAACGCGTGGCAGAAAGGCAGACGGGAGAGTGGGGGTAAAAAATCGAAGTGAGTAAGAGCGTATAATGTGTCCAAAAGGCAGGCACCTGCCTCCCTGGCGTCACTATCTCTCGATCGACTGGTAGCTAAAGCTGAGGAAAGAGCTAGAGCCGAGTTGGGTCGATCTTATCTCCACTTTGAGACCAGCGGACCACTTATATCGTTAATTGCTCTCACTTCCGCTACCTTCTTTCTTACTTCTATAACATGCGCCCCACTGCTTTTCTGCTTATGCTTGTGCGTGTGCAAGCATGCCACTAACTTGTAGTCTCTCTGCTATAATTCCTTCCTTTCCTTACTCAAAATAAGGACATTAACCTCGTTTTTACTTTCTTCCCTCATTTTCACTCAACGTTTTATTTAATCGTATATATTTTTATTTTTTTACGCTATGAGCACGCATTATTCAATTCAATCAAATTGCATTTAGGGTGTTTCTAACCAATTTTTTAGCCCACTCTTTTTCGTCACAAATACGAACACAAACCTTACCCACCCTGAATAGTCGAATCTTCAAGCTAAGAAGATGATTTTTTTAGGAGATTGTTGAATTATCAACCAGAAACTATTCGGAAAAAAAATGAATTTTCAACCCAAAAAGGCGAATTTTCTTACAAGACAGTTGAAAAAATGAAAAATTAATTTAAACAAATATTGTTGATTTAAAAACAAAATAATTCAATTTTCAACAAACTAGTGGAATATTAAAAAAAAAATGATTTTCAACAAAATTGTATTCAACGAAAAACTCCAAATTTTCAAAAGACAGTTGAATTTTCAAATAGGAACTATTCGACAAAAAAAATTAATTTTCAATCCAAAAAGACGAATTTTTTAGAAGACAGTTGACAAAATAATTTTTTTTAATAGTTTAATTTTTAATAAAATTATATAATTTTTCAACTGCTAGGTGCATATTTGAAAAAATAAATTTTTAGCTTGATTTTATTCAACGATCAAATACGAATTTTCCGAAAGACAGTTGAATTTTCAACCACACAAAATAAATTTTCAATCCAAAAAGACGAATTTTTTAGAAAACAGTTGATGAAATGATTAAATTAGAAAAAATTGTTTTTTAACAAAATAATTCAATTTTTAATAAATTAGTTGAATATAAAAAAATTTGTAATTTTCATAAAAAGTTTATTCAACGAAAAAATTCGAATTTTTCAAGGAATTTGAATTTTCAACCAAAACCTCTTCGACCAGAAAAGATGAATTTTCCATTCAAAAAGACGAATTTTTCAGGAGAGTTGACAAAATAATTAAATTCAAATAAAATTTTTGAATTTTTAACAAAATAATTTAATTTTTAGCAAAATAATTCAATTTTCAACTCAATAAATGTTGAGAACAATTGCCAACAATTTTCAACCAAGAACTATTTTTTTTCTAATGAATTTTTAATCCAGAAAGGCGAATTTCTTTAGAAGACAGTTTACAAAATAATTAAATTTTTGAAAAATAGTTGAATTTTCAACAGAATAATTTAATTTTTAACTAACTAGCTAGATATTTGAAAAAATTCCGTTTTATACAACGAAAAAATACAAATTTTTGAAAATACAGTTGAATTTTCAACTAAGAATTATTCGACAAAAAAATTAATTTTCAACAAAATTTTATTCAACGAAAAAATTCGAATTTTTCAAGGAATTTGAATTTTCAACCAAGATCTTTTCGACCAGAAAAGATGAATTTTCAATTCAAAAAGACGAATTTTTCAGGAAAGAGTTGACAAAATAATTAAATTCAAATAAAATTGTCGAATTTTAAAGAAATAATTAAATTTTTAACAAAATAATTAAATTTTTAACAAAATAATTGAATTTTTGACAAAATAATTCAATTTTCAACTAAATAAATTTTTAAAAAAATTGTCAACAGAATATTATTCAACGAAAAAATACGAATTATTCAAAAGACAGTTGAATTGTCAACCAAACAAGATCAATTTTCAATCCAAAAAGACGAATTTTTTATAAAAGAGTTGACAAAATGATTAAATTAAAAAAAATTGTTTTTCAACAGAATAATTCAATTTTTAATAAACTAGTTGAATATTAAAAAAGAATTTCCAACAAAATTTTATTCAAAGAAAAAATACAAATTTTTCAAAAGACAGTTCAATTTTCAACCAAGAACTATTTTAAAAAAATGTATTTTTAATCCAGAAGGGCGAATTTTTTTAGAAGACAGTTTACAAAATAATTAAATTTTTGAAAAAGAGTTGAATTTTTGATAGAATAATTTAAATTTTAACAAACTAGCTGGATATTGGAAAAAAATTCATTTTTATGCAACGAAAAAATACAAATTTTTCAAAATACAGTTGAATTTTCAACTAAGAATTATTCGAAAAAAAAAAATTAATTTCCAACAAAATGTTAATCAACGAAAAGACTCGAATTTTTCAAGGAATTTGAATTTTCAACCAAGATCTTTTCGACCAGAAAAGATGAATTTTCCATTCAAAAAGATGAATTTTTTAGGAGAGTTGACAAAATAATTAAATTCAAATAAAATTGTTGAATTTGTAACAAAATAATTACATTTTTAACCAAATAATTCAATTTTTAACAAAATAATTCAATTTTCAGCTAAATAGATGTTTTAAAAAATTGTCAACAAAATATTATTCAACGGAAAAATACGAAATTTTCAAAAGACAGTTCCATTTTCAACCAAGAACTACTCGCCAAAAAAATGAATTTTCAATCCAAAAAGGCGAATTTTTTTTTGAGGCAGTTGACAAAACAAAAAATTGATTGAAACAAAAATTCTTGATTTAAAAAAAAAATTCAATTTTCAACAAACTAGTGGAATATTCATAAAAAATTATTTCCGACGAAATTTTATTCAACGAAAAAATACGAATTTTTCAAAAGACAGTTGAATTTTCAAATAAGAACTATTCGACAAAAAACAATTAATTTTCAATCCAAAAAGACGAACAGTTGACAAAATAATTTTTTTTAAATAGTTGAATTTTTAATAAAATTATATAATTTTTCAATTACTAGTTGAATAGTTGAAAAAATAAATTTTGAACTTAATTTTATTCAACGATAAAATACGAATTTTTCAAAAGACAGTTGAATTTTTAACCAAGAGCTATTTTCCAAAAAAACATAAATTTTTAATCCAGAAAGGCGAATTTTTGTAGAAGACAGTTTACAAAATAATTAAATTTTTGAAAAACAGTTGAATTTTTGATAGAATAATTTAATTTTTAACAATCTAGCTGTATATTTAAAAAAATTCATTTTGATACAACGAAAAAATACAAATTTTTCAAAATACTGTTGAATTTTCAACTAAGAATTATTCGACAAAAAAAATTAATTTTCAACAAAATTTTATTCAACGGAAAAATGCGAATTTTTGAAGACATTTGAATTTTAAACCAAGAACTATTCGACCAGAAAAGATGAATTTTCAATCCAAAAACACGCATTTCTTAGAAGACAGTCGACAAAATAATCAAATTAAAAAAAAAGTAGAATTTTGATGAAAATAATTTATTCTTTAACAAATTATTCAAATATTTTTCAAAAGTAATTTTCATCCAAATTTTATTCAACGGAATAATACGAATTTTTCAAAAGCCAAAAAAGGATGAGTTTTCAATCCAAAAAGACGAATTTTCTAGAAGACAGTTAAAGAAATAATTAAATCAAAGAGAAAAATAGTTGCATTTTTAACAAAATTATTTTATTTTTGACAAACTAGTTGAATCTTAGAAAAAAATTTTTTTTCAAACAATTTTGTTGAATATTGAAAAAAAATTAATTTTCAACATAATTTTATTCAACAAAAATACGAATTTTTCAAGACAGTTAAATTTTCATCCAAAAACTATTCGACTGAAAAAAGAAATGAATTTTAAATCCAAGAAGAAGAACTTTGAACAACGCTGTTGAATTTTTAAACAAAAAAAGATGACATTTAAAGAATAATTACATAGAAAAAAAACTGAATTTACACAAAAAAGTTTAATTTAAATTAAAAATAATTATCTTCCGCACAGCTGAATCTGAAAGAATTTTAGACAATTTTTTGAATTTTGCAGAATTTAAATAAATTTTCACAAAAAATTTGAATAATTCAAAAAAATTAGAAGGTTCAACATTTTTGAAAGGATTAAAACAAGAATTTGCTTATGATATATGAAAAAATTAATTTTAATAGAATATTTAAAAAGATTTCTAAAACTTGAAAAAAAAGTCTGGAAGATTTTAAGACAATTTTATCCATTTTGCAGATTAAAAAAAAATCACAAAAGATTGAATAATTTAAAAATATTAGGTCTGCAAATTTTGAAATGATTAAAAATAAATTCCTTAAGATTTGTGGAAAAATTTTGTATGACTTTTTATTTTCAAAAATGAAATTTAAAAGAAAATTTCAGATTTTTTTGAAAGGTTTCCTTAAATTTCAAAAAGGAGTAGAAGATTTTTAAGCGAAATGTTTCAATTTGATAAGATTAAGCAATCAAAAAAGAAATCGAGTAAATTCAAGAAACATTCAGAAGATTTGAAGAGATTGGAAAAGAACTCTAAACTGTTGAAGATTTAAAAAAATTCTGATTTTTTTTTTTTTAATTTCGAACCAAAACTTTAGAAGCTTCAAGAGAACTTTGGGAGGTTCCATGTGAATAAACAAATTATATTAAAATTCCTAGAAAAATGTAAAAAATTTTAAGGCAATTTGGGTATACTTTGAATGATTTTTTGAACTTTTAAAGAAAATGAGAGTCGGCTAAAAATATTTTTAAAAATTTACGAGCTTCTGAATAAATTTACAATATTTCAAAACTTGGAAACATTTTCGAAAATTTATCAAATATTTTTTTTTCTACCAAATTTCTAAAAGTCCTGAATATCTTTCAAAAAGGTTCGAATTCTTGCTAATATTTTGTAAAATCCTGTAAAGTAACCGTCTTAAAAACCTTTTTTTTTATTAAGAAAACGTCTATTATGTTTTTATGTAAAAAAAATTAATGTACAATAAAAAATGTTATTTAATATAATGAATAATAATAAAAATAAATAAATGAATAAATATATAATAAATAATATATAATAATAGATCATAATATAACAATAAAATATAATAATAATAAAATGAAAAAATCGACGACGCTCTTACTTGACAAGGTACAACCATTATTTGTAGGGAAAAGTCACCAGTAGTGGGCACTCTCCAGTTGTGGGCACTCTCCGGTTGTGGGCACCTCTGCGTAACAAGTGACAGAATACAAATATGCCGGATTTAACTAGTGGCGTACTTGTATTCTGACAGTAGTATGTAGTTTTCGACGTGATATCAACGTAAATAGAAGATTTGTGCATTAGCTGCGATCATATTTAAAAAAATAAGTGAAAATTACCGCATTTGTAATTTACCGGTGTTTAAAAACTGCGATAAATCAAAGTAAATAATCTTAAACAGGTGATTGTTATCAATATTTCTACAGTATTTTCGTTGTGATTTGAAATGTCTCACCGATTTATATGCAAGTTATGAAACATCATATTTCCTTGATGCACCTGTGATGGTCGTGAATTCCGGTTGTGGGTACTTAAATGTAATCGGTTGTGGGCACATTTTTCATTTAAAGCGTCTGTTTGACTTGAAAACTATCAGATATTATTTATTCCTTCAACTATCTCCATTTTCAGCGAATTTTCAAAGGGTGCCCACAACCGCTTACGATTTTTTTTGTTGCCAGAATTGACGATTACACAAAATTGGTCGTAACATTGTTCAAGTTGACGAAATCAATGTAATTATGGTTCAAAAACAAAACTGTGCCCACAACCGCAACCCTTCAAATAATGGTTGTACCTTGTCAAGTGAGAGCATCGTTAATCTTTTTGGTGGAGTATTTTATTTTTACGAGAGGAAGATAAAATTTGGTTACTTTTATGGCCACGTTAATTGACTATGTGAATCTGTAATAACTAGTTGCAATCATGAAACGGGCTAGCATTCAGACAATTTGTCATCTCCGCGAGTCGATGGTGCGGTGACAAATGACAAATCTCATCGCATGCACATTGACGACCGACGATATTCGACACTCGATAATGCCAGAGCCATCGATTATATCGGGCACATTCGCCTCGTTAAACTGCACATGCAAATCTTTCCAAACGAGCGACACGCACGCACTTACGCAACTATGTGCATGCGTGTCATTCGCATCAACATACCGGTTTATTACTGCGCATCTCTTTTCTTCATACCTCACATCATACATCTTCCACCGTAATTTATTATTCTCTTGCACTTTATTGTACTACTAAGTGTCAAATTAAAATAATTTAATTAATTAATTCCGTGGAGGAATTGCCAATTCGATCCTGATTCCCGATGTGGCCCCGATCGGGTCAGCTCAATGCGGCCCTGATCATGACTACTGTTGTGGTCCTGACCGGGACCACATCGAACTACCCTCTGTAAATCAGAGATAGTTCAGGAATTAGAATCAATTTTATTTTATTTAATTAATTAATTTTATATTACTCCCTGTCTTAATTAGCAAATATTCAACTATTTTTCAGTTCAGTGACTAATCTCAAGTTAATTAGTTATATTTAACTTCTCATATGCAAAGAATATAATAAGCGAGAGAAAACTAAAAAAAAGGTTAAATTCATTTGAACAAAATGTCCGAAAATTTTTGTTTAGGGACGCATTAAATTAGTTGATAAATATACAATTATCAAGTTAGTATTAATTGTAGGTATTTTCTTAATCTGTATGGAGTTTATACTTATTTAGATTTGAATTTGCCGCGCTAATCTCGAGTGTATTCGATTAGTCTTCCGTTCGATTATTTGCCAACGGACGGTTGGAAGGAAGACAACTTTGTGAAAACGACAGGCAGTAAACAGATGAACCGGTAAAGTCATGAGGATAAATCGCTCGAAATAATTGTCAGCTCATCTCGTTAATCATTTGAGCAAAGTTTTTGGACCGGGGTGAGGTGTTCATATCAAACTAGAATTATCCAGCTCTCCAAGATTTCCGACAGTGAACTTCGAGAAAGCGTCGACATTTTAAAGATCATTTATTGTTTGTCTTTTGCGTGAAAATGCAAAATAGATTGAGAATTGGGATCCAGAATTGGGATCCAGGATTGGGATCCAGAATTGGGACCAATTGTACAAAAAGATCGCACTCTTCTTTTTAGTATGCCGTGAAGGCACTCACAGGATCAATGCTGAAACTTTTCGGAATTATAACCTCACTTTTTTATTCTTTGCTCCACGTGCCAAAAAACTTTTCAATCAAATGGTCGAATTTTCAAACAAAAAAGGTTAGAGTTCAATAAAATATTAAAATGTTGAAAAAGAAAAACAAATTTTTCAGAAAGCAGTTGACCTTTGATCGCAAATGTTCATTTACAACCAAAAAAGCTAACTTTTCTACAATGAAAGCTGAATTTTCAACAAAATAGTAACGTTTTTAAGCTTAAAAGTCTAATATTTTAGAAATCAGTGACTAAAAAAAAATTAATAAATTTTTAACAAAGAAGATCATTTTCAATTGAAAAGATCAATTTTTAACAAACCAGTTGAATTATCAACCAAAAAAGTGAACTTTCAACAAACAAGAATAATTTTCCACCTACAAGGATGACTTTTTAACGAAAAATATGAATTTTCTACCAAATCGTTGAATTTTCAACAAACCAGATTAATTTTATATCCAAAAATACAACTTTTCAACAAAATACTTAAATTTTTCACCAAATATTCGAATTTTTATGTCATAAAATCTACATGATGAAATTTCAACTTGAAATGAAATACTCAAATTTTCAGATAAAAACTCTTATACTTGTAAGATTAATTTTTCAAAGATTCAAATTTTGTATAATTTTTGATGTAACGGTTTTGACGAGATGAAGTATAATGAATAATTTGGTAGTAATTCTTTTTTGTCTCCTGGTCTCAAATCAATATTTTTTTAATACTGATTTTTATTACTGAATTATAAAAAAATTGCCTTGAAGCTCCGCTGGGATCCGAACCCAGGTCTATCAGATTGCCGGCCTAGTGGGTAAAAGCATCAAACCAGCAATCTGAAAGACCTGGGTTCGGATCTCAGCAGATCTTGAAAGCAATTTTTTCATAATTTAGAAATAAAAATCAATATTGAAAAAATAAATACGGTAGCAATTTTGCCCCCCCCCCCCTTAAGGAACTCTGCTGTTGGTTGAACTCGGATTTCACGTTTATTTTGCGTTTTTTTGCGTTTCTAGTGATTTCAGTTGAAAACAGGGTAATTTTTCAGGAAATATATTGCATTTTTCTCAAAATAGTTGAATTAAACAAAATTCTATAAAAAGAAATTAAATTTTAACAAACAAAAAATATATTTGAACACAAAAATTGTAATTTTTTACCAACCAGTTGCATTTACAACCAATTAATTAAACTTAAACCTAATGGTTAATTTTTCATCCTAAATAGACGAATTTTTTCGGGGGAAGTTCAATTTTCAATCCGAAAAAGAAACACGACCGTTTTACCATGAAAGATGAATTTTGCAAGAAATCACCTGAATTTTCAACCAAATAGTTAAATTAAAAAAAAAAAAATTCAATCAAAGATGGAATCGTTAATTTTTTAATTCAACAAAATTATTTACAAAATAAGCGTATTTGCAATCACTTGGATCCAACAGAAAATACGAATTTCAAAAAAAAAAGTTGAATCCTTGAAAAATTAGATACATTTTCGACAAAAAAATTAATTTTCTACCCAAAAAGACGAATTTTCAACAAAACAGTTAGGTTTTCAATCGAGAAAGATTAATTTTCAAATAAAAACGATACATTTTTAACCAAAAATGTAATCTTCAAATTTTTAGTAAAAAAAATTCCTTTTTATTAGAAAAAAAAAATTTTTCAACAAATTTATCAGATAAGGAAGAATTTTCATTATTCAGAATCAATATAAACCAGAAAATCGATTTTTCGGTCCTAAGGCTGGTTTCTTCGTTCCACGTCACATGTACTTCTTTCAAAAATAAATTTTTTTACTTCATTTTCTTTTTTTTTTTTTTAAACTTTGACCCCAAAAAAAAAAGACAAACTTTGTACTGAATAGTTGAATTTTCTTCCTTATAATTGAATTTTCAACAAAAAAGATGAGTTTTCCAAAAAAATTATTGTTTCAAGAAAAAGACGAACTTTTAATCAAAATTCTTGAATTTTTCACAAAATTTTTGGATTTTAAGCTGAACAGATGAATAATCGACAAAACAGTTGAAGATTTAACCCGGAAATATCAATTCTTGGTTGAAGATGTATGCTTTATAAGTGGAAAATTCCACTATTTTTGGTAAAAAATTCATATATCTCGTTGAAAATTCGCCTTTCTGGCTCTAAAATCAACCTTGCTTTTTGAAAATTAATTTTTTTCACAACAACAAAAAAATCCACTATTTGGTTTTAAACGTCATATTTTTACATTGAAAATTCATCTATTTTGTTGAAGATTTAACTATTTTGTTGAAAATTAATTTCTTTTATTCCACATTCAACTGGTTCGAATTTTGTATTTTCATCGGAAAATAAATTTTCTATGGTAGAAAAATCATCTTTCTAGGTTGAAAATGAAACTTTAATTTGAAAATTCAACCCTTTTTCTGCTGTGCTTGGACAATTACTCATATCCTTGGTAGAAAATGTATGGAAATTAATGAAAAATGTATCTGATTTAGGTGCAAATTCAACTATTTGGTTGAAAATTTGTTTTTCGTCGTTCATTATTTTAGTTAAAAATTCGTTTCTTCAAAGTTTAACTATTTGGTTGAAAATTCATTTTGTTGTTGGTCGCAAATAAATTTTTGTAATAAATATTTCATTGTTGCTTGAAAATTGATATTTTTTTAGTTGGAAATTAATGTATTTTTTTGAAAATAGATCTTTTTGGTAGAAAACTCATTTTTTAAAATTGAATGTTCGTTTTTTCCAAGTTAGAAATTGAATTGACATTTTTTTAGTTGAGCATTCAACTATTTCGTGAAAAAGTCCTTTTTTCTTGGTTGAGAATTATTTGTTTCAACTGAAAATTTAAATATTCCATTTTTCGTTCAAAAATTGATCTTTTTGAGTTGAGAACTCATGCATTTTTTATAATTTATTTTCTGTAAAATAAGATTATAATAAGACCATGCCAACGTGTACCGAAATTTCGATGCGGAAAGGGGAAGAGCTATTTTTTTTTCAAGAAATATTTGGTATAAAATTAAGTTTAAAAAAAAAAATAATATGTTCGGCTTCAAAGTTCGACTATTTTGTTGAAAATTTATTTATTTTGGTTAACATTAGTCTTTTTTAGTAAAACACTTATCTTCTTGGTACAAAATCAGTCTTCTTCGTTGAAAATTGTTTTTTTGTTGTTAACAATTAATCATTTAAACTAGAACTCTGACCATTCAATTTTTTGAAAAATTTTCCTTTTTATTTGAAATTTTAACTATTTGGTGGAGGATTTTAATATTTTGTTAGTAATTCGTTTTTTTTTATTTTAATTCAATCGTTTGAAAGTTCGTCTTCAGGTAGAAAATTTATCTTTTATTATAAAAAGGTCGTCTTTTTTAGTTGAAAATAAACTTTTTCGATGAAAATTCAACCTTTCGGGTTGAAAATTGAATTAAATTCTGAAAAATTCATCTTTTTGGCTTAAGAATTCAACTGTTTTGGGATAAATTGTAATTTTCTTTTAGTTTTGAAAATTTACCGTTTCGGTGAAAATTGCATGTTTTTAGGTTGAAAATTCATCTTTCTTGGTTGAAAATGAACATTTCTGTTGAATATTCAACTGTCTTCGAAAAAAATCGTCTTTTTGGCTCAAAAACTTAACTACTTCGTTAAATCTCAAACTATTTTGTTGTAAATTTTCATCATTATTGGAACTTCATGTATTTAGTTGTTAATACAACAATTGGGTTAAAATCGAATTTCGTTGTTGTTGAAAAATCGTTATTTTCGATTGAAAATTCATGTCTTTTGCTAAAAAATCTTTTTAGGCTACATGGAGAAAAATTTATCTGCTGAATTTACTGGAGTTTCTGTGTTACGGATTTACGTACTTGTAACAGTAAAAAAAGATAGAAGTAAGGGAATTTTTAAGTCAATTTTACTTCCCTATATGTACTGTTTACTATAAAATTTCTGTAAGTGTTCTCTGTAATCGTGACTAGACCCATCGTCAATATTTACAGGTTTTATATATTAATTATACCAGTATATTGCTAGTACTGATGGTTTGTAAGCGTTACGGCCAAATTCCGTAGACGTTACATACTCTCTGAGTTGTGTATACTAACCTCCATGCGTCCGCGTTACTCATTCCTGCGGGATTCCCGGCAGTATAAAGCCGAACGACGCCATCGGTGCGAAAGACGCGAGAGCAAGAGACCGCGAGACCAAAAAAAGTGTTGTGAATTATTGTGCTTTAAATTTATCTGAGAAAGAGGTGAGTTGACAACATTTTATAGATTTCCTAAAATAAATATAGTTTCTCATGTGCATTTCAGTGTAAATATGTTTTAACGAAAATCTAACCTCAAAAAGCGAGTTCAGACGGCGTCATCCTTGCCTGCATGCGTTATTGAATTTCGATCAGTATATTTATATTTTTAGAGCACTTTCATAAGCCTTTAAGTTTTATAGATTGAACATGGATCAATTCGTGGCAAACAAGCTGGAAGAATGGGGACTTTTCAGCTGCCTCGAAGAAACTTTTACAAGGAAGTATATATATGCAATTATACATCTTATCTCTTTTTTCATTATGTGATATCGGGACATTCAAGTTTGATTTTCTCGGAACAGAAATATTTTTCTCGAAAAAAAATGTTTTATTCACATTCAGCATACTCATATTTTGAGAGCAAGGTTTTTGTGTGTAAAAAATTGAAAATTTGATTCCTAATCGCTACCGAAAGCCAATTTTCAAAACCTGTTCAAATTCTAGTCTGAAACTTCTTGAAC
>CAKNXH010001483.1:69117-79721 GCA_932178445.1 Andricus quercusramuli | reverse complement strand
TTATTTTGATGGAAATGCAAAAATTTTGGTAAAAAGTCATCATTTTTTATTGAAAATTTTAATTTTTGGTTGAAAACTCATCTTTTTGGGTTGAAAATTCAAGTCATTGGTTAAAAATTAATATTTTGGTTGCAAATTCAACAATTTGTCTAACATTTTTTCCTTTCTTGACCGCAAAATGTTTCTTGGTTGAAAATTCAACTCTTTTGTTGTAAATTTATCCCTTAGGTAGAAATTGTATCTCTTTGGGAAAAAGTTTGATCTTTTCTGGTTAAAAATGCAACTCTTTGTTTCAAAATTTAATTATTTTAATGAGAATTTGACGATTTTATTAAACATGTATCCTTATTGGTGGAAAATTCATTTGTTTTGTTGTAAATTCTTCGTTTTTGATTTAAATTGAACTATTTTGCTAGAAAACTCAACTATTCGTTGAAAATTGATATTTTCGTTTAGAAATTACCTTTTTCAGAAAATTCAAGAATACGGTTGAAATTATTATATTTATATATAATTATTTTTGGTTAAAGATGCAACTGCTTCCTTGAAAATTAATTAGGTTTCGTTGAGGATTTAACTATTTGGTTAAATGTTAGTCTGTTTTGGTCAGTTTTTGCACCTAATACGTTCTTTTTGTTCATATTTATTAAAACATGATTAAGAAATAACAAATTAATTAATTTCTATGCTTGTAACTATTTTTCAGATCTTTTTTTATCTATTTGCAGAATTTAAAAATCAAGAAAAACCTATTTCCTTAATACCGTCTGCCTTTTCCTTTTATTTTTAATGTAGTTTGTATCTTTCAGATTGACATTGATTTTAAATAGCTACACGAAAATGAAGCAAATAAACTCTTTGAGGAATGGCCACAAGTTTCAACAAAGCTGATAAGCATTGCGAAAAACCGTACCAAAGACTCTGATGTTGCTACGCGCTACTTAGTATATTCCACTTTATAATCACTTAATAAAATGTTTTCTTTTATATTAGCTCACACGAGATCTTTATTTCTGCAATAGAGTATATTTTGTTTCATAACGAATCACATTTGAATAGTAATAACTTCGTATACTATTTTAAGGTACACGCTAATGTTAAACTGTGTCACAAGAAATGTTCATTTATATATGTACATAATGTGTTATATAATAATGTCAGCAGCATTTCATGATTAAGACGTTCTAAATATATGAGATGCATTATACAAAAATGATATACTGAATTTTATTTAAATCAAAACCTCTTCGTGTTATGATATTGTATAAACAATAATTTTAAATTCGCAGCAATTTAACATATTCTAATATACACATGATTAGGTCAATCCATATTTCTGAATATATGCATTCTACCAATTCTTTAGAATTATACAAAATGGGTTTTTGACGTTTAGTAAATTATTTCAAAATTTTTAGGCAGTTTTGAGAGACTCAAATCTCTAAATCGGAATTTGTAAGAATAAGTTAATAATGAAATAGTGCGAAGTCGCTTACATAAAATATCAAAATTTTCATATACTCTCTGAATCGGAATTACTATATAAGAAGTTATTAATGAAATAGTGGAAAGTCACTTATCGATTGATTGATTAAGCATTACTATGATAAACTTGAGTAGAAAACTACTATTTCATACATATAAGTGAAGTTTTCTACTAAAGTTTAATATATAAATGGTTACTGAATTAATCGATAAGCGACTTTACACTATTTCATTAATGAGTTCTTACTAATTTCGATTCATGGAGTACATTCACATTTTAATATTTTATCAACACACCTACAGTACTTACGGACAATAAACTGTGATCGTTACAATTATTTTTCTATAATGGTGACAGGTATTTATCTGTAATCATTACAGATATTTGTCTGTAATTTTTACAGACATTTGTCTCTAATCGTTACAGACATTTGTCTGTAATCATTACTGATATTCATATGTAATTGTTATAGATGGTTATCTGTGGACTCTACAGACTTATCTGTACTCGTTACAGATATTTTTCTGTAATGCATACGAGTGTTTTATGTTAGTGTTACGACTAAATCCTGTAATATTTACAGAATCTACTTACAGAAATTTAATAGTAATGTGTACTTGAATTCTATGCTGTCACTATATTAACGTAGGAAATCTGTAACGGTTACAGATTTTTCGATAAGCCTAACGTATTTTTTTTCTCCGTGTAGAAATTCAACTATTTTGTTGAAAATGCAATATATTTCGACGTTCAATCTTAAACCTCCCATATTGAATTCACAGTCCAGTCAATGAAGCCCTGAAATAAAATTTTTAATTTTCAGTTACCAAGCTTTCCTCTCGCCGACTGATGCTCGGCTCTCTCTCTCTCTCTCTCCCCCCTCTCTCGCTCTCGCATCAGTCGGCGGGAGCACCACGCGCACTATATCTATATATATATATATATGTATATATCGCCGTTTCAAACAATCGCTCGTTTCTTGAGATTTTACACTTATCAAAATGTATTTGACAATCGTTATCTATGTAAAATGACCTCCTCGACAACGTGGTTGCATTAATTTTTCATTAGTTCATTTATTCGTCAGTAGTTCCTGCGAGAAAAGCGGAAAACTTCGGAAAATCAATTTTCGGCGAGAGAAAAGCATTGCAACTGAAAACTAATTTCAGATTCGGGTTTCGCACCCCAAAAATAGGGTGTATGCAAAAATGCATCCATTTCTGATGTAGCCTTAAAAATGTTATTTCAGAGTTTCCTTGACTGGACTAATATTCTTAGTGTATTCTTCATTGCTATTGTTAATTTTTGACCGTAGTCGGCGGTAGTCAGCCATTCTTCTCATTTTCGGCCCTAAAGTTGGTTTCTTCGCTCCACGTCACACATGTTCGTATTGATAATTTCAGTATTTGGAACACACCTAATTATACCTATAAGCCTAATTAAATACGTATCGTCTCGTGTGACAAGATCTCATGCATGACAATAAAGGGCGATAAGAGACATGCGAGCGAGCAGAAGTTCAGACGGTTTCGAGTCATCGCTTATCACCTATGCAATTGTGACTCTTTCAACTTCAGATTGCATGTCTCTTATCGTCACTCACTTTCACGTAAGTCGCAAGCCGTAAGGGAAGATTGGCTATCTCTAATGGTCACAAACATTTACGATTAAAGTATGCATAATTGGGCTATCCAAACTGTTTACATTAAATTTAATAGACACTATTATGAGCATCAAAATATGGTCCCTCATAAAATAAATAAAATAAATGGACTATTCGTCTTTTTTGGCAAAAAATGAATTTCCTTTGTTAAAAATTTAACTATTTTTACTTAACTATTTTGTTCAAAATCCTTATTTTATTGTTGAAAACTATTTTTTTTTAACTTGAAATTTGACTATTGAATTTTTTGATTGTAAATTTATGTTTTTTTATTTGAAAATTCATTTTTTTCGTTAGAAATTCAATTACTCGATAAAACATTAAATATTTTGTAGAAAATCCAACGATTTTGCGAAAGTCATATTTTTGGTTCAAGATTCTTGAAAATTCCTTTTTTCGGTAGGAAATTCAACTAATTGCTTGAAGGTTGGAATATTTCATTAAAAAATAATTTGTTAAATTGAAAATATAATTATTCCATTTTTTGTTGTAAATTTATATTTTTCAGTTAAAAATTCAATAATTTGGTTACATTTACGTCTTATTTGGTTTCATTCAACAGATTTTTATTCAAAATTGAAATCTTTTTTCATTAAAATATCGGCCACTATTTTTTTTATTGAGAATTTATCACTTAATTTGAAAATTTATCTCTTTGGTTACAAATTTAACTATTTCGTAGAAAATTCTTCATTTTTTAATTCAAATTTTATTTTTCAATTTGAAATTAACCTACTTCGTTAGAAATTCTTTTTTTTTTTTTTGTTGAAAATTAATTTTTGAACCGAAAATTTAACTATTTAATTTTTGGCGGGCAATTTATCTTTTTCAGTAAAAAATTCAACTATTTTGTTTGAAAATTTATGGATTTTGCTGAAAATTTGTATTTTGGTGTGGAAAATTAATTTTTTTGGCTGAAAAGTTACGTTTTTCGTCAAAAAATTTATTATTCGGTTGAAAATTCAACAATTTTGTGAAAACGTCACTTTTTTTTGAAAATCCAAAGAGTTGATTGAAAGTTGAACTAATTTGTTAAAAATTGATGTTTTGGTTGAAGGTGCATCATTTTAGTTGGAAATTCATTTCCTTGAATAAAAATTTGACAATTTTGTTGAACAATTGTTCTTTTCTATTTAAAATTTAAATCCTTCTTTGGTAAATATCAACCATTAAAATTTTTGTTGACAGTTAATCTTTTTTAGTTGAAAATGAATTTCTTAGTAGAAAATTCAACAATTTTGATGAAAAGTTATTGTTTCCTTCGAGATTATTCATTTTGGTTCAAAATTCATTTCTTTGGTTTGAAATTGAACCAGTTTGTAGAAAAATCATTTTGTTTTTCTTTAAAAAATTAATTTTTGAACTGAAAATTAAACTATTCAATTTTTGTGGAAAATTGATATTTTTTAGTTGAAAATTTGAACTAAAAAAGTCGTTCTTTTTCATTTCAAATTTTATTTTTTACTGAACATTTAACTACTTTGTTCGAAATTCTTAATTTCTTATTTGAAAATTAATTTTAGAACTGAAAATTTAAGTATTTACAATTTATCTTTCTCAGGAAAAGAATTAAACTATTTTGTTTAAAAAATGATTTTTTTTCAGTTGAAAATTAAACTGCTTGCTTAAAAATTTATTTATTTTGTTGAAAATTGGTCATTTGCTGGGGAAAATTAATTTTCTTGCTTTGGAATGAAAAACAAATTATTTTGTTACAAATTCAACAATTTTGTGGAAAAGTCACTTTTTTGGTTAAAAATTCAACTAGTTTGGTAGAAAATTCAAACATTTGTTGAAAGTTGAACTAATTTATTCAAAATTTGTTTTTTGGTTCGAGATGCATTATTTTAGTTGTTACATTCGTTTTTCATTTTATTTTTTTATTTTTGTGTTTTATTTACAATTAAAATTTTCTTTAAATTAAAATATCAACTATTAAAATTTTGTTAAGAGTTCATCTATTTTGGTAAAAATTATTTTCTTTGTAAAAAATTCTACAATTTTGTTGAAAAGTTATTTTTTTGTTCAAGATTTAACATTTTAGTTGAAAATTCATCTCTTTGGTTCAAAATTCAACCATTTTATAGAAAAATCCTTTTTTTTTTTTTAAATTAATTTTTGAACTGAAAATTAATCTCTTCAAAAATTTCTCATTAAAAATGAAAAACTTTTTTCGTTAAAATATCACCTATTATATTTTTGGTTAAAAGTTCATCTCTTGGTTAAAAATTAATTTCTTTGTAGAAAATTTAACAATTTGGTTGAAAAGAAAATGTTTTTTGTTTGAAATATCAACCATTAAAATTTTTGTTGAGAGTTGAAAATTTAAGATTTAAGATTTATTAGAAAATTTTATTAAATAATTAATTTGATTAAATTTTTTTCCAATTATTCGATTGTTTGATTTAATAATTTAATAATTTGATTATTTAAATAATCAAAAGGAACAATTAAATAGGCTGTAACTAAACAAACTAAAAATTGAGAAATTATTTTTTTTTGATTCAACTATTATTATTGACTATATTGTTGAAAATTCGTTTTTTGTGTTCTTGTTAAAACTATTTTTTGAACTCAAAATTTAAAAATTGCATTTTCTGATCGTGAATTTTTTTTATTCGAGAATTCATGTTTTTCGTTGAAAATTCAATCATTTGGCCGAATATTGATCTATTTTTTAGACGAACAAACAATTAAATAGACTATAACTAAACAAACTGGAAATTAAAAAATTAAATTATTTTAATTTAACAAACTAAAGTTAAATTATTAATTATTTACTTAATTATTTTAATTTTTCGAATAAGCCGAAGTTAGTTTCAACTATGAATAAATAAATAAATAAATAAATAGATGAATAAATAAAATAAATAATTTTAGAACAAAATATATTGAATTTTCAACCAGGAAAGTTTTTCTACCAAAATAGATTAATCATTTTAACTATAAAAAAATAATTTTCTACAATATGAAATAAAATAGTATAGTAATGAAAAGTATTATTTTCGTTTAGGATTCATTATTTTATCATTATTATTTTGTTGAATTTTGTTAAAAAATCTTTCTTTTTTATTTAAAATTGAAACCTTTTTTGATTAAAATATCAACCATTTTTTCGATAGATAAAAATTATTTTTCAATTGATAAATATTTTTATATTATATTTCTTCATAATATTTTAAATAATATTTTGTAAGATATTCTTTATATAACATAATAATATAATTTTTTATATTATTATTATATTATTTTTTTAAATTTTCTTGTTTAATAATTTATCTTTTAGGTTTAAAATTGAAACCCTTTTCCCCCCCTCATTTTCCCCTTGATTTCCATTCAAGGCATTCTTTAATAATATAAAAAAAAATTATCACAATTCAAGTAAAAGAATGCAACCAAACACCGGATTATTAATGGAATCAGGATTAATGCTTCTTGGGGTCATTTTACCTTTAATGCATTCAGGATCGTGCTCGAAAAGCTGCTCGACGTAGGCGTAAATTCATGGACACTCATGCGTATTGCGGTAGGTAAACAGTAAACACTCTTACATATGCATGCATATATTATTTACTGACTGCTCAGAGAGAAATTGATAAAGTGGGTGACAAGTTGTTCAATTACCGGTATGCGGGTTCTTCGACAGCGGCTACTTGCACAATATTTTCCTCCTGATCAGGAAACTATAAAACTGCATTTTTTATGAAAAATCAGTTTTTTTAGTGTTTCGTTTACAACTCACAACTCACAATTTACAACTCACAACTCACAACTCACCACTCACAACTCACCGCTGACAGTATATAACTCACAAATCACAACTTCCAACTCACAACTAACAACTCACCGCTGACAACTCACAACTCACGGCTCACAACTAACAATTCACAACTCACAACACGCAAAGCACAATTCAAAAATTAAAACGAAACAACTCACAATTTACAACTCATAGATCACCGCTGACAACTGAGAAAACACAACTTACAACTCACAACTCACTATTCACAGCTCACAACTCACCGCTGACAACTCACAACTCACAACATAAAAGGCACAATTCACAAATTACAACGAAACAACTCACGATTCACAACTCACATCTAACAACTCACAAATCACCGCTGACAACTCATAAGTCACAACTAAAAACTCACTACTTACTGCTGACGACTCACAACTCACGTCTAACAGCAAACAATTCACAACTCACCGCTGCCAACTCACAACACACACCTGGCAATTCACAATTCATAACTCACAGGTCACAAATTACCGCTGACAGCATACAACTTACAAGTCAGAACTCGCAACTCACAACTAACAACTCACGGCTGACAACTCACAACTCACGACTCACAACGAAAAATACACCACTCACAACACACAAAGTACAATTTAGAAATGACAACGAAACAACTCACAATTCACAACTCACATCTAATAAATCACAAATCACGGTTGAAATCTCAGAACTCACAACAAAGAATTCACAACACACAACTTCGACTCACAACTCACTATTCACAGCTCACAACTCCCCGCTGACAGAATACAACTCACAACTGACACCTCACGACTCACAACTCACAATACACAAAGCACAGTTCAAAAATTACAACGAAACAACTCACAATTCACAACGCACATCTAACAACTCACAAATCACCGCTGACAACTTAGAACTCACAACTCACAAGTAACAACTCAGAACCCACTGCTGACAACTCACAACTCACATCTTACAACAAACAATTCAGAACTCACACCTCTCTGCCGCCAACTCACAACTCACAACTCGCAACTCACACCTCTCTGCTGCCAACTCACAACTCACAACTCACAACTCACAACTCACAGCTCACAGCTCACAACTCACAGTTCACAACTCACCGCTGACAGCATACAACTTATAGTCACAACTCGGAACTCTCAACTCACAGCTAACAACTCACCGCTGACAACTCACGACCTACAAAGCACAATTTACAAATTACAACGAAAAGACTCACAAATTACAACCCACGTCCCGAAATCGACGTTCCAAATCCCACAACTTACGTCCCACAACTCACAACTCAAACCTGACAGCTCACAGATGAGTAAGAGGAAATGAGAGGGTGGATTAGGTGAGGAAAAATGTACAAAATAGTTGACTTTTCAACTAAATAATGGAATTATCTACAAAAAGACGAATTTTTAAACAAGAACATTAATTTTATACAGAAAAAGAAAAATTCTATACAAAATACATAAATTTTAAAACAAAAAGTTGAATTTTTTATCAAATTCTTGAATTTTGAAGCGAAAAATAGTAATTTTCTACACTGCACTTGTATTTTTAATCGGAAATCACGAATTTTTAACATAAAAGTTTATTTTCAATCAAACAGTTGAATTTTTAACCAAATGTTTATATTTTCATTTAAAAACATTAATTTTGAATCTGAAAAAAGATGTTGAAAGAAAAAATTTTGTGAAAAAAAATGTTTGAAAGAAACATTTGTTGAAAACAATTTTTGAAACAAAATTTTTTTGACGAATATAATTTCTAGAAAGTGACTTTTCACCAAAAAGAATCGTTTTTCGGGGGATAATAATTAAAAATTTTCATCTAAAAATATAACTATTCTACTTGAGATAAAAAAAAAACTTGTCTTTTTTAGTAACAAATTTAACTTTTTTGTTGAAAATTTATGTGTTTGGTTAAAAATTCGTGTTTTTTTCAGAATGTGACTTTTCAACAAACAAAAATTCGTTTTTGGGGGATGATAATCAATTTTCCAGTTAAAAAAATACATTGATTTAAACACATCATCTTGAAATCAAAAACATTAATTTTCTGCCAAAAAAGAAGAATTATCAACAAAATACATCAATTTTCAACAAAATAGTTAAATTTATCACTAAAAAAGACCAATTTTTTTATCAGAAAAAGAATAGTCAAAAACACAAAACACAATTCGTCTTTCAACACGAAAAAGTTGAGTTTAACCAAAAAATATCAATTAAAAAAAACTTGAATCTGGAAATAAAACAAATTAATTTTCAACCAAGCAGTTGAATTTTCCAAAAAATACATACATTTTCAACAAAATAGTTAAATTTGTTAGACAAGCTTTTTTTTATCAAAAATAGAATTGCTACATTTTTAGATAAAAAAATTAATTATCATGACCCAAGAAACAAATTTTTGTTGGTTAAAAATTGAACTATTTTGTTGAAAATTCGTTTCTTTTTTGGTTTAAACATTAATTCTTCAAACTGAAAATGTAGCTGAGAGTTGATAGTTCTTATTTGAAAATTCAACTATTTGATTGAAAACTTATGTATTCTGCTTTAAATTCGCCTTTTGGATTGAAAATTTATCTTTTTTGATAGAAAAGTTCTTGGTTGAAAATTAGTTTTTTTTTGGTTTAAAATTCAGCTTTTTTCTAAAAAATTTGTTTCTTTGTGTTGAAGATTCAACAACTTGTTGAAAAATTTAACTGTTTGTGGTTGACATTTTTTTGAATACAAAATTCGTCCCTCGACAATAAAAATTCTATTTTTTTTTTTGTTAGAAAATTTGTTGGAAACTCATCTTTCTTCATTGAACTGTTTCTGGTTGAAATTTGATCTTTAATGATTAGAAATTCGACTATTTGGTTGAAAATTCAACATCAGAAGTGTTTAATTTATCAAATTTCAATTTGAAATCCTGATTGTCTTTGAAGTCGTTATCAGTTTTGCCTACCATTTTATTTTTTATAAGCATTTAGATATATTATGCAAAAGTGACAATTTGTATCCACCAGCATAGATCATCTGTTCCATTGCTGTATCTTTTTTCAACCATAGTGTATGATAAGCTGATGTCAATTGATGCTGACCAGCTGAGAAATTGATGAGAAAATGTTGGATTTTGTTGGTATACTAATCCATATCTGTATGATTGGTTTTCTCTATTGTTGTGTCTTCTTCTAACCGTGCTGTATGATTAGCAGATGTGAATTGATGTTGTCCATATACGAATTACTTCAGATGTTGAATTTTGTTGCTATACTGATCCTTAATTGGTGTGTTCCATTGTTGTATCTTCTTCCAACTGTGTTGCATGATAAGCTGATGTTGATTGCTGGTAAGAATTTAATTGGAAGGTTTTGGATTTTGTTGGTTTACTGGTCTATCTGTAATTGCATCGTTTCATCGCTGTATCTTCTTCCAATCGCGATGTATGATTAGCTGCTGTTAAATTATTTTGACCGGATAAGAATTTATTTAGAAGGTGTTGGATTTTTTTGGTTTAATGGTCCATCCGTATATTTCGTTTGTTCCATTGTTGTATCTTCTTTCAACCAAGCTGTATGTATAGCTGATGTTAATTGATGTTGGCCAGGTAAGAATTTGATTAGAAGTTTTTGGATTCTGTTGGTATACTGGTCCATTTGTATAGTTGGTTTGTTTCATTATTGT
>CAKNXH010001483.1:53015-64908 GCA_932178445.1 Andricus quercusramuli | reverse complement strand
TCATTATCCATTCCTTCCTCCCCTAAAACCTTCACTACATTCTCTTGTGGTTCTCTTGGATGGACATACCTTCTTTTTGAAATTTGATCCTTCTTTCATCCAGTCATTATTCATTCCTTCCTCCCCTAAAACCTTTACTACATTCTCTTGCGGTTCTCTTGGATCGACATACCTTTTTTTTAAAATGTGATCCTTCCTTCATCCAGTCATCTTCCATTCTTTCCTCCCCTAAAACCCTTAACACATTCTCTTGTGGTTCTCTTGGATTGACATACCTTCCTTTTATATTTTGATCCTTCCTTTATTCAGTCGTCAACCATTCCTTTCTCCCCTAAAACCTTTACCACATTCTCTCGTGGTTCTCTTGGATTTGGATACCTTTCTCATATTTTGATCCTTACTTTATACAGTCATCACCTATTTCTCCCTCCCCTGAAACCTTCACCACATTCTTTTGCGGTTCTCTTGTATTGACATAACTTTTTTTTTCATATTTTTATCCTCACTTTATTCAGTCATCATCCATTCCTTCTTCCCCTAAAACCTTCACCACATTCTCTCGTGGTTCTTTCGGATTTGGATACCTTCTTTATATTTTGATCCTTACTTTATACAGTATCACCCATTCCTTCTTCCCCTGAAACCTTTACCACATCATCTTCTGGTTCTCTTGGATTGACATACCTTCTTTTTATATTCTGATCCTTCTCTAATCCAATCATGATCCATTCCTTTCTTCTCTAACACCTTTACCACATTCTCTTGCTGTTCTCTTGGATTCAGATACCTTTCTTCATATTTTGATCCTCACTTTATCCAGTCATCATCCATTCCTTTTTCTCCTAAAACCTTTACCACATTCTCTTGCGGTTCTCTTGGGTTTACCTAACTTTTTCTCATATTACGTTCCTCACTTTATCCAGTCATCATCCATTCCTTCTTCCCCTAAAACCTTTACCACATTCTCTCGTGGTTCTCTTGGATTTAGAAACCTTCTCTATATTTTGATCCTTATTTCATACAGTCATCATCCATTTCTTCCTCCCCTTGAACCTTTACTACATTCTCTTGCGACATTCCTTTATCTTCAATTCCTCTCTTAAATCCTCCCCATGCATCATACAAATACTTTGATACTTCTTCCTTTCTTAACATTTTATAACATTCATAATACTTTGATCCTTCAATGATCACCCATTTCTCTATTGATTGTCTTCACCACCTTATATATCTTTCTCTTAACCTTCCAATCCCTTCTCTTTCCTCTTGTCCAATCCAATCCGTATTTTTAGACTTCAAAATCTCATCTAAACTAGGTGCTTTCCCATCTCTCATCATTCCTAAAACCTTGCTTATTTCATCCGTTGTTATATACTCTTTCTCATCTCTTTCCCTTTCATCTCCACCTCTTTTAGAAGAGGTAGAGAGCCTTTCTAGCAATTCTACAAAATGATGTTTCCATTCTACCTTTCAATATCCATTTCCCCTCTTTTTCTCTCTCGATTGACTACCTTCAAAGCCTCCTCTTCCACCCTAGCCTTTTTCGTCTCTTCTTCAAACCTTTTATTTTCCTCCTATTTTTTCATCACACATCTCAGTATACTCCTTGTATTTTTTTTCTATATTCTTCACTGCTTTTTATTATTCTCCATTCCTTAATTTCTTGATCACTTCCACCTTCTTTTCTTTACTATCCTCATACAATTTTACTCATACACTTCTACCACCTCCTTCACTAACTTCCTTTTTTGCGCCCTCTAATACTCTTTTTTCCTCTATAATTATTTCCATCTCTTTGTTCATATTTTTTCACATATTTTGATATTCTTGGCCTTTTCCTTAAATTTTTATTTTCCTTCTATTGAACAAACTCCTAATCTCTTCTTGTAGTTGACTTTCTATCTTACCTCGTCGTCCACTATCACATACTACATACCCCCAAGTATGAAAATACCCCTTTTCCAGCTATCTTCCTTTCCAGTTACCTCCCATCTTTATCTCTTCTGCTTTCACTACTTTTTTTCATTTCTTTCATATCCTACAATGTTTTACACTCCATCCTTACTGTTATCGTTATCCCTTTTCATCTAGTCATATCTCTATCTTCATTATCTTCTCCCGTCATTTCACGTTTCTCATAAATTACCTATCCTTTCTTCTCAAGCGTGCCACATTTCAGTCGAACATCCTCCATTCTGCTCTTTTTATTTATCGCCTCTTGTTTGCTACTATTTTCAATTTTTCTCTCTCTATCTGTATTTCCCGTACTCATCCCACGTTCTTTTTCCTTTCTCTTTTTCCTCTCATGCTTTTTTCCTTGAATCATTTTTATTCCTTTCTCCTCATGTCCAATCCTCTATTCTATCCATCATTTCATATAGTGCTCTCTTTTTTATGATCCTTTCCCTCTTATGTTTCCATTTATTTAGTTTCGCCAGTGCCATTTGCTAACCGCTTTCGTCTTCATTTTCAACACTTTTCACTCCCTTCTCTACCTTAGTATCTATCTATTCTACTCTATATTTTGATCAACCTTGCCTTATCATTTTCACTCTCCTCACTCTCCTCACTCTCCTCACTCTCCCCACAACCAAATCTTCCCTGATTTCTTTCCATTTTCTAACTTCTTTTCCAATTTCGGTCATTCCTTCCTTAATTTTTTGTTTCACTTTCTCCCCCCTTTCCTCCTATCTTTTTCCTTCATCCCTATTTCTTCTCATTTCCCCTCCATTCTCTGAATTCCGCTGTCGTCATTTTCTTTACTTACCATACTTGACCTACTTTCCCTCCCCTCATTATGCTACTTACCGTACTTTACCTATTTCACTTCTGATAATTACCCCTCACTTACCCTACTTCTCCTACCTGAATTTCCCTTCACTCCCCCTGCTTCCACATCCCTTTATTTCCCTGCTTCCCTTTCCCTCATTATCTATCTTTATGATTCTTCCCCAGGCCACACTTCCCTTCCCCTACTCAAACAGATTTCTAATAATTTCCCCTAATTCCCCACATTTCCCCTCACTTCTCCTACTTTGCCTTCCCTCATTTCCTTTACTTACTGCACTTTACCTACGTCCCTTCCTATGATTACCCCTCCCTAATCCTACTTCTCTTCCCCTTTATTCCCCTCCCTCCCTTTTCCACATTTCCTCTCTTTTCTCCTACTTCCTTCCCTTCATTTCAACTCATTAACCCTACTTTCCCAACCCTCATTTTTTCCCCTGTCCTCATTTTCTTCCTCTTTTTCTACTCCCCTTATTTTTCTTAATTTCATTTTTTATAGCGAAAACTAAAAATAATGATATTTAAAAATTAAAAACGCAACTTTTTTACAGGAAAATCTTCTTTTTTTTTTGGTTTAATTGAAACTGTTTTTTATTAGAATTTTTTTCTTTGAAGTTTATTTTCTTTGGTTCAAAATGTATCTTTCATTCATTTTTGTTTTATTGTTGGTGAAAAAATCACCTCTTCTAATTTAAAAATGAACTATTTGGATGAAAATTGAGGTATTTTACTGAAAATTCGTCTCTTTTGGTTGAAAATTAATCTTGATGCTTAACAATTAATCTTTTCGGTTGAAAAATTATTTTTTGGTTGAAAATTCAACTAATTTTTTTTTAATTCGTTTTCCTCCTCTTGAAAATTGAGCTTTTTATTTAAAAATTCAACTATATGTTTGAAAATTTACTTCTTTAGAAAATTATTCTTCCTGCTTGTAAATTCATTTATTTTGGTTAAAAATTAATTTCTCTGGTTAAAAATTCAACTAATTTGTTACAAAAATGAGTTTTCAGTTGCTAATTCATTTTTTTAAATTAAGATTTAATCTTTTTTGTTTCAAAGTTATACTACTTTGTTAAAAAGTAATTTTTTTTGTTAAAGATTCATTACTTCAGTGGAAAATTCATCTCTATGACTGAAAATTTTAATATTCTATTGAAAAATTTGCTTTTTTCAGTTGAAAATTAATTGTTTCAACCAAAAATTTAACTATTCCATTTTTGGTTGGATTTTTTTTTTAATAGGAAATTCACTTTTTTTGAAAATATAACGATTTTGTTGAGAATTTGTTTTATTTTAGTAGAAAATTTACTTTTCCAGTTGGATTTCTGAATGACTTCATTCAAGAAGCATAAAATGAAAACTATAGATCGAAAAAATTTATTTTATCTTTTTTAGTTGAAAATACGTCTTCTTTGGAAAAAAAATTTTCTATTCGGTTGAGAATTCATATTTTTGGTGAAAAATTCATTTCTTTAGTTGAAAATTCCAATATTCTGTTGAGAATTGTTCTATTTTATTAGTTGAAAATTAATTTTTTCAACTAAAAAAATTACCAATTCCATTTTTGTTGGAAAATTGATCTTTTTTGTTTAAAAATTAACTGTTCAGTTAAAAATTATTTTCTGTGGTCAGAAATGAAACCATTTCGTTTTTTTTTTCAAATAATTTTTTGGGCTGTAAAGGTTTGAAATTAATGTATTCTGTTGAAAATTAATTCTTGTTGGTAGAAAATTCAAATTATGTGTTGAAAATTCAACCACTCGGTTAAAAATTGATTTTTTTGTTGTTCAAGGATTCATTATTTTAGTTTAAAATTCACTTCTTCGGCTGGAAATTAAATTATTATGTTGAAAATTCATTTTTTTTGGTATAGTCGTAATTTTTATTTCTTAACATTGATCTTTTCTAGTTGAAAATTCAACTTTTTTATTGAAAGTTCATCTTTGTAGTTTACATATTTAAAACCTCGGTTCAAAATTCATCATTTTTTTTAATTTGTCACTTTTTCTTGAAAGTTCAACTATTCGGTTGTAAATGCAACAGTCTAGTGTTCAATCGATTTTTTAAATAAATATTTAATTATTATATTCCTGGTTGGACATTTATGTTTTGTTTTTAGTATAAAAATTCAGCTACTCGACTGAAAACTCTAGTATTCTGCTTAACATAAATTTTTTTTTTTTGCTAAAAATTAATTATTTCAACTAAAAATTTATAACTAAATTATTTTTAGTTGAAAATGCATGTATTTGAGCATTAATTCTCGTTTTTAATGATAAATGAGAGGTATTTAAATAAAAATTTTAACTGTAAGGATGAAGCTTAGAAAAGTTGTGATTCTATAGTATTACCTTAAATTTGATTTTAAAAAATATGTTGCAATATATATTGCAAATTCAAATAATTAAAATCCAAAAACTAATTAAAAATTCGTTACGCTTCTCACCTTAGATCTAACAGTTCACTATCAAAGCTTAGAATCTCTGTCAATTAAAATGATAATCATTCTTCCTAATTCTGAATATTTTTTACAAGACGATCCCGAAATCACACCTAATTAGTTCTACTCTAAATCGATCAATCCTCAAAACATTTAGCTTGGAGTGGTCCTCAATTTATCACACCAACCTCCCAGATTATGGTTACGAAATCTGGGTCGAACTCACATGTTTTTTCGACGTCTCAATCTTAATCGAAATGATTCCAAAGTTGAACCACCTTTGTCAGTCGCCAATTAAAAAATTGTTCCCAAGATCAATTGCGCAACATCATACTGATCAACGATCCGTGATCGTTGGCAATCACACGTGTATCAGATCACACTCGAGGAAGTTCAGGAAGCTGGGTTCCATACTCACTTCTCGGATGGCATCGCTTTTATACAACTGAAAAAAAAAAAAAAAAATTAGGAAATTATGTTAAGAATAAAGAGAATTTTCTATTCTTCCTCAACATTCAACCTTCAAATGTAATTAAGAAATTCTAGAAAGTTTGGAAAAACCAAGAATTGTTCAATTGTTATATTTGATTAGTTGAAAATTAATTTTTTCAGCCGGAAAAATTACCAAGTTCATTTTTGGTGGAAGACACCTCTCTCGATTACAAGTTGGGTGCGCGGTACCGCGAGACTTGTCTGTGAAATGACAATGATCACAATCATTTTTTAATACGAATCCACATTATTCAGATTATTATTATGTAAATTAGAGGAGTGATATCAAATCAAATAGACAAAACTCAAATGTCTCAATTCGAAGAAAATTTTTTTTTTTTTAGATTAGTCCAACCTTCCCCTTCCACACTTTTACTGCTTCATACTCCCTACTTCTCCCTACACTTCTACCTTTGCTCCCTTCACGTTCGTCAACTTCTTTCTCATCTAATTCCCACCTCTACCCACTTCTCCAACTAACACTTCCATTCCCCTGGTACCCTTCCTCAAACACCACTTTCCCTCCCCTAATTATCCTTATTTCTAATATAATTTCCTTAAATTCCTCTCCCTTTCACTCATTTCACGTCACTTCTACTTTCTCTCCCGTCATTTCTACTACTTTCCCTTCCGTTATTTCCCCTACTAGACCTCCCCTCATTTCCCCTACTTGAGCTCCCCTCATTTCCCCTACACCTTGTTCTCATCCCCCCTCCATGATTCTCACACCTTACCCTCCCATAATTTCACCTAACTTCCTATTACTTTTCCTTCTTTTCCTCCTTACACTTTCCCTACTTCACCTGGACTCATTTCCTATCACTTCCTCTACTTCATTGCCTGATTTACCAGCACTTCCCCGTCCATAATTGCACCACAATTCCTTTCCTCTTGTTGTCTCTTACTTCCCGTTACCTCATTTTTTCTTACTCCCCCACCTCTTAACTACCATCATATCGTATTTCTCCACCCTCAATTCGCCTCAATTCACATACTTACCTTCCATTCATTTCTTATCACTTCTCCTTCAATTTTCCTCACCTGATTTTTCTCTACCTCTTCTTCTTTCCGTCCAGCATTTCTCTCTCTCTCTCTCCTCACTTCTTACACTTCTCCTCTACTTATTTTCTATCACTTCGTCTAGTTTTCCTCCCTCATGTTCCCGAACTTCTCTTACTTCCCATTCCATTATTTTACCTCACTTTCCCTGCTTTCTCTACTAGCGCTTCCGTTATCTCCTATACGTTCCGCTACTTTTCCTCTCCTCATTGAACCCTATTTATCACCTCCCTTTACTTCACCTACTTTCCTTTTACTTCACCTACTTTTTCTCTACTCATTTCCTCTCACTTACTCTATATCCTCCTCCTTACTTTTTTTGAAGTCCCTCTAATTTTCCGCCCTTTATTATCCGTTATTGTCCCTATTTCTCCTCCCAGCATATCCCCTTACTTTCCCAACGCTCATTTCCCACCAGTTACATTACTATCTCTTCCCTGACTTTTCCTAGTTTCCCTCCCTCATTTTCCGTCACACTCTCTTTACTTTCTCTACTTTTTCTCCCCTCATTACTCCTTACTTTCCCTACTTCTTCTACCCTAATTTTCCCTTATTTCCCCTAAACTTCGTTCATTCACTTCCCCTACTTTCAGACACCTAATTTCCCCTCACTACCCCATCTCAGAAAAAATTACATAGGGCAGGCAAACACAGGACCGAATTTATACAATTTTCTGCCCGGAAATACCAAACTCTAAAGAGAGGGAAGAAAAATAAAGTAAACAAATTTTGTGAATATATTTTTAACTGCCCTCAGACCCCGATTTAGTAACACCCGTTTTAGTAATTTCTAGATTTGCTAGCTCACGCAATTTCTCAGCTCAAGGGGCGAAAGACGGTTGCGACTCTTCTTCTGAAAGGGCCGCAGTGCGCGAGTACCCAATCGAGTATTTTGCGCAATATTACGCATTCCAATTGGAAACGGATCAGGCGGTCCTGAAGGTTTACGGTTCGATTCCTCTGATATAGTAACAACTAAAAAAATGAATTTTTAAGAGGCAGTTAAACTTTCTACCAAAGAGTTGAATTCTCAACCTAAAAAGATGAATTTTCATCGTAATATTTGAATCCACAACTGAAACAGATTAATTTTTAACCAAAAAGTTTCATTTTCAACCAAAAAAATTTATTTTTAAATAAAAAGTACGAATTTTCGACAGAAGACATACATTTTCAAACTGATAGTTAAATTTTGAATCAAGAGGGTTCCTGTTTTATCAAAAAAGACGAATTTAAAAAATATATATTTCCAACCAAAAATAAAATTATTTGATTTTTTGTTGAAAAAACTTGATTTTCAACACAAAAAAAGCGAATTCACAACAATTTATATAAATTTATAACCAAAGAAATGAATTTTTCTTGAAGTGATAAATCTTCTACTGAAAAAATGAATTTTCAAGCAAAAATGGAAAAATTTAATTATCAGTTGAAAAAATTAATTTTCAAATTAAGAAAATGAATTTTTAACTGAAGTCATTAATCTTTAACTGAAAAAATAATTTTTTAATAAAGTAGTTCAACTTTCAGCCAAATTGTTTAATTTTGAAGCAAATAGATGAATTTTCAACCAAGAAGATTAATTTTCTAGCAAAAAAAAAGGATTTGTCAACCAAATAGTGAAATTGTTAGTTCAAAAAAATAATGTCCCGAAAAATTGTCAACGAAGATTTTTTTAACGGATTTATTTTTAAGAAAATGGATGTTTTTTGACCGAAAAAAGAATGTTCAAACCAAAAATTTCAATTAAAAGATTGATCTACGTCTCAAATTTTTTTTTTTCACAAATTTTAAACTTGTTAACTTACATAATTTCGAAACAGGACAAGTTTATAATTCACATTTATTCTGAATTTGAGTTCGCCAGAATTAAATATTTTGTAAATTTGAAGTTTTAAAATCTAAAATTGTATTTTTATTTTTGTATTCCTTGTCAAGAAGATTTTCTTCAAGACGTTCATTTATAAGTTTCAAAATATTCTAAGGCGGTATGAATTTAAGAGAAAAAAAAAAATTTCGAGACACTTGGATTTTAAAGACCCTAAAAATTAAAAAATAACCCTGAATTTGTGAAAAATTAAAACTTTTAAATGCCAGAAATTCGCAAAGACTGAAAATATTTCAAAAGAACACAAATTTTCAAATCGTGTTAGTTCAATTTAAAAGGTTTTCATTTCAAATTAAAAATTTCAAAAAAGCCCTTCCAATCAAAAGATTCATAATGCGAAATCCATTTTTAGCTCAAAATCGAAAATTTGAAACCGTTCAAAATTTAACACTGCCCCAAATATTGAAAACATTAAAAATGTGAAAACTCCCGAACTTTGAAAGAAACGTAAAAAGTTCAACAGGTTGTCAATTTTCAATGAGCCTGTATTCTTCTGATTTTTTTTTCAAAATGTTTGAAGTATTATATTTAGATTTCACTAATTTAATTTCAATTTTCACTAATCAGGAAGGATTTCTGATCCCAACTATTTTTAGAAAAGAAAATTTGAAAAAAAATCATATTAATAAAAGATGGATGCTTTTATTTATGATTGTCAGTAAAGCACCAATTACAAGAAAGCAGTGTCCTAGTACTGACTTTTTTCTTCATTTTTTTTTTATTGTGGTTTTTCAACATTTAAGTTGAGCAATTAAAACGTGCAATGTTACTCATAAACTGAGATTTTTTCCTCAGAAATGATGCAAGGCACATCAGGGAATGTTAATTTTCATTATATTGATGTCTCGATTACAAGTTGGATGTGCGGCACCCCGAGATTTTTTTGTAAAATGACAATGATCACGATCCTTCATACTTTGCACAATCATTCTTCAACTACGAATCCACATTTTAAGATTATTATTTTGTAAATTATGAGAGTAAAAATTAAAAAAAAAGGAAACTGAAAGTGATGCCGATTATTTGAAGCGTTGAGCCAAGAAAATATGAAACGTCTCCTAGATTTCAGTTTACAGTTTACAGTTTAGAGATTACAGGTTCCTCCATAGATTCATAGAGAGCTGAAGAGAAACCTGTGGTGCGGGTGCGCAAACAATTCGACTTAAATCCAATTAAGTTAACCCCGGTGGTTTGAAGAATAATACAAGCCCGACAATGCTACAACGAGGAGGCGCCACGCCCCGCACTCCGTACCGGTCCTTTGTTTCGCGGTTCATTTGTCTCGCTTGCTCAGCCCACTTTGGGACGAAAGACGAAAGACGAAAGTCTACCCTCGGGTAGAATAGCCAAATAGTTGATGGTAGATGGAAGATCGTAAAACGATAAATTAAACCTGGAGTGGCGACCGTAAAGACATCATTCCACGGTACACCGCATATTAGTACCAATCGCCACTGACTTTGCCAAAGATGTCACCTCAACCATTGATTAGGATCTCTCACTAAAATATTACTTTCAGTTTCCTTTTTTTCCATTTTTACTCCTATAATTTACAAAATAATAATCTGAAAAAAGTGGATTCGTGGTTAAGAAATGATTATGAAATTGTAAAGGATTGTGATCATTGTCATTTTACAGACGAGTATCGGGGTACCGCACACCCAACTTGTAATCAATATTTTTTTATGCTCGCAAAAATGTTTGCATCAAATTATTTCTTTGATATAGAATATTCAAATTGATTATTCAATGATAGTTAATTTCGGTAATAACATTTTTATCGTGAATTTAATTAGGGGGCATCTGAAAATAAAATAGGACGATGTGGGAATGAAGGGTTTTGGTTGAATCTTGGTGTTTCTCCCTGAGTAACAGTAGTTTAATTTTCAACGAAGTTGTTGAATTTTCAAACAAAAAATATGTATTCTGAGCAAGAAATGTGATACTTGATGATTAAATAAAAAAAATTCCAACAGCATAGATTCTTACCAAAAGATTTTTCAGTCAGAAAGACGAATTTTTAACAAGACTTAATTTTCCGACCACAGAAGATTTATCAGTCAATAAAGAAAAAAAAATTGATCCAAAATATTGAATTTTCAAGCCAAGAGGACGGATTTTCCACAAAATAGTTGAATTTTTAATCTGATGATATAATTTCAAAAAAAATAATTTTGATCAAAGAAGTTTACTTTTCAACCAAAAAGTTAAATTTTCAGTTTGAAAAATAATTTTTTATCGAAAACAACAAATTTTCTACGGAGTAGTTCAACTTTCAATCGAGGAGTTAAATTTTCACCTGAAAAATTTAATTTATAACAAAATACTTGAAACTTCATCTCAAACAGGTTAATTTTCAACTGATCTGTTACATTTTCAACCCAAAAAATAACCTTTCTACCAAAAAAAAAACAACAAATATTTAGCAAATATAATATTTCAACAATAAGAAAAAAAATGTTTTAAAAACAGATAAATTGTCAAGCAAAGAAATTAATTTTTAACTAAAATAATAAATCTTTGACTAAAAAGTTGAATTTTGAAGAAAGTGGTTTAACTTTGTACCAAGAGGTTGAATATTCAAACTAAAAAAATTAAATTTCAACAAAATAATGGAATCCTCAATTGAAGAAGAATAGTTTTCAAATTAATAAAAAAATTTCAATTATGGAAGAAACTTATTTTGAAAAATTCGAACAAAAATTAGAAGCTTTTTAATAATTTTGAAAGATTTTGATTTTCTTTAAGATTTCTGGGAAAATAATAAATGGCTCAGGTTTAATTTTGAGAGAATAATTTTGAATTTTAAAGATTTCATAATTTGTGGGGAAAAAATATGGAAGACTTCAAGACAGTTCTTTTAATTTTTCTGGATTGAGAAAAAAATTGTAGGTCAACCCAATTTGAATAATTTAAAAAAAAAAATTTGAACGTTTAACAAATTTCAAAGGATTAGAACAAGAATTTTCTTAAGATTTATGTAAAAATTAAAATGATTTTCTCATTTTGAAAACTTAATATTAAGAGAAAATTGAAAAATATTGCAGAACATTTCAAAAGATTTATATGGTTGTCAAAGAAGAATCTGAAAGATTTTAAGACAATTTTTTTAATTTTAATAATTTTGAAATGATTCAAAAGAGAATTTTCTTAAGATTTCTGTAAAAATTAAAATGATTTTTTGACTTTGAAAAATTAATGTTAAGAGAAAATTGAAAAAGATTTGA
>CAKNXH010001483.1:19812-46353 GCA_932178445.1 Andricus quercusramuli | reverse complement strand
TGTTCAGAATTGAAATATGTGAATAGTATGAGATGTTTCTATAAATTGAGTGTCAAACAACTAAACTTATATACTAGAAAATGAAGAGAAATAAAAAAAGAGGATGAACAACTGGAAAACTGCAGCTGACTCTCTTTATGATGCAAAGAAGGCCTGCATTAGTGGCTAACAATGCCACGAGCACTCCCCCCAACTTCTTCTCCAAGTAACTGGCTCGTTAAAGTAATAACTCTAATTGCACATCATTTGGACACGCCTTCTCACCTTTTTCAATGGACTCCACTCGCTCCTGCCTGCCTGCCTTCGTGCGCAATTGCGTCTTTGAGTAGGTATAATATAATGTTATGCGGAGCCGCTTGATCCGGTAACGTCTAGAAGGACCTTCCTCAGTCCTTAATCATTATTCCGAAGGAAACGGAAGATAATTAGCAATATACCCTGATATTGTGGGACGGACAAATAAAGGGTCCTGGGGCATAAGGTGAGTGACAAAACCCGAAGTTTAGAGGAAACAGAAAAAAATATCCGAGTTTATGGTATTTAATTTTTTACCAAAAAAGAGAGCTGCTTTCAAGATGTTACCTATGTCTGTTCAAACATCAAAGAAAAATCCTGAAAGAAAAAAAATTTGTAAAAGAATGACGCATCCCGAAAAAAAATTGATTTTGTTGACTATTTCTTTTCAGAAAACAGTTTTTCAAGAAACATAGTTCTTTGTTATTCTTCTTGTACAATTTTGTTGTTCAATTTTTTTCTCTTCCAAATTCATGTTGGTTTGAAAAATGTACTTTCAATCCCTTCTTGAATTTATTTTGATAGGAAAAACTCTTTTTTTTTCATCAATAACCTCTTTCGGAAGAATTTTCGCAGAATGCTTCAATATTTGTTCATAAACCTGAGTAGCAAATATTTCCTGGGAACAAAAAAATGGGTTTTCAATAAGTGTCAATATTTGTGTGGTCCTAACATTTTTTGGATGTTTTGGATGTCAGCCCACTATTTTCACCACTTATTAAAATTTGAAATAAAAATAAAAACGTGTTTTCACAATACCCTTATTCGATAGTTGAAGGAAAAAGTATAGTGTTGACATGAGGGGGGGGGGGGGGGGGGCAAAAAAAAAGTTAGAAAAAGGGTTAAATATATTTTGAACGACCTCATAGACACTTCGAGAAATTTATTGAACTTTTTTTCTCTGCATATACTCTGTATGGAAACTGCTCACTTCTTTCTGAGATCATTGTCATTTTACAGACAAGTATTGTGGTCGAGCACACTCATCTTGTAACTGCAATCCAGTAATTTTTTTTTAAATTTAATTTTCAAATGCGCATGACGCCATCTTCGATTATTTTCCGAACCACCTCGAAATTACTCTAAACAATTCAAAAATATTGTTTTCAGGAAACCCGCTTTTATGATTGGATGAAGCTGTCGTTTCTTTTTAATGGTTTGAAATAAAAATTCTGAAAATTACAAGTTTTTAAAATAAGGTTATCTAAATATGATATTGAATAACAATAGTAATTAATGGAACAAAGATGCCCAGCATTTTGATATAAACAAATGTAATTTGTATAGATTTTCAAAGATTTTTGAAAAGAGAAGCTTTTTGAGAATTAAAAAATGTTTCAAGAAAATGAAAATGTTTCTTGAAATTCCTGGAAAAAATTGAACAGATTTTTGAATTAAACAAATAAATTTTAAGAGATAATTGACAAAGATTTCAAAACATTTTTCATTATTTCCCAAAATTTCTAAAAAAAATATGGATGATTTTCAAGAAAAAATGTCCAGTCAGCAAGATTACAAAGTTTTATGAAAATTCTATCAACTTTAAAAAAATTTTGAAGTTTGAGAAAGATTCGAAATTAATTTAAAACTTGAAATTTTTTTTGAAAAGGTAAAGAAAACGTACATATTTCATATTTTGAAATGAAAATTTTAAAGAATAAATTTTAAAAATGTTAAAAGAAAATTTTATTTGGAAAGAAAATTAACAAAAATCTCAAGACAGCTTGAATTGTTTTATAACATTTCAAAAATAAATATTGACGATTTTAAAAACAAATTTTTCAAATAAAAAAAAAAACTTTGATCAAGTTCAAGAGACATTTAGAAATTTTGAAAAGATTCAAAATTAATTGAAATTTTTCAAAGATTTCATAAAATTAAAGAAAATTAACATTTTTGAATATTAGTGAATCAAAATTTTGAAGCTTTTCAAGCATTTTGAAAGTCTTCACGATACTAAAAAAATTGCTTGAAATTCCTGGAAAAATGAATACTAATTTTTTCTTTTGAAAAATTAAATTTTAGGAGAAAATTAACACAGAATTCTAAAATTGTCAAAACAGAATCCAGAAGATTTGAAGAAATTTTTTTTTATTTTCCGAAATTTTCAGTTTTTGTTTGAAAGGATTCAAGAAAACAAAAACTTTTTCTTGAGATTCCTCAGAAAGTATTTCAGGTATTTTTATTTTCAAAAATTCATTTTGAAAGGAAATTCAAACAGGTTTCAAAGCATTGCAAAAGATTTTTACAAATGTCGAAAAAATCTGAATGATTCCAAAGCAAACTTTTTTTTATTTTTCGGAATTTTAAGAAATTTTTCAGAAAAATTCGAACAATTCCAAAAGATATTCAGAATTTTTGAATGTTTCGTGAATGATTGAAAAATAATTTGAAATTTGAGAAGATTTACAAAACTGAAAACAAAATATAAATTTTTGATATTTTTTTTTAAATTTCAGGAAAATTTTTAATGCATTTTTATTTTGAAAAATTAGTTAGAAACAAATTTTAACAGGTTTCAAAACACTTCAAAAGATTTCTACAAATGTTGAAAAAAAATCTGAGAGGTTTGCGGGCAACTATTTTGATTTTCAAAGATTTTTCAAAATTTTAAGAATAATTTAAGTCATTTTAAGAAATATTTATTCTGAGAACTTCTAAAAGTCCTGAATATCTTTTGAACTGACTCGAATTATTTTTAAATTTTGCAAAATCCTGCAAAATAAAAAAATTATAGTTTTTCGACATATCGGAAATCTTCAAAAAATTTTTTGAATTTTCAAGCAAAATCTTTCAATTAGCAAGATCACAAAGATTTATAAAAAATGCGGATAAGTTTAAGAAATTTAGAAATGTTTAAAATATTTAAAATTAATTTGAAAGTTGAAAATATTTCAAAAGATTTGAAAAATCTACATTTTTGTATATTTAAAAAAAAAATCGAAGCTTCTTAAGGATTTTGAAAGGATTCACTATAAAAAAAAAATCTTCCCAGAATCCATGGAAAAATTTGAACTGATTTTTTATTTTGAAAATAAATTCATTGCGAAAATTGACAAAGATTTCAAAAGATTCTAAATTATCTTCTAAAATTTCGAAAAAGAATGGTAAATATTTTTGAGAAAATCTTTCGATTGGCAAAATTTGAAAATTTTATGAAAAATTTCAACATGTTTTACAATAATAAAAAGTACCCCTCATAATTCATGGAATAATTTAAACTGATTCTTTATTCAGGAAAATTAATTTCAAGATGATATTTTGAAAAATTTGTTTAATTTCAAAAGATTTCTTAAATATTCAAAATAGGATCTGGAAGATTTATAGGTAAGTTTTCTAATCTTTCAGAATTTCGAAAAAATTTTAAGAAGAATCCGAAGAATTTTGAATGATATTCAGAAGGTTCAAAAGTTTCTAAATTGCTGAAAAAATGATTTTAAGTTGGACAAGATTCCCAAAAATTTTAAACAAAATCTAAATATTTGAAGATTTCGAAAAAATTTTGAAGCTTCAAGAAAGTAAAAAAAGCTTTCTTAAAATTCCTGCAAAAATTTGAACTGAATTTTTATTTTGAAAATGATTTTGAAGATAAAATTGACAAAGATTTCAAAAAAAAAATTTCAATTATTCACGAAAATTTTGAAAAATCTTTCCATTAGCAAGATTCAAGAATTAAAAAAAAATGTATTTCGAAAAATTAATTTTGAGATAATAGTCGAACAAAATTTTCACGTTGAAAAAGATTTCCATTGTTCAAACTATTTATTTGAAAATTCATTTAATTTGTTGAAAAGTCATCTTTTCGCTAGAAAATTGATCAATTTGGTTGAAAATTCAACCATTTTGTTGAAAATTCGGGTTTACTTGTAGAAAATTAATTTTCTTGGTTTGAAGTTCAACTATGCGGTTAATAAGAAATTTTATGCTGATTCTTCTTCGTCTACTGGTCTCAAATCAATATTTTGAATACTTATTATTATTTAATGCAATTTTTCTAAATTGTGAAAAAATTGCGCTCAAGCTCCGCCGGGATCCGAACCCAGTTATTACTTTATGTTTGAATGAAAATGAGCAGTAAATTGAATTTACTGGATTTTTTTTTTCAAATTAGTTCTCAGTGATAGAAAAGGATTTTAAAATCTCATTGGCGAAAAAGTGTGAGAGAAAAATAAATGTGGCATGAAATAAGTCCGTTCTCATGGTGCTAGTGCTACCCGGGTGCAACGGGCTGGATAAATCGTCAACGTGTTTCGCGGCTGCATTTTTGACGCTTCATTAGCCCTTGACTCGGTCGCGCCGCTGTCTTCTTGACAAGTTTGACAAATTATTCCTCTCGTGCTCTCGCTTGATGGCAGGACCCCATCCTCATAGAACTTCGTAGGACGCCAGCAGGTTCTTTAAGTTCAAGTTAAGGAACGGTTCTCGTCTCCCAAACCGAAAACCAATCTCCGTTTTTACTCCTCAAGGTATAATAATAATTTCAGGATTAAGAGACTGGACTCTTACTTTCTTCTTTTTCATTATGAAATTCGCTGATACTCACTCTAAAGCTGAGCTAATAAGAAACTCATAAACAGCGGACAGAAATTTTGAATATTTATAATTTTTTGTAATTACAAGTTGGGTGTGCTCGACCGCAATACTTGTCTGTAAAATGACAATGATCTCAGAAAGAAGTGAGCAGTTTCCATAAAGAGTCTTTGCAGAGAAAAAATTAAATAACTTTGTCGAAGTGTCTATGGGGTCGTTCAAAATATATTTGACCCTTTTTTGAAATTTTTTTATCCCCCCCCCCCCCCCATGTAACCACTATACTTTTTCCTTCAACTATAAAACAAGGGTGTTGTGAAAACACGTTTTTATTTTTATTTCAATTTTTAACAAGTTGTAAAAATAGTGGGCTCACATCCAACAAATGTTCAGAAAAATGTTTAATCGGATTTTAATCTTCAGTTCATTTTTTAAATTTAGAAATGGAAAAAATTTATTTTATCTATTGAGGTGCGAAAGCGGCTTAAAAGATCGATTAAAGATTTTTTTTGTATCCTGGAAATTGTCGGTAATTTTTAGTAAGCCACCATACATTACCAAAAAATAATTTTAATTTTACTTAATTTCTTTTAGGAAATTACAAATCTTCACAAAAAAACACGAAATTTTAACATAAAATTGAACAACTTTATAGAAAATTTATTTTTTTTGCTTGAAGATTCATAATATTAGTTGAAAATTAAACTGTTTGGTTAAAAATGTACTTTTTTGTTGAAAGCTCATATTTTCGAGGCAAAAGTTCAACTTTTTTTTTATCAAAAAATCGCGTTGTTGCTATGAAAATTCAACAATTTCGTAGAAAATCCAACTATTTGTTTGAAAATTTAACATTTTTAAAAATTAAAACTACTTGTCAAGTACCTTTTCAAAAATTTAATTTTTTTTGCTGGCAATTCATATTTTCGTATTGAAAAGTGGACTGTTTCATGAAAAATTCGTTTTTCAAAATTAAAATTGATTGTTTTTCAATGTAAATTCAACTATTATATTTTTGGTCAAAATGTGATCTTATTTAGAGATCTTATTTATTAGTTTCTAAGAAAATTCATATCTTTGTTCAAAAATTCAATTTTTGTTGTTAAAAATTGATATTTTTTGTTGACAATTCGACTGTTTCTTAAAAAATTCTGAAAAATATACAACTGGAATATTTGGAATTTCAACTAAAAAGATGAATTTTCAAACAAGAATTTTAATTTTTAAACAGGCAGATTAATTTCTTGCAAAAAAGATTACTTTTCAACAAAAAGGATTGATTACGAACAAAAAAGACAAATTTTCGACCAAAAATGGAAAAGTTAAATTTTCAATTAAAAAATTATTTTTCAACCAAACTGTTGAATTTTCAAAATAAAAAGATTAATTTTCCATCAAAAAGACGATTCTTCAACAAAACACATGAATTTTTAAACAAAAAAGATGCTTTTCACCCAAACAGTTGAATTTCGAACTAAAAAAGACGAATTTTCGACAAAAATGGAATAGTTATATTTTCAATTAACAAATTAATTTTTCAACCAAACTGATGAATTTTCAACCAGAATAATTAATTTTTCAACTTAATGAATTAATTTTCAAATCAAGATTGATTTTTATTAGAAAAGATAAATTGTTATCTAAAAAAGATGAATTGACAAATAAAAATGGAATAGTTTAATTATTAGTTGAAAAATTAGTGTTCAATCAGAGCATTGAATTTTCAACAAAAAGATTAATTTTCTATCAAAAAGAGGATTTTTCAACAAAAACCATGAATTTTTAAATAAAAAAGAGAATTTTCAATTAGAAAATTAATTTTCAACCAAAATTAAATAATAAATTTCAAAAATAGATAAATTTTAAGATAAAACGATTAATTTTGAACTAATTGATGAATCTTCAACCAGAATAATTAAATTTTGAACTAAATATATGAATTTTCAACCAAGATTAATTTTTATTAGTAATGATAAATTACCATCTAAGAAAGATAAATTTTCAACAAAAAATTGAATAATTACATTATCAGTTGAACAAATTAATGTTCAATCAAAGAGATGAATTTTTAATCGAATTGATGGAATATTCAATTGGAATAGTTACATTTACAGTTAACAAACAAATAATTTCTAACAAAAATTCCAAAAAAAGATGAATTTCCAATAAAAATTCTAGTAGTTGTTATGTCAACCGGAAAACATTTTGATTAACAATCAAAATGACTCACATCTTAGTTCCCCATGTTTTTTCATTAATTTGATGAATTTCATAGTAAGAATATAGTTGAATTTTGAAAAATAAATGAAAATTTTCAACTCAAATGATGAAGCTCCAACTAGAATAATTGAATTTTTATCTGAAGAGATGAAGTTTTAACTAACATATTAAATATTTAACACATTTTTTTATAACCAGAGGGTAAACTTTTAACCAAGTTATTGAATTTTCATTTCTAAACGAGATAAATACGACAAATCTAGTAGTTGGTATGTCAACCGAAAAAGATTTTGATTAACAATCAAAATGACTCCTATCTTAGTTTTGCATGTCTCTTTATAAACTGGATGATTTTTATAGTAATAAAATAGTTGAATTTTGAAAAATAAATATGAATTTTAAATTAAAAGGATGAAGCTCCAACTAGAATAATTGAATTTTCATCCGAAGAGATGAAGTTTTAACTAACATGATGAATCTTCAACAATTTTTTTTATAACAAAAGAGTTAACTTCTAATCAAGTAATTGAATTTTTAATTCCAAGAAGAGATGAATTCCCAACGACAAATCTAGTAGTCGATATGTCAAATGTCAACCGCAAAAAATTTTGATTAACAATCAAAATGACTCCCATCTTTGTTTCCTTGGTCTTTTCATCAACTCGATGATTTTGATAATAATAATAATATAGTTGAATTTTTGAGAAGAAATAAAAATTTTTAACTAAGATGATAAAGCTTCAACTAGAATAATTGAATTTTTATCCAATGAGATGAATCCCCAACGACAAATCTAGTAGTTGATGTGTCAAACGAGAAAGATTTTGATTAGCAATCAAAATGACTCCTATCTTAGTTTCCTATGTCTTTTCATTAATTTTATGATTTTCATGATAATAATATAGTTGACATTGAAAAAAATGAATTTTCAACTAATATGATAAAGCTCCAACTAGAATAATTGAATTTGTATTCAATGAGATGAATCCCCGACGACAAATCTAGTAGTTTATGATTCAAACGAAGAAGATTCAGATTAACAATCAAAATGACTCTTATCTTAGTTTTTCATGTCTCTTCATAAACTTGATGATTTTGATAGTAATGATATAGTTCAATTTCGAAGAAGAAATATGAATTTTAAACTAATATGATTAAGCTCCAACTAGAATAATCGGATTTTCATCCTTAGTCCCTAAGAGATGAAGTCTTAACTAACATGATGCACATTCAACAAATTTTTTTCTTTATAACAAAAGAGTTAATTTTTGAGCAAGTAATTAAATTTCAATTCCAAAAAGAAATGAATTCCCAACGACAAATCTAGTAGTTGATATGTCAAACGAAAAAAAATTTTGATTAACAATCAAAATGACTCCTATCTGAGTTTTCTACGTCTCTTCATTAACTTGATGATTTTGATAGTAATAATATATTTCAATTTCGAAAAAGAAATATGAATTTTAAACTAATATGATTAAGCTCCAACTAGAATAATTGAATTTTTATCCGAAGAGATGAAGTTTTAACTAACATATTAAATCTTTAACACATTTTTTTATAATCAGAGGGTAAACTTTTAACCAAGTTATTGAATTTTTATTTCTAAACGAGATAAATACGACAAATCTAGTAGTTGGCATGTCAACCGAAAAAGATTTTGATTAACAATCAAAATGACTCCTATCTTAGTTTTGCATGTCTCTTTATAAACTGGATGATTTTTATAGTAATAAAATAGTTGAATATTTAAAAATGAATATGAATTTTAAATTAAAATGATGAAGCTCCAACTAGAATAATTGAATTTTCATCCGAAGAGATGAAGTTTTAACTAACATGATGAACATTCAATAAATTTTTTTCTTTATAACAAAAGAGTTAACTTTTAACCAAGTAATTAAATTCCAATTCCAAAAAGAGATGAATTTCCAAACGAAAAATCTAGTAGTTGGTATGTCAACCGAAAAATATTTTGATTAACAATCAAAATGACTCCTATCTCAGTTTCCTACGTCTTTTCATTAATTTTATGATTTTGATGATAGTATAGTTGAATTTGAAAAAAATGAATTTTCAACTAAAATGATGAAGCTCCAGCTAGAATAATTGAATTTTTATCCAATGAGATGTATCCCCAACGACAAATCTAGTAGTCGATGAGTCAAACGAAAAAGATTCAGATTAACAATCAAAATGACTTCTATCATAGTTTCCCATGTCTTTTCATTAACTTGATGAACTTGATAGTAATAATATAGTTAAATTTCGGAAAAAAAATATAAATTTTAAACTAAAATGATGAAGCTCCAACTAGAATAATTGAATTTTTATCCGAAGAGATGAAGTTTTAACTAACATAATAAATCTTCAACCATTTTTTTATAACAAAAGGGTAAACTTTTATTCAAGTAATTAAATTTCAATTCCAAAAAGAGATGAATTCCCAACGACAAATCTAGTAGTTGATATGTCAAACGAAAAAAAGTTTTGATTAACAATCAAAATGACTCCTATCTGAGTTTTCTACGTCTCTTCATTAACTTGATGATTTTGATAGTAATAATATAGTTCAATTTCGAAAAAGAAATATGAATTTTGAACTAATATAGTATAGTTTGATTTTTAAAAAGAAGTAAAATTTTTTAACTAGAATGATGAAGCTCCAACTAGAATAATTGAATTTTTATCCGAAGAGATGAAGTTTTAACTAACATATTAAATCTTCAACAAATTTTTTTTTATAACGAAAGGGGAAATCTTGAACCAAGTAATTAAATTTTTATTCTAAAAAGAGATGAATTCCCAATGACAAATCTAGTAGTTGGTATGTCAACCGAAAAAGATTTTGATTAACAATCAAAATGACTCATATCTTCGTTTTCCATGTCTTTTCGTTAACTGGATGATTTTGATTATAATAATATAGTAAATTTCGAAAAAGAAATATGAATTTTGAACTAATATGATTAAGCTCCAACTAGATTAATTGAATTTTCATCCGAAGAGATGAAGTTTTAACTAGCCTATTAAATCTGCAACCAATTTTTTTTATAACAAAAGGGTGAACTTAAAACCAAGTAATTGAATTTTTATTCCAAAAAGAGATGAATTCCCAACGACAAATCTAGTAGTTGATATGTCAAACGAAAAAAAATTTTGATTAACAATCAAAATGACTCCTGTCTGAGTTTTCTACGTCTCTTCATTAACTTGATGATTTTGGTAGTAATAATATAGTTAATTTCGAAAAAGAAATATGAATTTTAAACTAATATAGTATAGTTTGATTTTAAAAAAGAAGTAAAAATTTTAAACTAAAATGATGAAGCTCCAATTAGAATAATTTAATTTTTATCCGAAGAGATGGAGTTTCAACTAACATATTAAATCTTCAACTCATTTTATTATAACAAAAGGGTAAACTTTTTACCAAGTAGTTGAATTTTTATTCCAAAAAGAGATGAATTCCCAACGACAAATCCAGTAGTTGATGGGTCAAATGAGAAAGATTTTGATTAACAATAAAAATGACTCCTATCTTAGTTTTTCATGTCTCTTCATAAACTTGATGATTTTGATAGTAATAATATAGTTCAATTTCGAAAAAGAAATATGAATTTCAAACTAATATGATTAAGCTCCAACTACAATAATTGAGTTTTCATCCGAAGAGATGAAGTTTTAACTAACATATTAAATCTTCAGCATATTTTTTTATAACAATAGGGTAAACTTTTAACCAAGTTATTGAATTTTTATTTCTAAAAGAAATGAATTTTCAACGACAAATCTAGTAGTTGATATGTCAAACAAGGAAGATTTTGATTAACAATCAAAATGACTCCTATCTTAATTTTGCATGTCTCTTCATAAACTTGATGATTTTGATAGATAATGATATAGTTTAATTTCGAAAAAGAAATATGAATTTTAAACTAATATGATTAAGCTCCAACTAGAATAATTGAATTTGTATGCAAAGAGATGAAGTTTTAACTAACATGATGAACATCCACCAAATTTTTTTCTTTATGACAAAAGAGTTAACTTTTAAGCAAGTAATTAAACTCCAGTTCCAAAAACAGACAAATTCTTAAACGAAAAAGATTTTGATTAACAATCAAAATGACTCATATCTTCGTTTCCCATGTCTTTTCATTAACTTGATAAATGCGATAGTAATAATATAGTTGAATTTTGAAAAATAAATATGAATTTTAAATTAAAATGATGAAGCCCCAAGTAGAATAATTGAATTTTCATCCAAAGAGATGAAGTTTTGAATAACATAATAAATCTTCAACAAAATTTTTTTTTTAACATAATGGTAAACTTTTAACCAAGTAATTAAATTTTTATTCCAAAAAGGGATGAATTTCAAACGACAAATCTAGTAGTTGATGTGTTAAATGAGAAAGATTTTGATTAACAATCAAAATGACTCCTTTCTGTGTTTCCCATGTCTCTTCATTGATTTGATGATTTTGATAGTAATAATATAGTTCAATTTCGAAAAAGAAATATGAATTTCAAACTAATATGATTAAGCTCCAACAAAAATAATTGAATTTTTATGCAAAGAGATGAAGTTTTAACTAACAAGATGAACATGCAATAAATTTTTTTCTTTATAACAAAAGAGTTAACTTTCAAGCAAGTGATCAAATTCCAATTCCAATATGAGATGAATTTCCAAACGAAAAATGTAGTAGTTGGTATGTCAACCGAAAAATATTTTGATTAACAATCAAAATGACTCATATCTTCGTTTTCCATGTCTTTTCATTAACTGGATGATTTTGATAGTAATAATATAGTAAATGTCGAAAAAGAAATATGAATTTTAAACTAAAATGATGAAGCTCCAACTAGAATAATTGAATTTTTATCTGAAGTGATGAAGTTTTCACTAACATAATAAATCTTCAACCATTTTTTTTTATAACAAAAGGGTGAACTTAAAACCGAGTAATTGAATTTTTATTCCAAAAATAGATGAATTCCCAAGGATAAATCTAGTAGCTGATGTGTCAAACGAGAAAGATTTTGATTAACAATCAAAATGACTCCTATCTTAGTTTCCTATGTCTTTTCATTAATTTTATGATTTTGATGGTAAACATATAGTTGACATTGAAAAAAAAAAATGAATTTTCAACTAAAATGATGAAGCTCCAACTAGAATAATTGAATTTTAATCTGAAAGTTTTAACTAACCTATTGAATCTGCAACCAATTTTTTTTATAACAAAAGAGTAAACTTTTAACCAACTGATTAAATTTTTATTCCTAAAAGAGATGAATTCCCAACGACAAATCTAGTAGTTGATATGTCAAACGAGAAAGATTTTGATTAACAATCAAAATGACTCTTACATAGTTTCGCATGTCTCTTCATAAACTTGATGATTTTTACAGTAATGATATAGTTTAATTTCGAAAAAGAAATATGAATTTTAGACTAATATGATTAAGCTCCAACTAGAATGATCGAATTTTAATGCAAAGAGATGAAGTTTTAACTAACATGATGAACATCCAACACATTTTTTTTTTCATAACAAAAGAGTTAACTTTTAAGCAAGTAATTAAATTCCAATTTCAAGATTGGATGAATTTCCAAACGAAAAATGTAGTAGTTGGTATGTCAACCGAAAAAGATTTTGATTAACAATCAAAATGACTCATATCTTAGTTTCCCATTTCTCTTCATTAACTTGATGATTTTGATAGTAATAATATAGTTAAATTTCGAAAAAGAAATATGAATTTTAAACTGAAATGATGAAGCTCCAACTAGAATAATTGAACTTTTATCCGAAGGGATGAAGTTTTAACTGACCTATTGAATCTTGAAACAATTTTTTTTTTTTTGTAACAAAAGGGTAAACTTTTATCCAAGTAATTGATTTTTTATTCCAAATATAGATGAATTCCCAACGACCAATCTAGTAGTCCATATGTCAACCGAAAAAGATTATGATTAACAATCAAAATGACTCCTATCTTAGTTTCCTATGTCTTTTCATTAATTTTATGATTTTGATGGTAATAATATAGTTGACATTGAAAAAAAAATGAATTTTCAACTAAAATGATTAAGCCCCTAACTAGAATAATCGAATTTTCATCCGAAGAGATGAAGTTTTAACTAGCCTATTATATCTGCAACCAATTTTTTTTATAACAAAAGGGTAAACTTTTATCCAAGTGATTGAATTTTTATTCCAAAAATAGATGAATTCCCAAAGACAAATCTAGTAGCTAATGTGTCAAACGAGAAAGATTTTGATTAACAATCAAAATGACTCCTTTCCGAGTTTCCTATGTCTTTCCATTACCTTGATGATTTTGATAGTAATAATAACTGAAATATCAATCTTTCCCATTATTTTCGGATCAGCAATAATTTCCGTGACGGAATTCTCTCCACGCAAAAGGGCCATTAGAAAAATGTGAAACGTCAATAAATTATTGCCGTGTTTGAAGTCTTGAACCGTTTAGCATCCGGTTACGCCCAATTCTAAAGAAATTTCACTCATAAAATCCCATTGAAAGGGTGCTCGCTGCTCAGGTTTCGCAATAGAAATGGAAATGGGAAACTGCATCGCATCATCGAGCAAAAGGGTGGAGGAGAGGATCCTCATTCCTCCGTATTATGGAGTTTGACTCCTGCTAATGCGAGTTTCTTGAACAAACAAGCGGCTGGTATGAGGCCGTTACGAATCGCTGACAGATAGCAATAAATTCGACCATTACACAGGAAAACTGAAAAGTCTCCAGAGACTACTAAACTAGCCTCAAGATATTCTCCCGAAATTCTCGAGAAGTGAAGAGATGACCCTAATGGAGCCTGCCCCAAACCTAAACGAAATCATCGCCCGGTCCGGGATGCCCCTCTGAAATTTCACAAAGACTGACCGCCATGGCGACGGGTGTCCCCACCTTGTTGACTAAATAAAGGATTGCAAATTTCAGATTCTAATGGCCGAACCTGACCACGGATTTGTCCGGTTAACGGTCACCGATTTGTTACAGAGCTTAAAACCGGCCCGGAGTCCTGGCTCAACTGACTTGTGCGCTGAAGGCATTATTAGACCTAACAGTCTACTTTCTTGCTCGCAGGGCCTGGGACTGGACCTATTATGGTTTATTGTGGTATTTTCATTCTCATCCAAAGTCGACTTCATGCTCCATAATCGAGATTCAACTAACTATTTTTCCGGAAATTTTATGACTAACCGCTTCTTATTGTCCAATTTACAATCAGTGCTGTTGTCCTAAAAGAAGTACGGTAAGAAAAATTTGTGGTAAATTTCCCATACATGTATTGGAAGTAATTAACCCATACAAGGATGAACATTTTCCCATACCTCAGTACCATACTTCCAATACTTGTATGGAAGTTTTACCATACAGTATGGAAAATCTTCCAACAACCACCGGAAAATTTCTATACTGGTATGGGATATTCAAAAGTATGGAAAAAAATCCATATTTTTGTATAGGAAATCTACGATTATTTGTTACAGTGTAGCTGTGATTTCGGTTTTGGGTGTTTCCAGTTTGTAGTTGTAATTATATGGTCCTCATTTCACGAGCAGTTTGCTTCCCGTTAGCAAATGTATTTGCTTCCTCATGGAGGAAGCATTAGTTATTTTTTTCGATAATAGACAAAGCAAAGTCTTCATTTTAATCAATTCAAAAGTAGAAATTTACAAAAAATACAAAATTACAAACTGATAGAAACAATTTTTTAAATACAGAGACAAATCAGACAAATTGAATTTTGTGTTTGAAATTATAATTTTTTGAGCTAAAAAATGGAAGGAAAAAGTTGTCTCGCACCCTTTTCTAGCTCTAGGATTTCTTTACAAAAATTGTGATGTCATAGGTCAATCGATTTGTCTTGGATCAACACAACTTTTCTTTTTCCGCAACAACATTAAATTAGGAGAATGAGACAATTTTTACTATGAAAATCAATTTTAAAAATACATGAATTACCATAAATTTCCTACTCTTTAATAAAATGTATTAATGTTATAGGTCAATCGATCCGTCTCGAATCAAAACATCTTTTCCATTCTCGCATCAACTTTAAATTATGAGAATAAGAAAATTTGCACTTTTAAAATTGATTTTGAAAATATAAAATATACCACAACTTCCCTACTCTTCAATGAAATGTATCAATATTGTAGGTCAATCGATTCATCTCGAACAAAGGAATCTTTTATATTCTTGCATCAACTTTGAATTATGTTGAGGACAAAAGTTTTACTATAAAAACCCGCATTTTCAAATATTATGTATTACCATGGTTTCTTTACCCTTCAATGCAATTTATCAATGTCATAGGTCAATCGGTTCGTCTTGAATCAACACAACTTTTCTATTCTCGCATCAACATTAAATTATGAGGATAAGGAAATTTTCACTATAAAAATCGATTTTAAAAATACATGAATTATCATAACTTCCCTACTCTTTAATGAAATGTATTATTATTGTAGGTCAATCGATTCGTCTCAAATCAACACATCTTTCTTATTCGCGCATCAACTTTAATTTATGAGAATAGGAAAATTTTCACTGTAATAATCGATTTTAAAAATATTAAAATACCACAACTTCCCTACTCTTTAGAAAAATGTATTAAGATTGTAGGTCAATCGATTCATCTCGAACAAAGGAATCTTTTATATTGTTGCATCAACTTTGAATTATGTTGAGGAAAGAAGTTTTACTTTAAAAACCCGCATTTTCAAATATTATGCATTCCCATAGCTTCCTCACTCTTCAATAAAATGTATTATTATAATAGGTCAATCGATTCGTCTTGAATCACCACAACTTTTGTATTCTCGCATCAACATTAAATTATGAGAAGAAGGAAATTTTCACTATAAAAATCGATTTTAAAAATACATAAATCATCATAACTTCCCTACTCTTTAATAAAATGTATTAATATTGTAGGTCAATCGATTCTTCTCGAACTAAGGAACCTTTTATATTCTTGCATAATAAAAAAAGTTTTACTATACAAACCAGTATTTTCAAAATTATCCATACATTACCATAGCTTCCTTACTCTTTAATCAAATATATCAATAATATAGGTCAATCAACTCGTCTCTCATCAACTCAAATTTTCTATTATTGTACCTACTGTAAATTATGAGAATGAGAAAATTTTTGCTATAAAAATCTATTTTGAAAACATAAATTACCATCACTTCCCCGCTCTTTTATAAAATGTATTAATATTGTAGGTCAATCGATTTATCTCAAATCAACACATCTTTTCTATTCTGGCATCAACTGTAAATTATGAGAATAGGGAAATTTCCACTATAAAATTCGATTTTAAAAATATATATAAAATACCATAAGTTCCCTACTCTTCAATCAAATGTATCAATGTTATAGGTCAATCGAATCGCCTCTGATCAACACAAATTTTCTATTTTCTCATCAACTATAAATTATGAGAATGAAAAAATTTTTACTATAAAATTTGATTTTAAAAATATATAAAATACCACAAATTCCCTACTCTTTAATAAAATGTATTCATATTGTAGGTCAATCGATCCGTCTCGAATCAAAAAATCTTTTCCATTACTGCATCAACATTATAATATGAGAATGAAAAAATTTTTACCATAAAAATCGATTTTCAAAATATATAAAATATCACAACTTGCCTACTCTTTAATGCAATGTATTAATATTGTAGGTCAATTGATTCGTCTCAAATCAAAACATTTTTTCCATTCTCGCATCAACTTTAATTTATGAGAATAGGGAAATTTCCACTATAAAATTCGATTTTAAAAATATATATAAAATACCACAACTTCCCTACTCTTTAATAAAATGTATTAATATTATAGGTCAATCGAATCTTCTCGAACAAAGGAACCTTTTATATTTTTGCATAATAAAAAAAGGTTTACTATACAAACCAGTATTTTGAAAAATATCATACATTACCATAGCTTCCTTACTCTTTAATCAAATATATCAATATGAAAGGTCAATCAACTCGTCTCTCATTAACACAAATTTTCTATTATTGCACCTACTCTAAATTATGAGAATGAGAACATTTTTCCTATAAAAATCTATTATGAAAACATAAATTACCATAACTTCCCCGCTCTTTAATAAAATGTATTGATATTGTAGGTCAATCGATTCGTCTCAAATCAACACATCTTTCCTATTCTGGCATCAACTGTAAATTATGAGAATGAAAAACTTTTGACTATAAAAATCGGTTTTAAAAATATATAAAATACCATAAGTTCCGTACTCTTCAATAAAATGTATTAATACTGTAGGTCAATCGATTCTTCTCGAACAAAGGAATCTTTTGTATCCTTGCATCAACTTTGAATTATGTTGAAGAAAAAAGGTATACCATAAAAACCAGTATTTTGACAAATATTATGCATTGCCATAGCACCCTTACTCTTCAATCAAATGTATCAATGTTATAGGTCAATCGAATCGTCTCTGATCAACACGAATTCTCTATTTCCACATAAACTTTAAATTATGAAATGCAAAAATTTTTACTATAAAAATCGATTTTGAAAATACATAAAATACCAGAACTTCCCTACTTTTTGATAAAATGTATCATTATTGTAGGTCAATCGATTCTTTTCAAACAAAGGAATCTTTTATATTCTTGCATAAACTTTGAATTATGTTGAAGAAAAAAGTTTTACTATAAAAACCAGTATTTTGGAAAATATTATGCATTACCATAGTTTCTTTACTCTTCATTCAAATATGTCAATGTTATAGGTCAATCGAATCGTCTCTTATCAAACATCCTTCCTATTCTCGCATCAACTTCAAATTATGAGAATGAATGAATTTTTACTATAAAAAACCTTTTTAAAAATATATAAAATACCACAACTTCCATACTCTTTAATTAAATGTATTATTATTGTAGGTCAATCGATTCTTTTCGATCAAAGGAATCTTTTATATTCTTGCATAAACGTTGAATTATGTTGAAGAAAAAAGTTTTACTATGAAAACCAGTATTTTGGAAAATATTATGCATTACCATAGCTTCCTTACTCTTCAATCAAATACATAAATGTTATAGGTCAATCGACTTGTCTTTGATCAACACAAATTTTCTATTTTCGCATCAACTTTAAATTATGAGAATAAGAACATTTTTAATATAAAAATCGATTTTAAAAATATAAAAAATACCACAATTTCCCTCCTCTTCAATGAAAAGTGATAATATTGTAGGTCAATCGATTCATCCCAAACAAAGGAATCTTATATATTCTTGCATCAACTTTGAATTATGTTGAGGAAAAAAGTTTTACTATAAAAAACCGTATTTTCCAATACTATGCATTACCATGGCTTCCTTACTCTTCAATAAAATTTATCAATGTTATAGGTCAATCGATTTACCTCGAATTAACACATCTTTCCCATTCTCGCATCAAATTCAAATCATGAGAATGAAAGAATTTTTACTATAAAAAACGTTTTTATAATATGTAGAATACAACAACTTCCCTACTCTTTAATAAAATGTATGAATATTGTAGGTCAATCGATTCTTTTCGAACAAAGGAATCTTTGATATCCTTGCATCAACTTTGAATTAGGTTGAAGAAAAAAGTTTTACTATATAAACCAGTAATTTGAACAATATTATGCATTACCATTGCTTTCTTACACTTTTAATCGAATATATCAATGTTATAGGTCAATCGACTCGTCTCTGTTCAACACAAATTTTCTATTTTCGCATCAACTTTAAATTATGAGAATATGAAAATTTTTACTATAAAAATCGATTTTAAAAATATGTAAAATACCACAAGTTCCCTACTCGTTAATGAAATGTATTAACATTGTAGGTCAATCGATTCGTCCAAAATCAACACATCTTTTTTATATTCTCGCATCACTTTAAATTATGAGAATGAAAAAAATTTTACTATAAAAATCGATTTTAAAAATATATAAAATACCGCGAGTTCCCTACTCTTCAATAAAATGTATGAATATTGTAGGTCAATCGATTCATCTCGAACAAAGGAATCTTTTATATTTCTGCATAAACTTTGAATTATGTTGAAAAAAAATGTTTTGCTACAAAAACCAGTGTTTTGAGAAATATATCATGCATTACCATAGCTTCCTTACTCTTTAAAAAAATGTATGAATATTATAGGTCAATAGATTCGTCTTGAATCAACACAACTTTTCTATTATTGTATCAACTTTATAATATGAGAATGAAAAAATTTTTACCATAAAAATCGATTTTAAAAATATATAAAATATCACAACTGACCTACTCTTCTATGAAATGTATTGATATTGCAGGTCAATCGATTCGTCTTGCGCCGAGGAATCTTTTATTTTCTTGCATAAACTTTGAATTATGTTGAAGAAAAAAGTTTTAATACAAAAACCTGTATTTTGAAAATATTATGCATTGCCATAGCTTCCTCACTCTTCAAGCAAATATATCAATCTTATAGGTCAATCGATTCGCTTCAAATCAACACATCTTTTCTATTCTCGTATCAACTTTAAATTTTAAGAATGAGAACATTTTTACTATAAGAGTCGATTTTAAAAATATATAAAATACCACAACCTGCCTACTCTTTAATGAAATGTAATTATATTGTAGGTCAATCAATTCGTCTCGAATCAACACATCTTTTCTGTTCTTGCATCAACTTTGAATTAGGTTAGCGAAAAAGTTTTTCTATAAAATATCATATTTTCATATATTATGCATTATCATAGCTTCCTGAGTCTTCAATAAAATGTATTGATATTATAGGTCAATCGATTCATCTTGAATTAACACAACTTTTCTTTCCTTGCATCAGCTTTATATTACGAGAACGAGAAAATTTTCACAAAAAAAATCTATTTGGAAAATGTATAAATTACCATAACTTCCCTAATCTTTAACGAAATGTGTTAATATTATAGGTCAATCGATTTGTCTCCAACCGAGGAATCTTTTATGCTATTGCATCAACTTTGAATTATGCTTCTTGAGAGCATTGTATAGACATTTCCAAATTGAGGAAGGTTTCATAAAGTACCCTATTATTTGGGGGGGGGGGGGTTAAGTGGAAATAACATTACGAACTGAGATAAAATTTATAAGTCAAACCCAACAGACCATAACAGAAATTTTTAACGTCTTTTCAGAATAGATGAAGATATGAATTAAAAATTATCGGAATCGAATCTCTAGTAGCCTAATGGGAAAGCACTCGAACGACAATCGGAAATTCTGAGGTTCGATTCCCAGCGGAGCGAAAGGAGAACTTTTTTTTATGAAAAATTAAATAAAATCATCTCGTTTTGTTGAAAATGTTATTATTTGCTTGGAAATTTGATTATTTTGTTGGAAATGCTACTATATTCTTGAAAAATTATCTTTTCTATCAAAAATTCAACTAGTTTGTCAAAAATTCATTCTTTTCGAATGAAAATTTTAAAACTTTGTTGAAAATTAATTTTTTGTTTGTTAAAAATTAATTTTTTTTAACTGAAAATTTAATTGTTCCATGTTTGGCTGAAAATTTATATCTTTTAGTTAGAAGTTCACCTGCTTGGTTTAAATTTCATTCTTTTTGTCAAAAATGCAATTATTTGTTTACATCAATTGTTACATACTTCGTTGAGAATTCAAATTTGGTTTTGGTTGAAAAGTCGATTATATGACTCAAAGTTGAACAAATTTGTAAGAAAATTAATTTTTTTTTATTCAGAATTTATAATTATATTGAAAATTCAACTATTTGCTTTTAAATGAACTTTTATAATAAAAATTCTGTTATTTTTTAGAAAATTGATCTTTTTGGCTCCGTAACTAAAACGGTTTGTTAAAAATTCATGTATTTTGTTGAAAATTCGTCTTTTTTGGGAATATCTACATTTTTAATAAAAAAATCAATGTCAACACAAAAAAAAACGAATTTTAAACAAAATTTGTTAAATTTTTAACCAAAAAAATGAAATTTGAACTGAAATGATGTTTCCGATAAAAAAAAAAAAATTTTAACCAAATAGTTGAAAATTCCACCGAAAAGGTTATATAGCAGAAAATAAATGGTCAATCAAACATGAAATATTTAAAATTTCATAAAAAAAATAATTTAAGAAATGTTAACTTTAGACAAGAAAAAAAATCGAAACAAATTGTTAAACTTTTATGTAAAAAAAATTTTTCTGCAGAAAAGTTGAATTTTCAAGTTAGAAAGAAGAATTTTGTTACAGAATTTTCATTTCAAACCCGAAAAGTTGACATTTCAATCAAAAAGTTAATTTACAAACAAGCGATGAATTTTCAACCAAATAGTTCAATTAAAAAAAAAATAATAATTTTAAACACACAATTGCATTTACAACCACATAGTGGAATTTTTTGGCAAGAGATATTTTTAATAGAAAGTTTGACTTTTCGTTCAAACATAGAATTTTTTAACTTCAAAGATGAATATTGAAACAAAACAACAGAATTGTCAACAAAAGACTTCAATTTTTTACAGGAAACCATTTTTTAGTCAAGAATAAAAATTGAACCAAATTGTTTTTAAAACAGTTGAGTTTTCAAGCTGAAATATTAAATATATTAAAACATATAAATATATCTAAAAAAAAGTTAAATATATTAATTTGCAACATGAAAAAAGTATATTATATTATACTACTATATTATATTGGCTGCTATTTTTATGATAGAAATGTATTTTTCCTTCAAAATATCTCCATTACAATTATATAATTTTTTCAAATGTTTGTGATGTTGTGAAGTGAGTATCCGAATTTAATTTTCCAAATTATATGTGCATATATTTTAATTTCTCCTGGTATTACTTCGAAAGGTTATTAATTATTTGAAATTTTCAGATAAATATTAAATACAAGTTATTCTAATATTTCAATGAAAATAATTATTAAATGCGCTCTCTATCTTGTCAACTCATTAATTAAATATTAACTGTTTCTTTGAAAAATTGCATTTTCCGAAATTAGTTGAAAAATGATTAATAAATGAAATTTAATAAAAAAAAGTCCAAATTTATAAAAAAATATATATAAAGTAAAAATTATTTTAAAGTTTCAATGAAAGTAATTTTTTCAAACTTTTTATGTTGTGAACTGGCTAAATACGAATTAGCTGATTAATTTTGTTCACAATATCAAATTACATTAAGATTGAAATTCAATATTCTGTAATTGAGTAACATTAATTGATTATTAACTTTAAGATTATCTAATTGAATATTCACTATAATTTGTATAATAAAAGTTTATTTAAATTTGAAATATCACTAATTACATTATTTTTGGAATGATTGTGATGTTGTGAAACGAGTAGAGTGTCTGCATTAAATTTTCAATATTATATATAATTGTGTTTTTATTTTTTCTGAAATTAGTATGAAGGTTACTAATATATTAAATTTTCAGAAATGATGGCGATTTTTTAAAAATGTAGTATAAAAATTATTTCAATGTTTCAATGAAAATTATAGTTAAATGTTCATTATGTTATGAACAGATTAATTAATTATTAGCTGATTATTTTGTTCAACAATTTTAAATTACATGATGATTGAATTTTAATTGCTTTTATTAGGTTACACAAACTGATTATTTACTTTAAGGTAATGTAATTGACTACTGACTATAATTTGTATAATAAAAGTTTACTAATCTTTAAAATACCTCTATTCCAATAATATATACTTTTTTAATTTTGGGATGTTGTGAAATGAATATCTGAATTTTCATCCCAAAATTATGTGCACATGTCTTTTAATTTTCTCTTCAAATTTTCAGCAAAATATAAAGTAAAAATTATTCGAATGATTTAATAAAATAATTCTTCAATGCTTTCATTGTTATGAAATGATTAATTCGTTATTCGCTAATTAATTTTGTTACAAAATTAAGTAACATAAACATTTAATTTCAATTTTTCAAGTTTATTAATGTTTAAAATACCTCTATTCGAATGATATATATTTTTTTAATTTTGTGATGTTGTGAAATGAGTAACTGAATTTTCATTTCGAAATTATGTGCACATATATTTTAATTTTCTCTGGAATAGTTTAAAGGGTTATTGATCATTTAAAATTTCAGAAAAATATGAAGCAAAAATTATTTCAATGATTCAATGAAAATAATTCTTCAATGCTTTGTGTGCTATGAAATCAAAAATTTGATTGGTCAAGAAATTTTAACGAATAAATAGTGATTCGAAAATTGAGTAGAGCAGAGTATTAAAAAGAGTGGAAAGTGCCATAAGAGCCCAATGTATTTTTTCCGTACACGAGTTTCAGCGCTCCTACAGTCTCGGGGAGAAACTAAACCTGAAGGCCGCGACATTCAATTCCATAAAAAATGTAAAATTACTAGATTAATTACTATTTAAAGAAGTTAATAATAGTAGGCAATTTATTTTTTCAACAAGAAGCGGAACGTCCTTTATGTACTTATTATGAAACAACTTTTGGACTCTTTCACCGGTGTTCCATAATGGGTGACCCTATTGTGGAACAGCTAATTAATAATAGGCTAATTAATGTATCTTTTTGGGCGAAAATTTAACTGTTTAATTAATAATTGATATTTCTTATTTGAAAATTTAAATATTAGTTGGAAATTTTGTGTACCTTTTTGGTATAAAATCCAACTATTCCAGTTGAAGATTTATCATTTTAGTCGAAAATTGATCAGATTGGTTGGAAATTGAACTGTTCGATTGAAAATCGTTTTTTTTTTAAATTAATTTATTCAATTTAAATTGAAACTATTCTATTTTTTGTTCAAAATTTGATAATTTTGATGAAAATTATGTTTTCTAGATGAAAATTAATTGCTTCAACTGAAACCTTAACTCGTGCATGTATGGTTCAAAATTTATCTTCTCAAGTTGAAAATTCAAATATTTTGTTTAAAATTCTTGTTTTTTATTGAAAACTCGAATTTTGTCGGATAATATTTAATCTTCCTGGTGATTAATTCATCTTTTTTTTTATTCCTTCAAAAATTCAAATATTTAGTTGAAAATTCATGTAACGATTTAGGCAGAAAATTCATCTTATTGGTTGAAAATTGATCTTTTTGGTTGAAAATTACACTGTTTCGTTGAAAATTTCCTTTGATTTTATTGAAGATTAATTTTCTTCCTAAAAATTTAACTATTATATTTTTAATGAGAGATGTTATTTTGTTGACCAGGGTAATTAATTAATTTTTTAATGTTAGATTTCAACGATCTACTGGTCAAAATTACATTTTTTCAAAATTAAATTAAATTTAAATCTACTGGTTTAAAATGCTTCTTTTTTAGGAGAAAATTCAAATATTTGTTCAAAATCCGTCATTTTGGTAAAATAGTACTCTCATTAGTTGAAATGTTATGTTTTTGGTCACAAATTCTTTTCTTTGCTCGAAAATGTAACTGTTTTGTTGAAAATTCGTTTTTTTTTTTTCGTTGAAAATTTATTTTACTAACTGAAAATTATCCTATTACATTTTTGGTAGAAAATTTATCTTTTTTTGTAGAAATGTAATGTTTTTCATTAAAAAATTATCTGTTCAGTAGAAAATTTGTCTATTCTACTTTCTGTTAAGAATTAATTTCTTTCAGAGAAAAAAATTTTTAGTTCAAAATTCGTTTTTTTATTGATAGAGAAAACACTTTTTGGATTGAAAAATCCACTATTTGGTCCAAATTTCATATTTTTGGTCGAAAATTCATCATTGTGATTAAAAATTAATTTCTTCGGGTAAAAATTCGTTTGTTTTTAGTTGACAATCAATTTTTTTCAACTGAAGATATAATTTAATTATATAAAATTAATTTATTTTGTTGAAAACTCGTTTTCTTTTTTAAATTTACTTTTCTAACTGCAAATTGAAATATTGTATTTTTGATTTGTCTTTTTTAGTTTAAAATTGAATTATTTTGTTGAGAATTCGTTTTTTTGGTTGAAAATTGATTGTCTTAAATGAAAATTGAATTCATCTATTTTTGGTTAAAATATCGTTCTTGGATGGAAAAAGAATAATTTGTTGAAAATTTGTTTTTTTTTCTAGTTGAAGATTGATTTCTCTGACATTTTAACTATTCTAATTCTGGTTAAAAATCGATTTTTTAGATGAAAATCCATTTACTTTGTCGAAAATGAGTTTTTTTTGTTAGAAAATTAATCTTTTGGGTTGAAAATTCAACTATTTTGTTAAAAATTGATATTTTTGGTTGATGAATCATCATTTCATTCAAAAATTAATTTCTTTGGTTGAAAATTTATCTTTTTGACTCTTTCCAATTTGAAGCGATGCATTCCCCCGCGAAATTTAAGTAATGTAATTATTATTAACCCCTTAACCACACACTTCCGAAAAATAACGTGAACCACACACATGGGTCCAGCGGACCCGAACATGAAAAACATTAATAACTCTTTTATGTATGCATATAATGACTTCAAAATTTTTTGATATATAATTTCAAAATTGTTCAAGAGAGCTGCATGATAATTATTGTCAATTTTAATTTTCTATGAATCGAAAAAAATCGTCGGAAAAAAATGAGGAAAAACGGATTTTTTTTCTCAAAAATTCATAACTTTTTTAGTTTTTAATATTTTCACTTACAATTTAAACTGGAAGCGTATTAAATACTATAGTTAATTATAAAAATAATTTCATAAGGGTTCCATGAACAAAATGTATTTATTTTGAACTTTGAATGGGAAGAAATGAAGATAAAAATGAAAAGTGCTAAACGTTTCGGCGGGATCCGGAAACTATGTAAGCCTACTCTAGTACCCTCAAACTATAACAAATGGCACTGACATTAGCGTTTGAACACGATGGGTAGATGGTACATCAACTCAAAGTTGGACCGGGTCTCCTGGACCCAGGGTGTGGTTAACGGATTAATAAGAATAGAAAATACGATTTTTAAATCCTAATTCAAAATGCTCATGAATGCTCATTAAATTCTCAAAGCACATAAAGGTCGAGCATATCCTCGAGCATATGCTCATGCTCGTGAGAATTTCTCCGAGCACTTAAACTCTTTAGAACACTAGTCACCTTCCACTCTCTTTAATATTCTCTGGGGTGCACAACCAAGTTTGTGTAATCGGATTTGTCTTGTGAAGAATAGGGGTTGATTCTTATTTCTTAATCTGTTGATTTGTTGTTGTATCATCAAACTATCTCAATAATCACACCAAATCTGCATGTGTCAATCGGATCTATAACAGAATGATCCAATAATGTAAGAGTTTTTTGTTTCTTTGTAATGACAAAGATTTCCGTATCTATTACTGTTGTAGCAAGAGCGATACCTTCAGATTTATAGTTATTTATTCATGTTGTTGTAGTATTTTGTCTCTTGGTGGTAAATTAAATGTGTTGACGATTGAATTTTTG
>CAKNXH010001482.1:192055-223857 GCA_932178445.1 Andricus quercusramuli | reverse complement strand
AATCCGAGGAAGGTTTGTGAATTGCTAGGGTTCTATCTACATTCAGAAAGAATGACAGTAGGTCTACCCTCGGAAAAATGCGAATCATTGACAAGATCAATGGATTCCTTCTTGAGAAAAAATTTTTGTACAATTCGAGGGTTTGCTCGACTAATAGAAACTTTAGTCTCAAGTTATCAATCTATACCTCATGGAATGGGATACACCAAAAGTTTTTCAAGGGCGAAATTTGAAGCTCTTGTATTGGCTAATTCTGTGCCACCTTCCTTACATAACGATTTGAATTGGTGAAAAGCAAAAGTGCGTTCTTCAGAAAGCCTAATACAACAGTTTTTATTTCAGAAAGAGATATTTTCTGATGCATCTATGTCCAGTTGGGGTGCTTTTTGCAACGGCGAATCAGCTAATGGTTTTTGTAACAAAGAGGAGCGGAATTCACATATACATATATATATATTCTCTTCAAATTATGGCTACTTTTTGGGCTTTACAAACTTTTGCATCACAATCGTAATTCGACATCGATTACGTATATTAACAGGATGGGCAGTATTCAATATCCTCATTCAAATTCCACAGGCAGAGAAATTTGAAGGTGGTGCGAGAATCAAAAAATTTGGATTCATGCATCGCACATCGCTTCGAAGGACAATGTAGAAGCAGAACGAGAATCCAGGCTTAAAAATGTTGACACCGAATGGGAACCAGACTAAATTATAAGTGTGTATCATTTTGTTTTTGGGTTAAAGATCCTGAGTCAGTAGCAATTGACGCTTTTACTATTTCATGGAAGAAAAAATTATTCTACGCCTTTCCACCCTTCTCAATGATATTAAGAACCCTAGGAAAAATAGCCACATACGAGGCCTATGGTACTTTAGTTGTTCCCGAATGGATCTCGTAGCCTTGGTTTCCAGTCTTCCAGTTGATGTTTATAGGCACAACATTAATTTTCGCACCTAAATCAACACTTCTTTTGTCTCCTTGCAGGACCCAGCAATATCCCTTGGCAACTTTGATTACTTTAGTTGAAGGCCTGCTATCTGGGAAAGTTTTGTAAAGAAAAATCTTCCAGAATCAGTTGGAAATATTTGACTGGCATCACTGCCGCAGCCTACCATCAAATAATACGACAGCACCTTGAAAGATTGGTGGGCATTCTACAACCAGAAAGGTTTTAATCCTTTTCACTAGGAAACCAACACGGTATTGGAGTTTCTAACGGAAAATTTCGACAAAGGCGCATCTTGTAGCATATTGAATACGCAAAAACTTGGGATGTTACACCGGTATTATAACAGTCACCACCCAGTTTCCACTCAAGTCAATTACATTCCAACAGCTGACAGACAAGTTCTTAATTTTGTTAGCATTAGGAACGGAACATAGAGTTGAAACCTTTTCTCTAATCAACACTGATCACATCACTTTTTCCAGAAAAGGAACCGAGATCAACGTTGAAGCCCTTATTAAAACTTCGAAAATAGGAAGCTATCAACTGTTAACAAAACTCATGAAGCGGTAGGTTAACAGACACTTAGTCGGTGGATTAAATCGATACGTTCGTATAATTTCGATCGAAGTTCACTTAGGTAAGTTCTTTTGATCGTCCAATTATATTTTATTGGATGAATGCAAAGAACCACAATGCAGTAGTTCTAAAAATTATCAAACTCGTGTATCCTGTAGAGATTAGGAATTTTCTGGAAAAAAAGTTACTAAATTTGTTATATTTTTAGAACCTCGTATATTTAATACTGTAAAAATAATTATTACATTTTTAATTTTCTATATTAGAAGAATGATTTAAAAAATAATAAAACTTTACTATAGAATCGGAAGAGATCGGAAAAGAATTTCTAGTTCGCATACATTCGCATTTTATTGGATAATTGCGAAGAACACCCACGTAGCGATTTTAAGAATGATCGAACTCAAAAATTCTGTAGAAATTGGGAATTTTGTAAAAACAAGTTCATTTTGTTATAATATTGAAACCTCGTATCGCGAATAATTTTAAAATCACGACTTCTCTAGAGTTTTGGAATTTTCAATAAACAGGTTCATATATTTTCCATATTTTTTCAGATTCGCGAGTCGAAACTTAACATGCATCTATAATGGAAAAATAATAATAATAATAATAAAACTGTAATAAAAAGAAATTTTTCACAAAATATAAAATTTTCTAACAAACTAAAGACGAATTCTTTACAAAAAATTTGAATTTTCAACAAAAGAATGAATTTTTGACCAATCAATTAAAATGGTAGCCACGAAAATTAATTTTCTACTAAAAAAAGTCGAGTTTTCGATAAAATTTATGAATTAAAAAAAATATACTTTAATTTTCAACTAGAAAAGAAAATTTTGCAAAATAACAAAATAGATTTTTTTCAGGTTGTTTAGCTTTCGACGAGAAATTAGTGTTTCTAATGATTGCTGAACTTTTGAGTCGAAAATACAAAATATTCTACAAAATATTATGATTTTTAAAAAGGGGTTCATCTTCAATCAAACAGTTGAATTTTTAGACAAGAGGGTTAGTTTTTTTTACCAAAAAAGTCGAATTTTCAACAGAATATAAAAATTTTCATCCAAGTAGTTAAATTTTAAACTAGAAAAGAAAAATTTGTTATCAAACATGTAATAGCTAAACTTTCAGTTTAGAAAACTAATTTTTAATAATAATATCATGAATATATGTATATAGAATATACAATAATGAAATAATAAATAAATAAAAAGTAAAGTAAAAGAGTAGAGTTTGAATAAACATTCAAGTACTTTTTTAATAGTTTTGAGATATTAGGCTAGAAAACTGCAAATTTTCCTTTGAAAATAAAGCGTCGGGCTACGCAACATTTTAATTACAGATGATATAATGAAATTGTACATTCGTAAAAATATTTATTGTTCTTAAATTTTGTATATCTCAAAACCACGTATGTTGGAACATTATATGTATCGATAACCTGAAAATAGCTAAAAAAATAATAAAACTTTTTAAAAACAATAAATAACGTACAAATAGAGATATTGAACAATTGGGAAGAAAAAATTTAGAAAAAAAAAATTAAACTCTAAAGAAAGTTGTCTGGCCGGATTATTTATTAAGTTCTTTAATTTCTCTATGAATAAATATGACGAAAGAAAATGACAATTTTTCCTATTTAATTTTTTCTTTTCCTATTTTCAGTCATAAAAGAAAATAAGGGTCACCTAATGTTGCACCTTCAAGTCAAAAGAAGAATTTTCTGCACAAACATTAAATTTTCAACCAAAAAATATGAATTTCCAATTAAGAAATTGATTTTTAACAAAACAGTTAAATTTGCAATCAAGGAGATACACCTTCATTGAAAAGGTATTAAAAAGTAATGAAAGTTGATTTCCAACGAAATAATTGCATTTTTATCCAAGGAAGATGAAATTTTTACTAGAGTCAGTATTCTACAAAATAGTTGAATTTTCAACGAAACAGTTGAATTTTCAACAAAAAATAATTACTTTCTGGAAAAATTGTTCAATTTTCAATCAAAAAGTTGAGTTTTCATCTAAAAAGATTGCAGCTTGACTTTTCAACATTAAAATGTGTGTTTGGGATACGAAATAAATATTCTACGAAGATACCAAACAATTGCATTTTTTATCCAAGAAAGATGAAATTTCTACTAAAATAGATGAATTTTTGAATTAAAAAGATAAACTTCCGAAAAAATAAATAAATTTTCATCCAAAAACATTTCAGTTGGGTTTTTAACACCAAAATATGAATTTCAAACAGAAAGTAAGTATTCTACGAAATAGTTGGATTTTCAACCAAAAATAATGAATTTTCAATCAAACAGTTGCATTTTTATTCAAACAAGATGCAATTTCTACTGAAACAGATGAATTTTCAAATCAAAAAGACAAATTTTCGAAAAAAAGTTTAATTTTAATCAAAATTAGTTTGAGCCATACAAATGTAAATAATTGCTAGGGAACGTTTGCAGATTCGATTAGAAAAAAGTTAGCTATCAAAGATTAGTTGAAATCGAGGTATCGACTACTTTGATATTCCTGGCACACTCACTGAATATTCCCATATATTATTTCAAAATTCCCAGATATTCTTTATATTCTTTATATTCCCAAATATTCCCTTATATTCCTACATATTCCTACATATACCGAAGTATTCCTAGATTCCGAAATTCCTTCCCTTCCGTTCACCGATTGTATTTGTACAGCTTTTTATTTGGTGCCTTAGCAATTATTATGAAATTACCATAAATTGCACATAAATTTATTAATAATTCACTCGTAATTCATACAAGTTTAAAAGTCATTGACTTCGACTATCTATCGACTTCGTTCTCTTTAAGGACTTCCCAAAGTTTGCTTCTATTTACCTTGTCAAATGCTTTTTCTAAATCTCTTAAGCTTTTTTCTGTGATCTGTCCTAAACTGAATATCTGATCTGTACATGGACTTCCTGGCATGAATCCACATCGGACTTCCCATATGTTTTCATTTGTGATTTTCATTACCCTACGAATAAGAATTTTTTAGTAGATTTTACTTAGGGCACTTAGTAAGTTGATACCTCTGTAATTACTGCAGTTGCTTTTATCTCCATTTCTTTTGCATATTGGTACGATAATCGCTTTTCTACAATCGTCTGGGACTTCTCCCACCTCGATACATAAATTTATCAATTCGCACAACCTGTGAGGTATGTACTGGCCACCGTATTGAAGCATTTTAGCGCTAATACTGTCTACACCAGCAGCATTACCGTTTTTTAGTTCTTAATTATATCACTAACCCCAGTGGAACAGACATTTTCAATTGGGCATCATGTTCTATGTCGCAGTTTTTTTGTCCGATATCTTCACCTCCTAATAGTTCTTTAAAAGAGTCTTTTGAAGCGTCTACCATCCCGTCTACATCAAATAGCATTTCACCTTTGCTGTTTCTCATGCTGACAAACTCTGTACTTTTACTTTCCTTTAGCAGTTTAAATAATAGTTTCATAATTCCTTCAAAGCCGTTTTGTATTTTCTTCTGTTCTGATTTTATCTTTATTCTCCATAACTAGTCGTTTAACTTTCCTATTCTTTGTCTGTAATCGCTTTCAAGTCTAGTCTCTCCTCGTCGCTAATACCTGTGATGTTTAATGTTCACTTGTACGCTTGTTTCTTTTCTTGCTGGGCTGCTTGAATTTCATCATTCCACCACGCATCACCAGACTTTCTTCCTATCACTGCCGTACCACACACTTCAATTGCACTTTTAACAATGATATCCCGTAACAAAGTCCACGCGCCCTCTATATCTTTATTGCTTATAAGTGCTTCCCAAGTTGCCCTATCTATAAGTTCGTTTATCCTATTTTGAAACTCTATTCGCAGTTCCGGATTCTGTAAATTTCATATCTTAATTCGCGTTTGTTTCGTTTTTTTGTCCTCTTTCTTCTCCATCCCCTCATGACTCTTGCATCTTTGACTAGTTCTTTTAGTCTTTCATTCGCAATAACGAAGTCAATTATATTGCGGTTATTGTCTTCACACCAGGTGTACGTGAGGATCATTTTATGTCGAAACCAAGTATTGGTGATAGATAGGCCCTTTTCTAAACATAAGCTAACTCATTTTTCCCCGTTATAATTTTTTCCTGTTGGATCACCAAAATTACCTGGCACCCTTTCTGTATCTGTATCCTGACGTTGGACACCGACCCATCCGTTCATATCTCCTAGCAGAATCATTCTTTCACGTTGATCGCAAGTACTTATTGTATCATTTAAAGTGTCCTAGAAGGCGTTTTTGACTTCTCTCGGATCACTATCAGCTGGGGCATAGCACGCTATGATAAATAATCTTCTGATTCCAACCTTCATTCTAACCCGCAGCAATCTGGGTGATACATATTTTTGATTTTTGAGATGCTGTTTTTCTTCTCCATTCATAATTAAACCGACCCTTTGACTAGCATGTGATTCACTATCTACTCCTGACCATATTTCGAAACCACCTTTCAACACCCCATTTTCTATGTTTCTACTTTCACAACCCTTCTTCTTCGTTTCAGGTAAACATAAAATATCTAGTTTCCTTCTGTGCATAGTTTCTGGTACTTCTCTTACTTTAAGATCATTCACTCCTCTAGCATTCCAAACACCCAGTCTCCATTCATCGCCTGAAACTCGACCTTTACATTTACCGTGTGCATGCTTTTCGTCAATTAAAGTTTCAGTCCATTTCGTTGGTACTTTATTGTTTGTATTACTCATGTTTAGAGTGTACGCCCTACTACCACCTGTTTGTGCGAAATTTGTTTTGAGATTCGAAATCTGACGAATTTATCCAAACCCTGCTCGGTTTCCTTCAACTTGAAAATCCAAGAACATTTAAATTATGAATAACTACCACAAACACTTTCTCAAATCTCTTTTTCATATCCTCAGCTCAACAGCAACATTCAACAACCCTTAAGAACCCCCCCTTCCACATTTAACGAATCAAGCTTCAAATTGAAAAGAATCCTCCAGGCAAGTTTCCAAGACTCTATCTAGTCCATATGTCGATCTCCACAGCAATATTCCACATAACCTAGGAACTACCCCCATCACATTTAACAAACCAAGTGTCAGCTGCCTTTATCTTGAACCACCCAGAAAAATTTCAACTTGAAAATGATCACCCCAAACATCTTTCGAAGACTCCAGTTGATATATATCTATCCCCACATTATTATTTCACAACCTCTAGGGACTACTCGTATCATATTTAATGAAATAAGACTCAGCTGCCTTTATTTAAAAACGCAAAAAAAAAAAATTTAATTAAAATTAATCACCATGGACAGCTTTCCGAAACTTCAGTTGATATACCTATCTCCACAGTAAAATTACACAGCCCCTGTGAACTACCCCTATCACATTTATCTAAACAAGTCTCAGCTGCCTTCAACTGAAACCGCCGAAAAATCTTCAATTAAAAATAGTCAGCACAAACGACTTTCTGTGAACCCCGCAAAAATATTGACTTTTGACTTATATTTTCTTGGTTTTGCTTAATGTCTATATTTTCAATTAGGGGTAGGTGTTGGTATTATACGTTGTTTTCGGACAATTTGATTTGTTATTTTTAGTAAGCTCAGAACTTGCTCAGATATATGTGTGGTATATGTTTTCTCGTACTTATCCCAGATCTTTTTCTTTGGTTGTTTTTTAAAGGTTAAAGTTGATTTTGTAAAATAATTTTTGAGTGTTTTATGGAACCCATAAATAGCCAAAACTTTGTACATGCTTACATTTAGGCTGGGTGTATAATTTATTATGAGGGTGATTTTTGGAGGCAGGAGTTGTCTTTTGTAAATTAATTTTTGCATTTTCTGAAAGCCCAAAAAAGCCCAGAATCCTGGCACTGATGATTTTCTTTTAAATTTTGCCAATGTTTTGTACTTGAAGTGCTGGCTGCCAGAACTTTTACCCAAAAGTCTGGTTTTTTGAGAAAACTAAAAGTGCCCAAAAATCGACAACGGTGCCCAAAAAAATCCCAAAAAAGTCCAAAATTATGGCATGAAGAAAATATTTAAATTCCGTTGTGGAGGCAATTGTGGTTAGCATTTGTGTGTGCTAATTACGATTTTTTGCGGTTTTCTTATTACAAATTGTTTCTTATACACAAAATACTACTTTATACTGATTATGAGATGTTTAGATTAATTTTCCTAAAAATTTATTACTGTTGTCTCTAGCAATTTTCTCTAAGAATAGACTTGGCAAGTCGTGTTTTTTCCCGAAAGTTTTGAATTGTTTTCATGTTTTCAATTACATCGAGGAAATAGTAGCTTAAATTTAATAGAAACAATTGTTTGAACCATTAACTATTTGGCAGTTATTCGCTACGGCGGCGAAGCTTGACGTGATGGAAATGTTTTTTAAGACCATTCGTTTCATAACCGCTTAACCCTGTTTCTGCAAGTATCAAGAGGGGTGAACGTGGATTTCGAAAACACAAGAAACATTTTTTTCAAAACATCTTCCTGCAGATTTTTCATTTTTCTACATAATGTATCAGCAAAATATGAGTTGAACCATATAATCTTAATTCTATAGTTTATTATATATTATTTATCATTTTGCAACACTGTGTAAATCAATATTATTTATTATATATTTTATTTAACATTTCAAGATTTTCTGGGCATAAAGGCGTAAGTGTCAAGACTCGAACTTTATATGGGACACAAAACACTGTCTATATTTTGACCCGCTTCTTAGTGGAACCGGACCATAATCTTTTAAATTATTTTGAGCCTGTAAAATGCATTTGGAAAATGTTTCACTGACATCCTTTTGCTCCGGGGCCCCTTATTTCATTTAAAGTGTTTTTCTATAGGTCTGAACTTTTTCCCATGTGTCTGCATCAGGGATTTCCGGTCTAGTGCTGGTCTCAGCTCTGTTGTCGCGCTTCGGCGACCGAGCTAGGGAGATGAGGCGCCCATATTGGCTTTGGGTACTTTGCGATGACCTCTGATAGAGCACGGCCTGGCCCGCGGAGGTCAAAGCCTGACTTGACGAAGCGTGATCTGGGACAGTCGGATTCGTGGCCGGTTTTGAGAAGGCCGGTACAAGAGCCTTAGCGTGAGATTGGTCCACTATTTCGAAAGTACGAATGTGATCTTTTTTGTATGTCTTGAAGAAAAGATCATTTATAGCTTCATCGTTTTCGGGTATTACAACATACTTGTAGCAATAGTTGGGATCGAAAAGTATTTTAATTCTGGCATAGCCACCTGCAACTTTTAGTCCGCCCTGAGCGAATGGACGCATAGGGCTTGAATCACTGATGCCTACTTGTCCGATATATTCAATGACGTACACGAAACCATTTTCATGCAGTGTTCCTACACGCACCTTACCCGGAACTAGTTGTCTAATTGCTGTATTAATTCCACTTCGTTTGAAGTAAGCAAAGTATGCATGAGCAGACAGTTTAGGGTACTTTTGGTCGAGCCCGGCCTGGCCCCCGGAGGTCGAAGTCTGACTTGATGAAGCCTGACCTGGGGCGGCCGACTTAATGACTGGTACAAGAGCAGTAGGGTGAGGTCTGAACACTATTTCGAAAGTACGAATTTGATATTCACATGGCTTGTAGAAAAGATCATTCATAGCTGTATCCTCTATGGGTATCAGGAAAAACTTGTAGGCATAGTTGTTTTCGATTTGTATTTTGATTCTTCCCCAGCCACCACGAACTGGTTGTCCATTACGAATAAATGGACACATAGGGCTTGAATCACTGACGCCTACTGGTCCGATATATCCAATGACGTACGCGATAGCTTCTTCTACCATTATTCCTACACGCGTCGGACCTGGATCTGCTAATCTAATTACTTCATCCGTTCCAGAAAGAGCATGGTAAATATGAGCATAAAGTTTAGTGTGCGTATTGGGCGTATTGGGCACATTGGTCTTTGGTATTATTTGGTATTTTTGGCTTTTCTTGCTGAATAGGTTGAACATTGATTCTGCAAAAAAAAATATAAGTAGGGAATGAATATATGTATTAACTAATGGAATAATGTGGGACGATGATCCTGGGATTTAAGGCGTAGGGTTTGGACCCACTCCGTCGGCTTGCGGGTTCGATTCCCGCCTCGCACTCTGGAAGGGCTTCGGTGGCCCATGCGGTGAACACTTGCCTAGCAAGGGAGATGTTCATCTCCAGAGAGTCGTGGGTCCAGTACCTCTAGAGAAAAGGTTCTCTAAGTACTTAAGGCTGTTGCTCTTGGTGGTTCGGAACCCACCTTAAACTGTAGGTCCCGCTCCCACCACCAAGTAAGTGTTTGGGGTGTGTGTAAAGGAATAGGGAAGAGATACAAGAAAAATGTAAACCCTTAGGGGACACATTAGAAGCTTAAAAAAAACTAATGGAATAATGTGAAGCCCTCAGAGGAAAAATGTGACACAGAGAATTTTGTGGACAAACAGTATAGAAAACGTTCCGAGGGTAAAAAGTAACCGAAAAAGTTCAGAGGAAAAAAGCTAAACAGAATCGCGAGGTAAAAATGTTACTCGAAAATATCCGAGAATATCTCTGATTTTCGGGCTCTTCAAAAATGCCTACTCTGATCTTTGGACTCCAACCCTTAACGGCAAAAATCAACCCCTTGGTACCACGCAGGTATGACTTTGTCAACAAATAATCTTTTTTAGAATTTTACAGTGTGGATGAAGACTTCGGTTTTTGTGCTTCTTGAAAATAGCAACTCCGATTTTTGGGCTCCAAACCTCAGCGTTAAAAATCAACCCCTTGGTACCACGCAGATATGACTTCGTCAAAATATAATCTTTTTCAGAATTTTACAGTGTGGATAGAGACATTGATTTTTGGGCTTCTTTTTATTTTTATTTATTCATTCATACACTTATTTTTTTACTATTTTCCACATTATTAATTTATGAGTATTGTTTTGAACCGAATTAAATATATTTACAACTTTTCTTTAATTCGTAGCAGACTGAATTTGGCTTGGTACCTAAATTATTCATACTAAATATAAAACTTTTTTTTCTGGACTATTATTAAGAACTACAAGACTACTATTCGAAAATTTCAAATCTTTTAACAAAAATCATTCACGATTCATAAAATGCTAACACCCGTCCGTTTCACCCTTATAATATATAAGTGTATATAATAGTGGTCCAAAACTGCATCAGAAACAATAATACATTTTTTTCGAAAATAATTATACATAAAGGTTCCGCAAGCCCCACGAAGTTTCACACGTATTTCGCTACGTATTGTACAAAAAATGACTTGCTGCGGATAATAAAATATTCAACTACATTTTGCAAGCAAGTTATTATTGTTTATTGCAGTTTTCTCTTAGAATTGAGTTACAAAGTCGCAGTTTTTTCTGAATCTTTCAAGAGGCTTTCAGCTTTTTAGCGAGAGAGAGGCAATAAATAATTGAAAATCTTAAAGTTATTGTTTACATTATGTTCCATTATTTATAACTAGATTTTCTTAGAATAATACTAGAAAGATGCGTGTTTTCCTAAAAATTTTCTCTTTTTGACCACTTTTCAATTATATTAAGGTTTCAGGTTTTTATATCAGAATCAATCAAAGACTCGCAAAGATTGTTGAGCAAACTAAATACAAGCATGAGGAACATGTGCCTCAAAATTAACGTAAATAAAACAAAAATCATAGTGTTTGAAGGAAAAGGTGATGAAACAATGTGCAACATTGTCCTAAATGCTGAGAGATTAGAACAAGTTGATAAGTACATATATCTAGGTAGCCTATTCACTAGTGACGGGAAGATAGATGGGGAGCCATATAGGCGTATAAACAAGGGTCAGAAAGTTATCAGTAGAGAAGGGTCTATTCTCAGAAGTAAAAATATATCGAAAAAACATAAAATGGCAGTATATAATTCTACATTTGTACCGGCTGTGCTGTACGTTAGCGAGACATGGACCTAATAAGGGAAGGATAAGAGTAAAATAAACGCGATTGGCATGAAACCTTTGCGCACAATTTGCGGGAAAACACTGATGGACAAAGTGAGACACGAAGTTATCCTTGAAGAATGTTGTGTAAACGAGACTATAGTTGACACTTGGAGAAGAAATCAGTTGAGAAGGTTCGGACATGTTGAATGAAAGATGAAGTCTAACGAAACAAGTGTATAAAGGTAAAGTAAATGACAGTATGCCCATAGGCAGACCGCGGAAAGAGTGGTAAGAATGTCCAAATGAGACCTTAATCCGAAAAGACATAAGAAGCCAGAGGAATAGGAGAGCTTTCATGAAAAAATGCATGGACGTGAAGGAAGCCAGAGAAGTATGCCAGGACAGAAAAGTGTGGCGACGAATAATCTATGAAAAGAATGTGAGTAGAGTGAATGATGCCTGAAACAAACGACCTTGAATACTAATGGGCCAGAGGAGGGAACTTCCCATTACAACCTTGTGAAGCTCTTCACTTGAGTTGATCGCTAGAGAGATTGATCAGTAACCTGGGTCGGACCAGTGTTGCGGAGCAACATTTTTTGTTTAACAAAAAATTAATTTTTTTGTGGATTGAAAAAAATTAGGGGCGATGTGCAAGAAAATTTGAAGAAAAATTAGAAGCAACCTATTATATATGCATTTTTTCCAATTACTCCGAATAAAATCTACGGAAACGTCTTCTTCTACGAGAAATAGGTGCTAAACTTCATGGGATTTACGGAACCTTTAAATATCTTTTCTTTTGTACAAAAATGCATCTTCTTTTGTATTCGCAGTATCTTGGCACGCCGTAACAATTCGAACAAAATTTTCAATGGATTTATAAAAAATAATGGTTTTTCACTAAAGAATTTGTAAATATTTCGACTATTAGAATTAGTGGCTCGTTTTTTACCCTAAATGATTTAGTAGAGTTTCTCTAACTAAGTGTTGAAATTTCACAAATTTATAGATTTAGAAAGCACAAGTAGAAGAGAAAATAATATTTTAATTTGAGCGATTTTGAACAAGAAATAAGTATAGAACAATTAAAATTGCATTTCAAGTTATAAATATGGTCATACTCACCAACAGGGTTGATGAATTCCACTACAATGAAACAGAGCACACCCATCAAAGCCCTCATTTTATAGAAATAGGGCTGTGGTCTTCACTCTACTCGCTACTTTTTTAGGGCAATGCTCAGTCAATGTTTCAATTTTTAATGAATTTCAAGTATTATCAAGTTGTTTTAAATAACTTCTACTATAAATTATTCGATTTCACTAAATTCTTCAAAATGAACTTGCGGATAGAGTAACAAACAAAGCGCCAGTTGTGGAACAAACAACAGCACTGATTTTTCGAGATACAAAGTAGGTCATTGCATATTCATGGCGTATAGAGTAAAAGCCACTATCTCATTTGTGCTTCTTAATTATTCGTATTTCAACACTACGTTTCTCCCAAAAAGTATATGAAGAATACTTCTGTTTTCACACGCTATCAAATACAATTTATGAAGGGAGAATAATGTACTGCGCCACAGCATTCATTGCCTGTTTTATTTCTAAAGAATTCGCCCTTCAACAACATACATACAAAATACAAATATTTCTGCTTATCAATGATGAAAGTCTGTTTTTGGTGGCGAAACTCCTCATCCAGATCTCCACCTGGAAATAAAGAAAGACCTTCATGACGAGTTTTTCGGGAAAAATTTAAATTCTGTGAGTTATTAATTCATTGGTTCAAGCGTACCTAATATATATTCCAATTGTTCAGTTTTCAACTCGGCGCGTAACTATTTGGGGAGTCACTGGACCATTCGAAGTTTCTTTATAAAAACTAGTTTCTCTGAGTTGGTTGAATACTCTTCTCGTTCACTGAGAGAAATACTAATACTGGTCCAGCCGTTAATTGGTTTAGTACGGCGACGTTGATCGGCCTTCTGGTGATTCACCCTCGCGATGGTTGGCAACGAGGATTTGCCAAAAGAGTCTATTAGTGGGCAGGTAGGCTCAGGTCCCCTGCTGGCACTTAAGGGTAATGACGCTTGCCAATGGAATTGTCAAAAGAATCTTGGGGTTAGGTTTCACTTATTCAAAGGGATTTGAAATTTACAGTCGACTTTAGTTCGATTAAAATTTCCGAAGCACAACACTGATTTTACGTTTATTTTTAAATTTGAATTTCAACTACTTGGAAATGGTTTCCAAATAACCGAAGTCTATCTGGTATTTTAATATCACAGTCAAACCTCGTTTATTGGGACACCCATTTATCGTGATCTTCACTTATCGCGATCTTGCAACCTCGTTTATCGGGACATATTGTTCCCCTTCCAACCACCGCTCCTTATACATAAGCACTTGAAGTGGGGTAAGGTTAGAGCGTGGACGGATTAGCGGGAATTTAAAATTATTTTTGATCATTTGCAATCAAACCTGACATAACCCGTAAATAACAACACAGCAAGGTGTCATGGCAACCCGTCTTGAGGCTGGGGGTAGTAGTGGGAGACCTCTCCGAATACCGAAAAACGAGGTATTTGCATTTCGAGGGCGTCCCGATAAACGAGGTTTGACTGTAACTTGAAAATGTCCTCTAGGGCAGAGCCGCAGCCTTATGGCCCTTTTTGCTACATCTCCTACAGGCTCTAGTCCTAGCTTGTCCACCACAATTCGCTCCCACGTGACCGAAGTCCAGGCAGCGAAAACATCGTACAACCTCCGTCTTCTTCCTAACCCTACAGGATATCCAACCAACCTTTAGATGTCCCGTCTAGATTAATCGTGACGTCAGTTCCTCGCTGAGCTCCACGTAGGCCTTCAGGTGTCCCCTTAAGGCCCTCTTCGTCATGCTCACTTTCACGTTCTCCAGATCTATACTTCCGAAGTGATCTGGCACGGCGTCCTTGGCCTCTTCGGCATCAGTTGTCGAGTCCAAATCAAGGATCTCGACTTCGACGCGCGGAACAAGTTCCCGCACGGAATTCCCAGCGACAACTACCTCCCTGCTGGCGGAAGACAGTTTTGCCCGGCCGTCCACCGAAGGGCCTACCTCTATGAGGACCTCACCCTTCCTCATCTCTCGGACACGCCTGATTCTAACACTAAGGGTGACCGGTTTAAACTTCTTCTTAAGGTCCCTAAGGACCTCAGCATAGCTCGAATCATGAGCCGGTTTTATTAAGGCCGCCTCAGGTCGAGCTTTTCTCTTCTGCTCCTTCTTCTTGGAGGATGTAGGTGCGGCTGAAGTCGCCCCTGCGTTAATCTTCTCTGGAGTTGCGGACGCTACTGCAGTAGTGCGCGTCCTCGGCTTCTTCGCCGCTTGTTTGGAGGAGCCACTTCGCCCATCTTGCTCGTATTTTCCTTCTTCCTATATTTGTACGCGACCTTCCTTCCAACATGCTTAATGGCGCCTTTATAGGAAGATTCAGCCTAGCCTAAGCTCACTGCCAGCTTTTTCATTAAAAGGTGTGCCTCCTGCAGTCCATCCCAGATAGAAAAGACCATGTTACGCTTTGTGCTGCAGAAATCCTGCATATTGTTCGACACATCGTCCAAATCCACATAGATTTTTCAAGCCTGCTCCATCTTTTCCTCTACATACGTTCGATCTTGTCTGGCCCACGACTTTTGGTTGCCGCCCAGCACTACCACCACATCAAATTCTCCCCACAACTCCTCATACGCACTTCTGTTTGAATTTTTGTTCGACGTCATCTTGTTCCCAAGAGTAGCTAGGCAAATAAAGGTCCACTCCCGCAGAGCCCCGCATGCGGGGGTAAGGTCTGCATACTCTAGGAGGCGACCTGGTATCCTAGAGACACCGTTTACGACACCACACCCTGGTGCCATGCAGTCTTTGGCACGGTAACCGTATTTAGCAGAAACCCTCGGGATAGGGGGACCTACCCACAACACGTGTACGCGCCTGGTAGCCCGGTCAAAGGCGCTGCGAAAACCTAGACCCTTAGCTGTGCCTGTGGTGTTAATTATATAATATTTCTTTATTTTTACTTTGTATGTTACTTGACATATTGTCTTCTTAAGACTTAGATTTTACATGTTGATAATGCTGATCTTAGCGATCTCTATTTGCTTTTAGTTCACTGATATTTTCCATAACTCATTGAATTTGAAAACATGATGCTAAACCCAACTTACAGAGTAATATTATTCAAATATTTGTGAAAACTGAAGAAAAGAAATATGATGCTACTCGGAAAAAGGCTGGTTCCTAAACAGGAATGCATATTTGGATTAGTATTAGTTAGCATGCACGATTGGGTAGTAGGATTTCTTTTTTAACATATTAGTACTAGAACTAGTAAATGTTGTATTTGGAGTATAGAAATAAGGTTTGTTTACGATATTTCGCACTTTGCATATTTGTTTAGCTTCTCTAATATGAAAATATTCGTGAATAGGGAAACAGTTTGTTATCTTGTGACAGATTATTTTTAAAAGACAGTAATAATGTACTATTTATTTTTGTTAGATAATATATAATACTTAGTGAATTTATATTACAGAAATTAATGTCTTTATTTGAAGTTAATTTATCAGATAATTTTCATAACTCAACTTATTAATTACTTATTCTTAATTATAAGTATTAATGTTTTGTCGATTAATTAAACTAAATCAATTAATTACATTAAATACCAAATTAGTAACGAGGCATCTAGCATGGTACAATGTATTATTTTTTAATGTAAAATTTAAGGTCTTTATTTTGTTTTGTTTGACGTTGTAAAATATTTGCAAGTCCCAATTCCTCAAATTTCAAGATTCAGACTCTTTCGGTTTTTCTATTTTGAATAATTTCATTTTTTCCCCCGGCAGTCCAGAAGCTGCGCGGTTTCTCAAGACTTGGGTTGATTATTTAAGACAGTTTAAGCTTGAGAGTAAGATTAAGAATAATTAAGAATAATTATAATAGTTTAAGCCTGTTTTGCTTTTTTATTCTATGTACTTCTTGAAAATGAGATCATCCTGCAGAATTCTGAACCCTCCAAACCTAATAAGAGACTTCAAGAAGCAAATGGGGACGCCTTTTTTAATTGGAATAACTTGAACTATTTGAAATTTTCCTGCCAATCCTACTGCTGTGTGCCAACCTGCTCCTATCCTTCTGGTGGTACCCTAACATTTATTGAACACCTTGAAATGCTTCTACGATTCGAATTTTCGTCCGACACTTGATTTCCTAAGTAACTTATTCGCCTCGGAGCGGAATTCATGATCTCTTTTGTTAGAAAGGTTTATTGTCGATCCCCGGCAAGGTGAGTGGGACTTCTGTAGCTGAGGCTCAGGTATAACTGGTAACATTTCTGGTGTTATCATTTTCAATTTGGATTGATTCTTAGTACGAATTTTAGTAGCCAGCTTGATTGGTCATATGCTTCGGAAAGGATGTCTTGGACAGTAATTCAACATCATTTGGACCGAATTGGTTGACCAATTATCACGAAATTCAGAAGAGACTATTTTGGTGGACACAGTATTGTCATTTACAGTCACATTTCTGAGAGCCTATTTCTTCTGTTTAAACATTCCATAGTAACGCCAATCACAAAACCTCATCTCAACCAATCAGGAGTCAGACGGTTGCTAAAGAAGAAGACAACTTCGGAAGAACTCTTCATCTTTCGTCGAGCAGCTTCTGGAGCAACACGCGTTATCGAGTGTTTCGTATATATTAATATTTTTAGAGAGAGTCGGATACTATTATAAAGTTGTGTTTAACAACTTAGAGTTGGCCTTCCAAATTTTTAAGTATACGTTGTGAACCTATCATCCAATTATGATGATGGTTGCCGTGCTATTTTTCCAAAAAGTAACTCATATGGGGTACATTTTGTGCCTTCGTGTACACTTCTATTATAAGAGAATGTTGCTAATCCTAGCCAGTCGTCCCATTATGAAATTTTATCAACAAATTATTTAAGATAAGTTCAGGAATAAAACCGGTTTCTTTTTCATTATTTTTAACACAAACAAATAAATAAAAAATTGTTCTTGCTGGGATGTAGATTACTTCCGGAGTTTCAAACGGATGATATTTTTCATTCATTTCTAATTGTTCCTGTTCGTAGTTTATTTTTACGTTACTGGTTTGAAAAAATGCTGTTCCTATAAGGCCATCGTGTACTACTGGAACTTCATTGGGGATTATATTAAAAATTGTTGGAAATTCAAAAATATTTATTGTTATTTGACCAAGAGTTGATACTGGGTATGCGTTAATTCCTGTAAATTCCAGAACATTTTGTTCATTCATTTTTATAAATGATTTGACTGATTTTCGATACTAGTGTTAATTAGTGAATCTTCATCAGCCTTAATCAGGGTTTGAAGTTTTTCGAATATTTATTGGAAGCTGTTGATTATTCGCGATTATTTCTGCTAGTTGAGGGTTTTGTGAAACTTGAAGGCGTGTTATGGCCTTTTCTGATCCAGAATTTTGGGCCGAAATTTACGATATTTACATTTAACTTGAAAGAAATAGATAGTTACAAGCAATGATCAATTTTTAAAACAATTACGTTTGTTAACTTGCATTATTTATTATCTTAGTGAGAGAAAAGTCAACATAAATAAAAAAGTGTTTAAATAATTTTTCTGCTCAACTTCAATCAATTCTGAGCTCACTTTAATTGAATAGTGGACAAAACGTTAACAATTTCACAAAGCTTGCGGAACCTCTACATATAATTTTTTGTGCGAAAAAAGGGTAAAAATAATTTTTTTGAACTGAAAATTTCACTAATCTGAAATTAATTGCAAAATTTCCTTTTTTGGTTGGAGATTGAAGTATTTGCTTTAAAATTCTGAAATTTTGTCGAAAATTCGACTTTTTTAATAGAAACTTAATGGTCGTGGCTTGAATTTCAATTGATTGGTTATAAATTAATTCTTTTGTTGAAAATTCAAATGTTTTGGGAAGAATTTGTCTTTTGGCTAAAAAATTCCACATTTTGGTAAAAATTTACTGTTTCGTGAAAAAATACGTTTTATTACACTTTATTATTATTTTTATCATTTTTCCATCATAGATACATGTACAGTTTAGACTCAGAAGGCTTCAAAAATATAAAAAATTTATGAACTTGTTTTTTAAAAATACCGAAACTCTGGGGAATTCGTGAATTTGATAATTTTTACGACCGCTGCCCGGACTTCTGTCCATATTTTCAACAAACTAAAGTAAGAAATGAAGCTATATAACTAAGAAATGGATGCCAATTAAAAAATGTTTTCAATTCCCCTCCAGGTTTCCAAAAAAGTTTTCGTGATATTTTTATTATTTCAAAAGTATCCGAAATACGAGGTTTCAATATTATAACAAATTTATGAACTTTTTTTACAAAATTCCCAATCTCTACTAATAATTAATTAACTAATAACTAATAAACTCATACTATTATTCTTTTTACAATTTTCATGTTGTGAGTACATATAAAGTTGCAACATGAAAAGTTTTGAAAATAGCATAAATCTATTTACTTGCTATTGACAAATTTTTAATCTCCTACAAGTCGTGAGTTTTTTATTTTATTTTTTTCAATGCTGCGCCTGAGTTCTGTGCATTTTTGAAAGAAAAAAAAATTAGTATCGAGTGAAACTATATACCTATGAAAATATATGCATACTAAAAAGTTTTCGTAATCTCTTCTGCCGCTTTTGAAAATAGTTTTAGTGATCTTTTTATTATTTTTGCACTATATATGAGGAGAAACACATATTCTGATACATTTCCTCCAGTTTCTGTTCTAAAGAAAATCGTGTGTCTCAAGAAGAAACTTTAAAAATCATATAGGTACGTGCTCATCAATATTTAAAATTACAACCATCATTAATCGCAATCATGTAGTTGTCTGATTTGACAGGAAAGATAATTTTCATTGAAAAATAAAAATGGCGAAACGAAATTTTTGATTACTCAAATTCGACCTAAAATTCAAAAATATTTTTGACTATTTCAGTTGTCTCGAAAAAGAATCTGAAACATTCTAAAGAATTTGAAAATATTTCATAAATTTGCGTACGTATTTTCTAATTCTGAAATATTTTTAATCTCTTCGTAACTTTTCAAATTCAGAAATAATTTCTAAATTGACTATAATTTTTCTTGAAATTCTGAAAAATCTTTCAAAATTGAAAGACTTGTCTTAAAATCTTCCAGATTTTTTTACGGCATTTTTAACAAATCTTTTTAAAATTTTTCCATGAATCTTAGAAGGAGTTTCTATTATCTTCAAACCTTTCGAAATTCTTAAAAATCTATTTTGTTTGAAAACCATTGAAATTCTACATTTAAATAAAAACTTGTAATCTTAAAAACTTTTAAATTGTTTTCTAATCTTCGCGGACCTTTCAAATATCTCCAATTACTCGGATTTTTCCTAAAATCTAAAAAAGTTCTGCATAAGTGAAAAATGAGCCTTGAATCGTCCAGATTTTTTTTTTTACTTCTGAGAATCTTCTGCCATATTTTATAATCTTTGATGATTTATGGTAATTAACCATATATTACCCAAAATTCATTTTTTAAAATTTCCATAAATTACCGGAAACATATGAAAAATTTCGTTCATTTATGGTAATTTACAGGTAAATATTTTCGTTTGTTTTTTGGAATTTTGTAAATGCTATAACTCCGGCAATATATTGTTATCAGAAAAAGTCATGAAGATAAATTGTTCGTCTTGTGGAGTACAACTAATAACTCTACATAGAATTTTCAAATCTTAAAAAAAGTAGTCTCAAAATTTTGAAAGCCTTCACTTTTTGATTGTTAATCCAAAATGGCTGGCTAACGAACTTGGCCTTCATTCCAGGACACTTGAAGAGTATACCAAAGCCCAATCTAATCTGACAATTATTTTGAAAATTATCGTACTCACAGACAGATATACAGATGCACATTCAGACAGACATACAGCCAGACATACAGACAGACATACAGCCAGACATACAGACAGACATACATATCCGTTTAAACTTGGGAATTCCCTAGTTTCAAGAATGTCACAGTGTCGAATATTTTATTCTTCGGCTATTTTCTGTCATAAATTTCAAATTTCGGTAATCTCATAAACTTACGGGAATTTTGAAATTCGATAACAACATAACACGTTTACGAATTTTCCAACACGGGATTGTTATATTTCGGCGATTTGATCATTTCGGAAATTTCCCATTTCGAAAATCTTCTTTTTCCGAATTTTTCAGTGTTGGGAGTTTTATTTTCCGGGACCTTCATATTTTTGCAATTTTATCATTTCTGAAATATTCTTCTTCGAACACTTTTCTTTTTCCGGAATCTTATTTCTGAGGATTTTCGAGACGTCCCAAAATATTTACTTGTAGTTTTTAAATATAAAAAAAAACATTCCTCTGTATTCAGTATGAGAATATAGACAAATATTGACTGCGACTTTCTAAAGATAAACAAATATTTACCTTTATTTTCTTGAAGAATGATAATATTAGATTGTAGTTGTTCAACGATAAAAAAGTATTTATCTTTCGTAAAATAAAAAAGTATAAGTCAATATATTTTTTAATTTTTCGAAATTTGAACTTGTTATTTTTATATTCTCATCAGATAAGATACTAGATTTGTGTAAAATTTGATCGCCCCCCCCCCCCCGTGTTTGTGAAATGTCCACGTTTTGAGACCCCTAAACAGAAAAACAGATTTTTAGGAATGCATCTGTATGTGTGTATGTCTCTCTGTATGTCCGTCTGTGAGCACGATCGCATTCGAAAGAATTGACAGATTAGATTGATCTTCGAGTGTCCTAAAATGAAGCCAATATTTCATACCTAAAAAATGCAAGTCAATGATTCATCAATTTTATATATAATAAAAAATGTAAGTTAAAAATTGAAATAACTCTGGAGATAATTAACATTTTTTGAAGTTCTTGAACTCATTTCAAAGGTAAGTGGTGTAAACAAGTAACAAAATGTCAACTGAGTTCGGCCTCAGGGTATTCGTGAAAGAAATTTTTAAATATCTTAATAACTTAGAAAAATAGTATAGAGACTTATTTTTGAAATGAGCCCAAGTCATAGAGAATTTTATAAGAGGTCATCCTCAAATCAGATATGATATATATAAAATACATGAATTTTCGAACAGACAATTGAATTTTGAACTCAAAAAGATCAACAAAAAAATATTCTGTTTTCGAGCCAAAAGACGAATTTTTGTCAAAGAAGTTGATTTTACAACAAAAAATATGCAATTTTACCAAAGTAATTGAATTTTCAACCCAAGAAGATGAGTTTTCTTTTCTTTTACGCTTTAAGAACGTGTACCACGGCTCAAACAAATCTGATCAGTCTTTCGAAAGATATCATGCCAACAGACTATACAGACAGAACGACAGACATCTTCGTGAAAATATTTTTTTTTAAGACTCAGGGGATCTCAAAACGTGTTGATTTGATGAAAACCGACTCGGTGAAAACATTTTATCCGTTTATTTTTTTCACAGCTTGTGTCGTTTGTCCAAGAATTTAACTCATCGATTTTTAATGTTGTTTTTCATGAATAAAACAAAAACTATGCTTCCTATCAAGAGGCGATTAATAAGAAATTCCAAATTTGAAGATCTTATTCGAATATAAAATTGTTGACTCATCATCATTCCTCGTATTTCACATAGTTTGACCGAAAAATGATATTTTTTATTTTTCCTTATTTTTTGTGTGATCAGAATTTGAATTTTCGATTTTCCAAAACAAATTCAAGAAGTTGTGATGATAATCTGTTAGGGCTTTCAAAAATTAACGTTTTTCGAACAAAAATTTGCATTTTCATTCGATTTTTTAGATCTTGAAAATGCTATAACTCTGATATTTATTTTTTTTTAAGAAGTGGAAAAGTATACACACGCATTATACAATAGCGGTGCCTAAAAAATAAAGAAAAAAGTGAAAACTGCAAATTGTTGAATAACATTTAATTGCAAATTGATACCGATTTTTAATCCCGTTTTTTTTTCAGTTTCGCCGACAAAAAGTATCGAGGGAACTTGAGAGTTGAAACAACTTCCAGTGAGACATTTGTTCATAACTACTGAAGGAAGATTTTTGAAAATTTTCAGAAAATGAGGGCTGTGGTTGTTGTATGTTTCATTGTAGTGGCATTCCTCAATCCTATTGGTGAGTATAATTATATTTGTAATTTGAAATACATTTTTATTTGCACTATACTTATTTCTTGTTCCAAATCGATCAAATTGAAATACATTTTTTTCTAACTGTGCTCTTTAAATTTGAAAATTTGTGACATTCCAATATGTAATTAGTGAAGCTCTGCTAATTCATTTAAAGAAAATTACCCCACTAATTCTATTAGTCGAAATATTGTTAATTGCGAACATTTATAACTATCTTCTTTTAGCTTCTTAGTAATAAACAAATAATAAATGAAATAAATAAATAAAATAAGTGAAAAACCAATTTCTTAATGAAAAAAAAATATTTAGGACTGTATATAAAAATTCGAAAATGAAGGTAAACATAGAAAGCGTGAAAGTAGAACAGTCCATGACAAATTTAAAATTCAAAGCTTTTTCGGGTTTCACTCGTGTGCGAAACTATGAATCTTGCCAACGTTTCGTGAATATTGCAGTTCACTTCTTCAGGGCTGACCTGAAACCGAAGTTTGAGGTTATGTTGTTTTTATATATGTATCAATTACGATTTTGATTTTGATTGCTTCTCTATGTTTCTTTGGAAAAATATCGAAAGCTTTTGCGATAATGGTTGTTTTGTCAAATAAGATGCTATGTCCTGTTTCGATATCATGCTCAGCTAGTGCTGATTGCGTGAAATGTTTCAGCCTAACTTTACTATCATGTTCCTTCAGAGGTTGGCTCACCGCACTCCCGGTTTCTCCAATATAGACTTTGCCACAAGAACAAAGGACTTTTTATACTTCCGAATCATTGAGAGGTGCCTTTTTATATTTAGTGTTGTTTAGAAGTTGTCTTATTTTTACAGGCGGTTTAAGTATGGTTTGGATGTTGTGTTTGTTAAGAATTCTTCCTATTTGTTCTATGATAAATTGAATGTAGGGTAGGTTGGTGGTAGTTTTTCTCTGTGTTATCGGATCCTTTGTAAACTAATACGTCCAAAAAAGGCAATTTCCATGTTGAACTGGATATTAGGATGTATACGATTGGTGAAATCGAAGAACTTGTGTAGTTAATCTAGTCCATGTCTCGAGATGACAAAAGTATCGTCAATATGACATTTCGTAACGAAATTACAATGCCCAAAAGATTTTGGTATTTCTTCACCAAAGCTTGTGGAAGGCAGATCGGGTTTTTAAGTTTGGAAAATTCAGCTGAACTATTCTCTGAATTAAAAAAATGAGATCCTCATCCAAAGAACCTCCTAATTCTTCTTATCCCCACTAATTTGCAAATCCATATCCTTCAATCAGAATTCATGATTTTGCTTCGCGTGCAAAATCTCCACCCCCTTTTTGGTTACACCTGCGTTCAAAGTTCATAATATTCTAACATCGCACTTTGGGAAATTACTTAGTCATAATTTCTATATGACTCATGTCGTTCGCAGAAAAACATCTCAGTTGTGTTTACATTTAGTTGACAAATTTACGACCTGTCGACTTATAGGGATCATGTTTCAGAAAGTTCCTTTTTTCATATTTCTTGGAAGTTTGACTGCCGTCGACTTGTGAGATTTTCCAAGAATCTCAATCGACCTCTCTTTAATGTAAAAATGTTTTCGCAAAACTTTATAAGTTGGACGAACCAGGATTTTGAACTACGTCACAGAGATGGACAATTTTTGAAAACGAAAATGTTACATACCCAGCAAGTAGGAGTATAAAATGTTTCACAAATATACACGAAAATTAAGTCAATGATTATACAATAAAAGAAATTATTTTTTTCAAATAATTTAATCAATATTCAGGGAAAGGAAAATTTGTTTACTTTTTATTTATATATTTTTTTATATTTATATTAGAGGCTTCCGTTTTCGGTACCGATCGTGAGAGAACTCTTTTGTGTCAAGTGTTGCGTTTTTTGGCTTTGGTGAAGGGAATCAGCGTGTGTGGGTGCAGAAAGGGCAGTGAGTGTGGAGAGGAGGTGTAAAGGAAGAAGGGTGAGTGAAGGCAAGTGTGTAAAGGGTGAAAATAAGTTGTGAGAAAGGAAAGTTGAAACGTGCAAATTTTGTTTTGAGGTTAGGTGTAGAAAGTGGTCGTCGGGCAGGGGGGCAAGAGGTAGGCAAGCTAAGAGCGGGAAACATCGAGGAATCTTTGGTAAGGTAGGTATGCCGACCATACCAAGTCCACAAATGGGCGACAGAGGGCAGGGAGATGAAGCAAGAGCGGACGAGGTTGTGAGCGCGGTTACTGGGGAGAAGGGAGAATATGACAGTAGCGAGGAGGAGGCGTTCGAGACACCGGCCAGGGGCGGATCGACAGAGAGAAGGGGATCAGGCACGAGCCAGAAACGAGGGAGACCGTCGAATTTACAGCGCCTCAACAGGCTAGGTAGCGCAGGCTCTAATAGGAGTCTGGACGAATGGCAAAAAAAGGTGAGCGCGACTAGCAGTGAAGGGGAAGATAAGAGAAAAAGAGAGGAAGAAGAAGATGATTCTGAAATGGATAAGGATAACAAAAAAGTTAAGATCAAACGAAAAACACCAGACAGAGATAGGCGGGATGGGGGGATGTTTGAGAAGCTGGAAGCCCTCATAAAAGGATTTAGAGAAGAAACTAGGAAGAGTCTGGAAGATATGAATAGGCAGGGGAAAGAAGTTAGGGGGGAAGTGAGAAAAGTAAGAGAAAAGTGGGAAAAGTGGGATAAACTCTGGAAAGAGGAGAAAGTCAAGGTATGGGGTAAATTAGAGGCCATAGAGAATAGACAGAGAGAGATTGACGAACAGACAAAAAGGGAAATAAAACAACTGGAAGAACGGGTAAGCAAATTAGAAGTTAGGAATGAGCATATGGGGAAGGAAAGAGAAAGTGCGGAAAAAGTAGAAGGGAGTGATAACGTGCAAAATGAGAATGAAATATTGAAGAAGAGACTGAGTGAGATTGAAAGAAGGTTGGAAGGGGAAGAAAGGGCGAAGAGAAAAAATAACATAGTAGTCAAGGGATTGAAAATAGAGAGTGAAACAGGGGAAATTGAAATCAAAAATCGGCTGAGAGATATTGGAATTCGGGTAAGGGTAGAAGGAGTTAAGAGATTAGGAATGACGAAGGGAGGAAAAGAGGGAATGTTTGTAGTAAAAGTAGGGAGTGAGGAGGAGAAAAAGAAAATTATGGAGAACAAAAAATTATTGAAAGGAAGAAGGGAGAGAATTGAAGAGGATTTGACTTGGAGGGAGAGGAAAAGGAGATGGCAAATAGAACAGAGAGCATGGATAGAGAGGAAAAAGGGATGCATGGTATGGATAGGGCGAGACAGACTATGGATAAATGGGGAGGAGTGGGTCTGGGACGAGGAGGTAGAAGAAATAAGGAAAAAGGGAAAAAGAGTTGAGAAAGGTAGAAGAAAGGAAGATACAAAAGAGGCTAGAGAGCAAACAGAGGGGTTTCCAAAAAGCAAGGCGGAAGAGAAGTAAGGAGTACAGGGGAGGGAAGGGAGGAGAAAAAAGTGAAAATAGCTTTCTGGAATGTGTCAGGCTTGAAGAACAAGAATGAAGGTTTCTGGCGGGAGTTAGAAAAGTGGGATGTGATTATGATGAGTGAAACCTGGGCGGATGAGAAAGATTGGAAGGGGATGAAAAGGTTGTTACCTAAAGGGTATGTGTGGACAATGCAAGAAGCAAGAAAGGAACACGTTAAAGGTAGAGGAATGGGCGGCATGGTAGCAGGGGTGAGAAAAGAATTGGCAGTAAAAGGTAAAACAGAGCAGGATAGGGAAGAAAAGGAGGGAACAATGGTAAGAAGGATTATAATAGGGAAAGTCAAAATAGTGGTGGTTTGTGTATATAGAAGAAGAGGGGAAGAGGAAGGTTGGAGAGTAATAAGGAGGTGGATGGAGGAGAAGAAGGAAGAATTGGTTTTGATAGGAGGTGCCTTAAATGCCTGGACTGGCGAGCAAGGGGGAGGGACTTGGGATGAAGAAAAGGAGGCATATGTAAGGAGCTCCAAACATAGAGAGATAGACCGGGAGGGGAGGAGGTTACTAGACATAATAGGAGAAACCGGATGGTTTATATGTAATGGCAACATGGAAGGAGATGAGAAAGGAGAGATTACATTTATAGGTAAGGGAGAAACAATAATAGACTACATCTTGGCGGAAGAAAGAATGAGTAATATGATATGCAGTATGAATGTAGGGAATGAGATAGGGTCAGAACACTTCCCAGTAATAGCTACACTGAAAGGTGGCGTCCATAAGCGTGGCAGAGGGAGAAAGGAAAGAGGGGGGGAAAGGAATACGAAAATGGGATTCTGGGGGGTAGATAAATTAAAAGTGTTTGAACAGAAGATGGAAAAGGAGAATGTTAGATATGAAAAGGAGGAGGGAGTAGACTCGTTAATTAAAAGGCTGAAAGGGTCGATTGAGAAGGCGAAGGATGAGATAGGTACAAAAGAAGGAAGAGAAGAGGGAAAGAGAGGCTGGTGGGACGAGGAATGCAGGGAGAGTAAGAAGAGAATGAAAGAATCTGTAAGAAAATGGAGGAAAGGAGAAATAGAGAAGGCGGAGTACAATAGGAGAAAAAGAGAACATGAGAAGATGCTGGAAGGGAAAAAGCAAAGGGGAAAGGAGAAATACAAGGAAGAAGTAGAAAAAGCAATCAAAGAAGGTAGGGTCTGGGATGTGATAAACAGGGAAAGAGGAGGAAGGAAGGGCGTGAATGAAGAAATAGAAATGGATGAATGGACGGATTATTTTAAGGGTCTGCTAGGGGGAGAACAAAATAGGATCGAAGGGGAAAATAGAAAGACAGTCCAGGGAGAAATGGAGGAAGCGAACGAAATAACAAGAGAAGAAGTGAATGAGGCGATAGATAGACTGAAAAGAAACAAGGCCACAGGAGAGGATAGAGTGGAGAACGAAGCGATAAAGTATGGAGGAGAAGGGATTAGGGAAGTGATGTGGAGGATATGCAACAAGGTATGGAAAGGAGAAGGGTGGCCGGAGGAGTGGATGACAGGGCTGGTAGTACCGCTGGTTAAGAAAGGGGAGGGTAAGAAGGTAGAAGAGTACAGAGGGATCACTCTCATGCAAGGGGGCTATAAAATATACACAAAAATTCTAAGAAAAAGGTTAGAGAATCAGATAGAAGAGAAGCAAGGTATCCCACACAACCAGACGGGATTTAGAAAAGGGATGGGGACAATTGACAACATTTACGTACTCAACTACTTGGTTAACAGAAACTTAGGGAGAAAAAGAGGGAAATTAGTCGCTTTGTTTGTAGATTTCAAAGCAGCCTTTGACTCAGTAAATAGAAAAGTGTTATGGCAGGCAATGAAAGAGAGGGGAATAGAAGAAGGGCTGGTGGAGAGGATAAAGGAAATTTTTACTGAAACCAGGATTAGGGTGAAGATACGCGGGGAAAAAGGGGAGGTTTTCTGGACAGGAAGAGGTCTAAGGCAAGGGTGCCCGTTGAGTCCACTACTTTTTAATTTGCTGCTGGCAGACCTAGAGGAGAAGCTAAAGGAGAAAGGGAAAGGGGGGACGATCCTGGGTAATAGCAAACTATACTCCCTAGCATACGAGGACGACGTAGTTCTAATAGCAGACGATGAGAAGGGGATGAACCTAATGATAAGAATTTTCGAAGAGTACGTGGGAACAAAAGAACTGACGGTGAACGTAGGGAAGACCAAGGTGATGTGCTTCAGAAATAAAAAGACCAAAATAGGTTACGTTTGGAAGATGAACGGACAAACAGTGGAAATTGTGGAGGAGTTCTGTTACCTAGGTTTTTGGTTTGAGTCAGGAGGGGGAAACGATTTGCAGGTGAGGAAAAGAATCGAAAGTGCGACTAAAGTAATGGGCCAAGTATGGGGTATAGGAAAGAGAAGGTTCAAGGACGATTGGAGAATGAGGGTTTGGTTGTTTGATGCGTTGGTTTGGGCGGTGTTGTGTTATGGAGTGGAGGTTTGGGGATGGAAGGAACATAGGAAAGTGGAAAGCATACATGAGAGATTTCTGAGATGGGTAATGGGGGTCAGTTGGAGTTGTCCAGGATACATGATAAGGGAAGAACTAGGAAGGGAAAAAAGGGTAACTAGACAAATTAAGAGAGCCTGGAGGTTTGAAGAGAAGCTGAAAAGGGGAGAGGGGAGCAGAATAGCACAAGTATGCTTGGACGAAGTTCGGAACAAGGAGACGAGAGGCAATTTGGGAAATTCAAAATGGGAGGAAGAAAGGAAAAAAATGAGGAGTGTTTGTGATATACAGGAAGGGGTTGTGGATTGGCAGAACATTGAATTAGAGCTATTAGTAAGACAAGGAGAAGAGAGGTGGAGAAAGATTATGGATTCGAAGTACAATAGATGGTATATGATGGTCAAAGGGGTGACGGAACCAGAATATTTGCAAAAGATGAAAAAGGAAGAGAAATGGAATAGGGTGATACGGTTTAGAATGGGAGAAGGAGTGAGAGCTTGTAGATATTGGATGGATGAAGAGGACAATCTATGCAGAGTATGTGGGTACGAAGTGGAGTCATGGGCACATGTGTTAGAGAGGTGTACAGGAGAGGAAGATGGACAGTTGAGTGTGGATGAATGTGTGAGATGGATCTTGGATGGTAATGGGCAGGGAGTGATGTGGATGAAAAAACTGGAAGAAATGAGAGAAAGCAAGAGATCAGGGCAGAGCCAAACGGGGAATCCTGTGTAAAGGAATCTAACGAATAAAATTTTCAAATCGGTCTAAATGAATTTGATGGTAAGAGAAAACGGAAGCCCGGGAAGATCGCTTATTGTCTGTAGGTTAAGAAGAGTAGTACTAAGATTATTGTTGGTATATAAGGCGATGCATTAGAAAATAAGTAGCGAGTAAGTTAGACTAAGGATGAAATGTAAACATATGTACAGGGAGCGGAGGCCCTCGAACCCGTAAAAGGGAGAGTTCAAATATACATACATACATACATACATACATATATTTATATTAGAGACGGACTTTTTCAAACTGGGATTTCTTTCCTAAATAAATATATAAATATTTTTTAATTTCCTTTAAAAATTATTTTTCACAATGAAAAAATGCATTAAAAGCTTCCCCAGGAAAATTAATGCAAATTTTTTATTTTCTTGGAAACCTTCAAAATTCTTGAAAAGAATCCAAACATCTTATTTCAACATCTTCAATAATCGATATTTCTTTCAAGTCTTCTCAATATTTAAATTATTTTTCTTCAGTTCCAAATCTATGTTTCGAATTAATCCGATTATTTCCTGCATTTTTTTCAATAATGCAAATTAATTTAGATTTTCCAAAGTAACATTCCTTAAACATATAGCCAATGTTATAATGAAAAAATCATTCCAAATATTTTTAGGAGGTATATGCCTCTGAAAGTAACAGTTATGTAATATTAATCCTATTTATTTTCACACTTAACATTCCTTTAGATACACATAACGCGTTTTGGGAGAAATAAGAATTCATTTTTGTCAAAAAAATTGTCTTCTTATTGAGGTACATTACTAAAAAGTAATATGATATGTACAAATAATAGATTCACATTTTTAAAAAACATTTCACATTTACATTTTTTCAGTAACAATGTTCGATGAGATTTGAAATATGGAAAATATGCGTTGAATATATATAATTGTTACATCGCGGATAAAAATAATACGTTATGTCAATTACAAAATTGAAATTGCGTCGACTAAAATAATTAATAATTTAACCTATGAATATTTCATCTCGATTAATGTATACATTAAGTTGGTATATAATTTTAATACAATAAAATCATATAAGATAAAATGATATATATGTAAAATAATATGAGAATGTTTAAAATAATTTGAGAAAATACATGCTTCCAAATGTATCTGTCATGCAATATCTGTTCTTTCTTACTTTTATATGAACTTTTGGCATGGCACTTGGAGTTACACTTAAGATTTCGTTGCTGGTTTTCACATTTCTTATCAGTGCAATATCGCTTGCAATTACAATAGATGAATCCTTACCTTGATCCAGAACCTAAACTTGAAGCAGAACAAAGATTTACTTTAGAGGAAGGAATGTCAAATATATGCACAAAACTGTTAAGAGTCTGTCAGAGAAAACTCATTTATACAGCACAATTTCTGTAAAATACCATGTTGCGTCCCTAATGCATACAAAGCAGCTTCATTATTATTTGTAACAATACCTTAAGAATTTCTTGGCGCAGTTCTTCCCTCATCGACGTCTGGAACCTTTACTATCCCATTCTCACCTTTTTGGTCCGGCGGCAGAATAGAATTAGAGTAAAGTCACATTTTCGCAGCTTGTTTTCTTAATCCACTTTTCGCGCCTTTTCGTTCGATATCAATCCCTTTTTTATTGTTACGCAAGTGGCATGTAACTTTATTTCCAAGTCCCTCATGCTTGTCAGCAGCTTTTCCACGGGCTGAATGAACGGCAAGTCCACAGTGAAGGCATGTGCCAGTACGAGTTGTAGGTTTTGTGCTGGATACTGAATGTTACATTCCAATTTGTTCATTTTTATTCTCAAGAGACTCTTCTTCACAGTCACTACTTCCTTGTTATCTACCCGGGTAAGTTCCTTATTATGAAAGGAGTGAGATAGCAGTGAACGGTCGATGGGGAGGGAGAAGAGGAAAGGAATGGAAGGACGAGGTAGGAGGGAGGCGTGCGGTTCTTCTCTCGTGGTGGTGAGTGGGAAAGAAAAGAGGTCCAACGTGGCGGTAGTCGGGCCTAGGCGCGGCCCAGACTAGTTTGACTCCAGCATGGCGGTGGCCAGCGTGGGCTAGGCCCCTGGATAGTTTTTGCCGCAGATAAGGCTGTAGTCGGGCGTAGGCGGGGCCCTGGCTAGTTTGGTCTGGCGAGGCGAGGTTGCGGTTGTGCGGGTGTCTTGCCACTAAGCCAGGCGTCAAGCTGTTGCATGCCCTGGGGCAGATTTTTCTGGCTGGTAGGTAGTGGCAACGTGACCCGCTTTATGTCGCCTTTAATGAGGCGCTGCCAAGCCGAGAGACCGTCCATGAGCGGACGAGGAAAACAGAGAGAGATAGGAAAGTGGTCGCCGAGTGCGGCATTTGTTTTGTTTTGTGGTGGGGGGGGGGGGGG
>CAKNXH010001482.1:133888-161813 GCA_932178445.1 Andricus quercusramuli | reverse complement strand
TATCTTTTTCTTTGCAGAAATGTATTTTTACAGTTAACTACAATAATTTTCAATAAAATAGTGTAATTCGATTTTCTATTCGTTGATTCTTTATTTAATAATATTGATCAAATTTTTTTTATCTGCAAAACTAATAATTAAGAATAACTGCACTACTTCCTTATACAATAATTTCCATGAAAACTTTACAAACAGTAAAAAAATCCATGTTTCTCATATTCATAAACCGGTTAAATTTTTCATGAACTACGTTTCAATTCGGGAAAAAATTTTCTCAAATAGTAGAAATATATTCCTAGAAACTATCTTTGTATTCCTCAATTATGAGGAGGGGGGGGGGGGGGATTGAGAGATCTTACATATGAAAAATTGTAACTAAAAAATGATAATAAATCTAAAGATATTACACCTTGGAAAAAAGTCCAGTAGAAATTCAGTCTGTTTGAGAAAAAGTATTGCATTTTCAACAAAATTGATGATTTTCAACCAAGTAATTGAAAACAAAAAGAAAACGAATTTTGACCACCATAGTTAATTAGTGTTCAACTGAAAAATGGAATAGTTTAATTTTCAGTTACGAAAATTAATTTTTAACTGAGAAAATCAACAAAATAGTTGAATTTTCATCCATGAAATGACTTTTTAATCAAAAAGATGAATTTTGGACGAGTAAAATAATTTTCTACCAAAAAGGCAAAGACTTAAAAAAATAGATGAATTTACAATAAAATTATTAAATTCTCAATCGAAGAAATAAATTTTTAACCAAGAAGATACATTTTCTACTAAAATGGCGAATTATAAATATATTATAATTATTATAAATAGTTAGCGAATTATAAATAGTTCAACTTTTACCCAGAGAAAAATCTTTTATCTAAAACGATGCATCTTGAACGAAAAAGCTGAATCTTTAATAAAGTAGTACTTTTTCCAGCGAAAAAAAAAAGAATTTTCAACTAAAATTATAAATCTTCAACTCAAAAATTGAATTTTCAATCAAAATGTTGAACTTTGATGAAAAAAAAAATATTTTAAACCAAGAATAGTAATTTTCTCATGAAGAAGACAAATATTCAAGGAAGAACATGAATTTTTAACTAAAAAAGTTACAGTTTCAAAATGAATTTGCAACCAGAAAATTGAATTTTGAACCAAACTGGTGATTTTTCCCCCAAGAAGATTGTTGACTTCTCACCAGAGAAAGATAAATTTTTAACCAAAGTATAAATAATTACACTTTCAGTTCAAAAATCAGTTTTGAACCGCAAAGAAGTCGAAATTAGAAAAAGAATTCATTTTCAGGAAAATAGATGAATATTTAAAAGTTGATCAAGATTTATTAATGTAAAATTGAATTGCATTTTTAGTTATAATAATTAATTTCAAACGAAGAAAGTGGGAACATCCAACAAGATAGTCAAATTTTCAATAAAAAAACTGTTAAATTGAACCAAAAAGTACAAATTTTTAAAAAAAGGGGTAAATTTTTAACCAAGAAAAATTGCTCAATCAACAAACAAACAAAACCATTAAAAATATTGAATTTTCAATTCATGGAGTCGATTAAAAAAAAAAAAGATGAATTTACAACAAATAAATCAATTTTAAGGTAGAGAAATACGTTTTTAACCAATTATAATAAATTTTCAACGAAATAGTTCAATTTTTAAACAAGCAGATGAAATTTCAACCAAAAAATTAAACAACTGTAAAAACAATCAATATAAAATGGAATAGTTGAATTTTTATTTTGAAAAATTGATTTACAATAAGAAAAACTAATTTTCAACCAGAGAAAAATAAAATTTGCACAAAAAGATTAATCTTCTACCAAAAAAGACAAAATTTTTAACAAAACACATGAATTTTCAACTAAAAACGTTAATTTTCTATAAGACAAATTTTTAACAAAATAGATTAACTTTTAGCCAACAAAAAAATAAATGTTCAACAAAGAATGGAATAGTTTACTTTTCAGTTAGAGAAATACGTGTTTAACCAAATACAATAAATTTTCAACGAAATAGTCAAATTTTTAACAAAAAAATTAATTTTCCCCCAAAAAGATTAAATCTCTATAAAAAAAATCGACATGAAATCGAATTGTTAAATTTTTAATTGAAAATATTGATTTTCATTTAAAAAAAAAATATAATTATCAACCAAGGGAATAAAATTTCAACCGGAAACAGTAATTTTCTACCAAAAAAGAATAATGTTCAAAAAAACACATGAATTTTCAACCAAAAAGGTTAATTTTCTACTAAAAGAGACAAATTTTTCACAAAGCAGATGAATTTTCAACTTGAAAATATTTATTTCCAACAAAAATATAATTAAAAAAATCATTAAATCATAATAATTATATAATAATTGAATTATAAATAATAAAATTAATTCACAAAATAAGAAGCAATGAACTATGATTCTCATTAAAACATCGCTTTGTTTTCAAGACATAACATCTCTGAACGCTGATAAATTGTCAATGTATGAACTGTTATTTGTAGTAAACTTGTCAATACATCAACTGGAGACCAAAATTAATAAAATTCGTTAATGCGCGAGAAATATTTAAGATGACGTAAATTTTATAAAAATCGATATTCGTGATTTTGGTGGGGAGTTGTGGGCCATGACAAAAAATAAAAGAAAATGGCATATTCCAGTAGTTTATGTTCATTAAAGTTGCAGTAAATAAAAATTAATGATTTTAAAAAGATTAGAAGAAAATTATTCTGATTCACAATGTATGCAAGTGTAATATCCGGTCCTCATGTTGGCACATTTGTTCCGGTTTAAAATTTTTGACATTGTGCCCTTGCAGATAATGCAAAAGTCTTTTCAGAACAAGAGAAAAGAAGTTTCACTTGAAAAATTAAAAAAAGCATCAAGAACGTTTGGCCCACGACTCCCCACTAATGGTGGACCACAACTCCTCACAGCCGACATTTACGAAATGACCAAATTGCCATACACGCAATGAATGTTTTACCGAAATTGTTTGATTGAATTTAAAGCCAATTGCTTGAGGAATATTTGGAATAACGTGCCTTTGAAATCTGCTGTAGAACGGGACTTCGAATATCAACCACTTGAGTTATACAAAAACTTTTATTTTGATTCATTTAGTCAACAATGTCAAAATACTAACTACGCGTGTTGAGACTATGAGTCGACTTCACAAAGTTAAATCATATAATGAGTCTTTTGGCAGTGGTTAAAGGAGTCCTACCACCCACAACATGGCGGAGATTAAGGTGGCCCACGACTCCTCACGGCCCGCAACTCCCCACCGTCCCCTATATATATGATCTTAAAAATTTGAAACCTTGGTACCAGGAGAAATAAAAAAAATTTCAATAAGTCTTTCAATGTTCTTATTTTTCTTAACTTGTTTCAAGCAATGAGAAGTCGATATTTTGAAAATGAAAACAGACTGGGTCAAGTTGACAATTTGTCAGTATGGCCTTCTTATTGTTTTAACAGACTGAAGAATGTGACACCAAGGCTTCGTTTAATTTAACTGTTCTACTTTCAGGTTTTCCATGCTTAAAACTTTTCTAAAATTATTATATACAGTTGTGAATAATTTTTTTTCAATAAATTATTTTTCCACTAGTAAATCAGGAAATATCTTGACTACTCGAATTAGCAATTTCCTACTAATCTGTGTTGATTCACATCTTTCTAATCAAATCTGTAAAATCTTACTAAATTTTAATAAACATTAATTTAGACAAAAGGGCTCTCAGGAAGCACTTTAAGACAAATTTATATTTGATATGATCCACATAGAAAAATTCAAGTACATTGTAAGCCTATGTTTCATTCCAGAAAAATATATTCGCAAAAAAGAAAGAGATTGTTCAGATTTCACACTCCCATATGTCCCTCTTTTCTGCTTTTTTAAAGAATTATTATTTTTCCCCTATTTTCAAGGAATTCGCCCATTTTTTGCTTTCTTTTACTCAAATGCGAACTGATTTAATAGAACTCGTTAAGAAAATCAAACTATTTTTGGTTAGAAGTTAATTCTTTTATTTGGTTCAACGTTTTATTTTTTCAAAATGTCATAGTTTTTGGTCAAAAATGTAACTGCTCTGGATAGGAAATTCGTCCTTTTGGATTGAAAATTCATTTTTTTAATAAACTTTTTTGTTGAGATTGAAGATTCCTATTTTCGCGTTGAAAATTCAAACTTTTTCTAAAAAATTCGTCTTTTTGTCTTGGAAATTCAACTATTTGATTGAAAGTGGACTTTTTTGTTGAAAATTTTTATTTTCTGTTAAAAAATTCAACTATTTGGTTGAAAGTTTGATTTTTTTGTAGCAAATTCGTCTTTTTGGCTTATAAATTTAACCATTTGATACAAAATTTAAGTATTTTGTTGAAAATGAATTTTTTCGTTGAAAATTCAATTGTTTTGCAGAAAATACGATTATGGGGTTAAAAATTCAACTATTTCAGCTGAAAACTCAATTTGAAAATTAACTTTTTGGTTGAAAATTTATGTCTTTTAGAATATTTGTTTTTTTGGGGGGGTTTAACATTCAACTATTTCAGCTGAAAATTTCACTATTTTTTTGTTAAAAATTCATCTATTTTGTTGAACATTCATCTTTTTGGATGAATTTTTTTTTCTTATGGTAGAGAAGTAATCTTTTTTGGTTTAAAATTTAACTGTAGTCTTGAAGGTTCGTCTTTTTGGCTTGAAAATTCAATTTTTCGGTTGAAAATGCAACTGTTTTTGGTCAACCATTTTAGTTAAAATTTAGTTTTTTGATTGGACATTCATCATTTTATTGAAAATTTATCGTTTTGGTTGTAAATTCTTTTTTTTGTTGTTGAAAATAAATTTTTTCAACTGAAAATTAACCTTTTCAATTTTTGCTTCAAAACTGATCCTTTGTAATTGAAAATTCATTTTTTAGTTTAAAATTTAATTATTTTGATAGAAAGTTCCATTTTTTTTGTTTAAACTGTTTTGTTGAAAATTCTTTTTTTTTTTGTGTTCAATTCAGCTGTTTTTGATTACAATTAAAATATTTTTTGGTTGAAAAATTTAATTCGAAACGTATAAGTTAAATTTTCCACTAAAATTATGATTCTTCAACTAAACAACTGAGTTTTCAACAAAGAAGTTAATTTTCAACCAAACAGTTGAATCTTCTTCCATTTTCAAGCCAAAAAGACGAATTTTCAGCGAAAGGAGTTAAATTTTCAACAGACAGTTGGTTTTCAATCAAATGGATGAATTTTCCATTAAAATATTTTGATTATCTACCCAAAAAAAAACCAGTTTATACCCCTCTGCAGAAAGTTGAACTTTCTACCAAAATAGATGAATTCTTATCGAAAAATAATTATAATAATGGATTTTATTTCAACCAAAGAAGTTGTTAATTGGAAATCAATCACACTTGGATTTAACTGTAGACGCTTTTTAAGAATTGTGACAGGCTTCAAAAGAATGAAAAACATTTTCTCAAGATTGCTAGAAAAATTGAAAATGATTTTTCAGTCTGAACAATTATTTTAAGTGAAGATTTGAAAAAATTTTAAAAGATTTCCAAAATTGTCAAAAAAGAATCTGGAAGGTTTGAAGGAATTTTTTTTTATTTGCAGGATTTTAGTTCTGATAAAATTCCAAAAATAATTTGAAATTTGAAAAAATTAAAACAAGTATCTAGAAGAAGACAGTTATAACCAATAATTAATTGTTTGAACAATTTTGCTTGTTACCGTTATTTACTTATTATTTTATTTTGAATGAAAGTAGATTTTTAGCATTACTCAAAGTGAATATTATTGAAAATAATAATAATTTAAAAAAATAATACTCTAGTGAGCTGAACCATTCATTCCTGTTTCCCTGGGCTTACCAGAAATAATATTTGTTCTGTGGCTGTTCTTTTGTAACAATTGGAACAAATTTTTCAATAGCTTCCTGAGAAATGAGTTTTTTTCCCCTAGAGAATTCGTGAATATTTTGGCTAATAGAATTAGTGTCTTGCTTTTCCCTGAATGAATTGTTAGATTTTAACTGATTGTTGATATTTCACAAATTCATAAATTTAAGGAGCACAAAAGAAAAAAGAATATTTCAATTTGAGCGATTTAGAACAATGAATAAGTATAGAGCAATTAAAATTGGATTTCAAATTATAAATATTATTATACTCACCAACAGGATTCAGGAATACCACTATGATGGAACAGAGGACAGCAATCACAGCCCTCATTTTCTTCAAATCGCGGCTGCGGCCGTGACTCCTCGGTATTTTTTTTAGGGCAATGCACGGTCAATGTTTCAATTTTTGATAAATTTCAAGTATATTAAAATTGGTTCAGAGTTTCTACTATAAATTATTCGATTTCACTGAATTCTTGAAAATGAACTTGCGGATGGAGTAACGAGCGAAGCGCTGATTGCAGATAAGCGACAGCACAGATTTTTGGAGACACAAAGTAGGTCGTTGCATACTCATGGCGTATAAGGCATTAACAAATATCCTGGTATTTTAACGCTATGTTCTCCCAAAATATATCTGAAAAACACTTCCGTATTATCACGCTATTATATCCAATTGAGAGACAAAATTTTATTTTTCGAAAAGAAAAAAGGTGAACATCAATTCACATAGTATGTCATTCATTATTTTAAAATGTTGAGAAGCTAAACAAAAGCAAATGATGAATTACAGATGGAATATAAAATCACGTATTACTAGTCGCAAAAATATTTTTTTTTGTGTTCTTTAAAGTTGGAGAATTATTGATAAGAATCTCTCGAAGTCATACCTTGATCTACTTCGAGGAACGATACATTGAAGCAGCTGTTGAAATCCAAAAACATGTTTTGTTCCGAAAGAGTCTGTTTCCTGTTACCGGAGATACTGTAATTGTTTTTCTCGAATATTTGCTTTTCATGCTCCAGGTCCTTTCTTGGAAGCCAGTCACATATTTAAAAAAAATTGGAATTTTTCTATATTTGAATGAAAATCAGACCTTATTTGAGCAGACTATGTACGAATGATTCTCGCACACAGATAGTATATCATTCTTTTCTAAATAAAATTTTTTTTTGCTCATGTTCCAAAAACATTATTTTAAACGGAAAGGCTCTCAGTAACTACTCCAGGAAAAAGTTACGTTCAATATGATTCACATTAAAAATTTGAAAAATATTTTAAATAAATGATTCTATTCCAGAAAAATATAGCCACGAAAAGGAAAGAGATGATTTAACAAATGAGTCTATCTGATTATTATGTATTCTATAAGAAGAAATAGTTCGAAACAATAATAAGTTTTCCAAACAAAGCTTTGCTAAAATTGCATTAATTACTACCTCAATTTCATTGACAAGTACACAAAAAGATGAAGATTTTAGAAAAAAAAAACAATCCAGACATGTTGTCCAATAACATAGAAATTGTATGAAAATGTATTTAATTTCTTATAAAGAAATAAGTGAGTTCTTTAATCGAATTCATGAAATATAATAAATACCTTGTTATTTTAGAAATAAGCTTCATAAATAATTATCCACAGCAGGTAGTTATGTGGGAATGAATCAAGTTTTCTCTATTAAGTCGACCAAAAATTATACGAAACTGCCACAAGATTATCAGGATTATTCATCACAAAACAACTGACGATTTTTCAAACAAGTTTAGTTAACAAAATGCACTGTCTCCATTTTTTTTAGATGTAGAAAGAAGATGCGTAATTAAGTGTAAATCACTTATTTTCAAACTCTCAGGAAGCTTATATAACAATCAACAATCTTCATTGTCAACAACAACTGTTTGAGCAAATTTTTATCATCGCAGGCATTTCCCAAGAAGAAAATTGCGTTTCTTCATGGTATAAGCAGACTGTTATTTAATAATGACTGTACCATTTTTTGCAAACAAGGTCCAGGATTTTCCCAAATTACTGACGAAGATGAATCATTGAGCATTCAAGACGAAAAGGAACCAAGGACATCAAAAAGAGGCTTTCATCAGAATTTTCAGAACCTTCGAACAGTTGCTTGTAAGGATTAAATCCTTACGTGCTATCACCGCCATGTTTGGACATCAATTTTAAGTGCTTCACAATCTCATGTTTTACGTCTTTAGCTTTTAAAAGTGTCGCAGCAGTATGATCTGAATGGTCTTGCAATCGAATTGTAGCTCCGGTTTCAGTAATCTTTATTCCAGTACTTGGTGGATGACAATTGGTTTTTGCATTCACACAAAACCACCAGGTATCAAAAGATACCTGCACTGAATAATGTTTGGGCAAGCTGCTCTACCACGTGATAAAGCGTTTGCGCCACATTCGCAGAGCGACGTGAGCCAATCAACTTGGTGTGAATTGTCTTTCAAGTTGGTAGATGAGCTTTACCACGCGGGCACGCTGCATTCTCTTTGTGGGACCGCTGCTCTCCCACGTGGGATCGCTGTTTGCCCAAAATCAAGTAACAGCTATACCAAACGCGTAGTGGAGCTGCCCTGCTAGCGCTAAGGTGGCAGCTTGCCCAACATGTTTTCAGTGTGGTCAAAAGATACAAATGGATCAAAAGAATGCAACGTTTTGATACCTATATTCATGATCAACTTGATTCAAATTCCGCGATCAATCATCTGTCAAAAAGTTTAAACTACTCAAAACATTATAAAATTATACAAACCTCTTACTTGAATATTGAGCAGTTGTTGATGATCGTTTACAAATGTCAGAAAGTCTCGATCTGGGATCGATTATCGATTTGCATAACTTGAATTTGGCAGAAAGGAATGCTTTTCGAAAATCGTAAACTGTCATTCTCTTTTGTATACTGATGCTGATACGCCTTGAAGTTGTTCTCCTTAATTTTCATTGATCCTCTAAAGCGAATCATATTGAGTTAAAATTCGAGATCAAAATAGCTGCAACAATTTGATACCCCAAGTTTTAGTGTATTAGTAACTTGTTTTTAAGGAGGGAGGATATCTGCATTTTTGTCTTTTAAGAGATCCATTGAAAATTCTTACTCATGTTTTGTCAATTTCAAATAAACAGAAAATCACTAGTGAATGCCTTTTCACTTTCGGCTGCTAACTCAACATTCAACTTGTCATTTTCAATACTATTTTTAATAATTTCAATCGCAGTCTTGTTGTCCAAAGTCTGTAAATTAGGAAATAAAGTGAATGTCCGTGAAATTTGTACAGCAACCATTAAGTATCCAACTTTTGTTCAATGGAGTCCTTTGCTCATGTTCGGAAACCAAATTTCGGCATTTGGACGGAAAAACTCAGAAGGATGTCGAGCTTTCAAAATTAGAGTACTAACTTCACGCTGCACAACAAATTTTGCAAAATGTTCAAAAATTCTTTGAACAATCGTTTGAACGTAGTTTGGCCGCGTTTGGAAACTCACTTTTGACGTTTGGACGTCAAAATTGTTTGAGTTATCAAATCAAGTGGTAGTGACCTGCTTTGGTCAGCCGTATCCTTAAATATAATATGCAGAGTCAGACATGCCGACGGGAAAATTTTTCAAGAAATCAAACTTTTGGAAGACATGTATCATTTCAGTCATGTTTTATTCCTATGAAGCGGTGCTAAAGTTCTACTTTTCAGGAGTAAAAAATGACTTTCTACGCAAATATCGAAACATTATACATCTGTGAGCACGCTTTTTGAGTTAACTGAACCCTCACCGCGAAAACTGTGCTACTGAAAATTTCCAAAAATTAAAAAAAAAAGTTAAAATATCTAAATTGTTGCATATTTTCAACATTTTAAAAATTTCTAAGATCTTCAATATTTCTAAAATGTTCAAAATTATAAAAATAAAAAAAATTATTCAACTGAATTTTATAAAATTTTTAAATTTTTCGGAAACTCAATTTTTTAATTTTTCGGAAACTCTATTTGAAAAATGTCTAAAATTTTCAAACTTATCAAAAGTTCTAATATGTCATCACCTTTCTACCCTAGGAAACAAGAAACGTTAATTCCATTTTTTAATGAGTTTGAGAAATTTTTCAAAGTTTTAAAATGTTGCAAATCTAATCAAATATAGTCAATATAAATAATAAAAAATGTTGAGATCATCAGAACCTTCGAAAATTTTTGAATTGTGGGGAATTTTGAGAAATTCTGAACATTTTAAAATTTCTAAAAATATGGGAACTTGGAAAATTAAAAAAAAAAATGAAGATATTAGAAATTTTGAGAAGATTAGAAATCTTGAAAAATCGAGAAATTTGGATAATATTAGAAATTTGGAACATTTTAGTCAAAAATTGTGAAGATTGAAAAATTTTAAACATTTAATTTTTTTTAATTTGGGATATCCTAGACATTTTGGAAATTTTAGAAATTTCAGAAATTTTGATAATTTGAAAAATTTGGACAATTTAAATAATTTGGCAAACTTTACGACCTTTTGATAGTTCACAGAATTTGGAAAATTTCAGAAATTTTGATAATTTCAGAAATTTAAGTAATTTGAGAAATTTTTAACATTTTTGATAACATTCATAAGCATTAGAAATTTGGATAAGTTAAGAAATTTTGAACATTTTAGAAATTTAAAAAAATCCGTGAAATTCAAGAAAATTTGAACATTTTATAAAATTCAGAAATTTTGAATATTTTCTAGGTTTTGAAAATTGTATTTTGAAAATTTTGATAATCTAAAAAATGTGAATAATTTGAGAAATTTTGGACATTTGATAAAATTCAGAAATATTTTAGAAATTTCAGAAATTTTGATCATTTGAAAAAGTTGGACAATTTAAATAATTTGGCAAATTTGACAAAATTTTGATAGTTCACAAAATTTGGAAAATTTCAGAAATTTTGATAACTCACAAAATTTGGAAAATTTCAGAAATTTTGATAATTTTAGACCTTTGATTAATAAATAAAACTTTGATAACAATTCAACATATTTTAATCATTTTAGAAATTATGAGAATTTTAGAAATATAAATAATTTGAGGAATTTTTAATATTTTTGATAACATTCATAAGTATTAGAAATTTTTCTAAGTTAAGAAATTTTTAACATTTTAGAAATTCAAAAAAATCCGGGAAATTCAAGAAAATTTGAAAATTTTATAAAATTAAGAAATTTGGGATATTTTCTAGGATTTGAAAATTGCATACACTTCTATAATTTCAGAAATTTTGACAATTCATAAATTTTGAAAATTTTGATAATTTAAAAAATTTGGAAGATCTTAGAAATTTTGATAACTTAAAAAATTTGAGAAATTTTGATCATTTTAGAAATTTGAATAATAAATATTGAGTATAATTTGGACAATTTAATATTTCTTGAAGATTTGAGAAATTATGATAATTTTAGAAATTTGAATAATTTGAGAAATTTTGGACATTTGATAAAATTCAGAAATATTTTAGAAATTTCAGAAATTTTGATAATATGAAAAGTTTTGACAATTTAAATAATTTGGCAAATTTCACAAAATTTTGATAGTTCACAAAATTTGGAAAATTTCAGAAATTTTGATAACTCACAAAATTTGGGAAATTTCAGAAATTTTGATAATTTCACAAATTTGGAAAATTTTAGAAATTTTGATAATTTTAGACCTTTGAATAATAAATAAAACTTTTATAACAATTCAACATATTTTAATCACTTTAGAAATTATGAGAATTTTAGAAATATAAATAATTTGAGGAATTTTTAACATTTTTGATAACATTCATAAGCATTAGAAATTTTTCTAAGTTAAGAAATTTTTAACATTTTAGAAATTCAAAAAAAAAACCCGGAAAATTCAAGAAAATTTGAACAGTTTATAAAATTCAAAAATTTTGAACATTTCCTAGGTTTTGAAACTTGTATACACTTTTGCAATTTCTGAAATTTTGAAAATTTTAATAATTTAAAACATTTGGAAAACTTAAGAAATTTTCATCATTTAACAAAATTTGCAAATTTTATAAGTCTCAAATAATCTAAAAAATTTGGAAGATCTTAGAAATTTTGATAACATAAAAAATTTGAGAAATTTTGATCATTTTAGAAATTTGAATAATAAATATTGAATATAATGTGTATAATTTAATATTTCTTGGAAATTTTAGAAATTATGATAATTTTAGAAATTTAAATAATTTGAGAAATTTTGGACATTTGATAAAATTCAGAAATATTAGAAATTTTAATGAGTTAAAAAATTTGGAAAATTTTAGAAATTTTAGAAAATTTTTGGTTCCACAGTTTTTGCAGTAAGGTGATCAATTAACTCAAAATGCGTGCTCACAGATGTATGATGTTTCATCATTTGCGTATGAAGTCACTTTTCATTCCTGAAAAGTCGAACTTCAGCCCTGCTTGATACGAATAAAAAAGGCTGAAATCATACATGTCTTGAAAAAATGTTATTTCTTGAAAATTTTTCCCGTCGGGATGTCTGGCTCAACATATTAGAATTAAGGGTACGGCTGACCAAAGCAGGTCACTTCCACTTGAGAAGGCACTGCGCGCGAGTATGGTGCTAATGACTTTTTCATTCGAAAAAAATTGAAACTTGTGCAGCGTGAAGTTAGCACTCCAATTTTGAAAACTCAATATCTTTTTGAGTTTTTTTTTCCAAACGACAAAATTTGCATTAAACAAAATTTGGATATTTTATGGTTGTTGTGCTAACTTTGCAAACATAACAAATCAACTTCCCGTTTTTCTTCACCTGCAAAAGATACATTTCATTTCCTGGGAAACGATACAATATGATTCATTATGATACAGTATAGTACATTCTCACAATTTATCATACTATATTACAGTAAATTATAAAATATGATACAGTATTATACAGTAGCTGCCATAGAATATAACCGTGTATCGTACAATATGATACAATATCATACAATATCACTCAAGATGATAAGACATAAAAAGGCATTAAACAACGTGATAAATTGTGAAACAATATGATACAATATGATACAATATGATACAATACCATACAATGTCATATAATATCATAGAATGTAATGGCTAATGAACAAAAAAGCAATTTCATACACTATGATACAGTATGTTACGATGTACAGTACGATGTACCAAGTTACATTATGATTATGCAATTTGATACTATATGGTATACTATGATACACTATGATACACTGTGATACATTATGATAATCTGTGATAAAATATAATACTCAAATTCATGATGATTTCTCACGAAAAATTTCAAAGTTAATCCACCAATGTTTCACTTCTGCTGTGTTAGACTCACTGCCACACACGGCTTTGTCTGCAATTCATGATGAACTGAATGTGGTTTCATACCTAAATTATATGTAGGTACTAAATACGAAAAATTTTTCTGCAGAATATCATTCGAAACTAAAAGACTCGTTGGCATTTATTATTTGAAAATTAACAAAATTTTACCACCTGTCATTCAGGATGCATAAAATACTGGTGTCCGTCTGTTTAGTTGTAATAACTGAGTTTGCTTGATTTTCCTTCCTAAATTCTATCGGTTGCTTACATAAAACTATTTAAAATTAATAAAAATCAACATTAATTATTTTGAAAAAATGTATTTATATTTCGAAGAGAATGATATTTAAAGATCCTGCAAGCCCCATGAAGTTGAACACGTTTTTCCATAAGAAAAAAATACCTCTTTGTAAATTTTATTTAGAATCGTCAATATTTGTCGTATCGAGTTGACATTCAACAAAGACAATAAGCAATTAAAGATAATAAAAAAAGCTGTTCACGCAATGTATTATCATTTCTAATGATATTCTCTTAGAAAAATGCTAAAAAGATGCATTTTTTTCTTCGATTTTCAACTTTTTGACCATTTTCCAATTATTTCAAAGTAGTCATTAATTTGGATTACCAAACATAATTTTTTCAGCAGTTTATCGTTATTTTCAATCGGATTACTGAGAATGTTTTTTTTCTTAATTTTGAAGTTTTTGTCAACTTCCAATTCTTAAAGCTAGGCAAAAATTTATTAAATTCTACAAAAATAATTGTTTATATAAGAATTTTGTCCTACTGTTATGCTGAATAGTAGTTGTTATCTGTGAACACCATAACTTTCGACAGAATGATCGGCTTGGATTTCAGTTTGGCATACTTCATAAGGGTGTAAGAAGAAAAGACGAGTTTGTTAGCCAGCCATTTTCCATGAAAATTCAAAAATTTAGAGCATTCTCAAACATTTTTAAGATCATTTTCTTTGAAGATTTAAAAGTCGTATGTACGGTTATTCGTATCTATTACTCAGTCAGCCAAACAATTTATCCCCACGACTTTTCTCGATAGAAAAAAAGATTATCAGAGTTATAGCATTTTCAAAATCCAAAAAAAAACGAAAATGCATATTTCAAGCCAAATAGCGCACGAAAAAAAAGTCGAGAAAATAAAAAAGTTGCTTTTTGAAAACGTCACAAGATTATCATAACAACTTTTTGAATATCCTCAAAAATCAAAAACTCTAATTTTTTTTCGTACAATATATAATGAAAAGTCAAAAACTCCATTATTTGGTTAGATTAAGCAAAATAAGAAAAATGAATCAATATTACAATAAGTGTTTGCGATCATGGTCAAACAATCATTCTACTAGAAGATATGAATGGAATTTGACGTCCTCCTCCAGGGCAAAGAAATGTTACTACTTAGTTTCAAGGATTCAAGAAAAAATGATAACGGAAAAAATTAGTTAGCTTATGACTGGTCATTACTTTCTGGTCCCAAAAATAAACTTAGTTCAGGGATGGAGAAGAAAGAGAACCAAAGAAAAGAATCAAACACAAATCAAAATCGAAAATTTGCGGAAACCGGAATTGCGAATAGATTTTCAGGATAAGATAAACGAACTCATGAATAAGTTAACTTAGGAGGCGCTGATTCCCTATAGAAATATAGAGGGCGCATCGGCTATGATCGAGGATGCCATTGTTAGAAGTGCGACTGAAGTGTGTGGTACTGCGGTTGTAAGAAGAACGTCTGGTGATGCATAATGGAATGATGAAATTTTACAATAATTGAGGGATTTAATTGATTTTTGAAGAAATTGAAAGACTACATGGGATTGCAATTAATTTATATATTTTAAAGCATTCCGAACAATTGGAGAAATTTCCCGGATGTTCAGAGGATTTCAACAGAATTCAAGGGTTTCTAAATTCTTATAAATTGCCAGGTATTTGAAAGGATTCTAAAGTGGGAATTTTTTTCTCATCTTCCACAATTTTGTTTTCAATTCCAAGTCTAACCGTAATATTGTTATTGTAATCAAATGAAATGTACAGTCACCTGTGGGATAATTCTCAAAATAAAATAATTAGTTGGGCGCCAGATCTATCAAAATCAATTAGATTTTTAGTTTTTGTAGCAAATAAAATGACAAACGTCGAAATGAAATATGGTTAATTAACAATGGCGGAACATTGGCTGGACAAAGCTCAGAATTAATAAAATAAAAAAGTCGATGGGGTGATTCGAGATCGAAGGTTATTTTAAATTTAAAATGTAGGATACTGAAATGAATAGTCATCAAAATTATATCAGAATTAACGAATTTATTGAATTAGCCAATACAATAGATTATGAAAATTACACCAAAAAATAAGAAGAAATACCATAAATAATCAATTTAATATAAACAAACAAACTCCAATATCTCAAAAGTAATTAATAATTAATAAGTATTTTTTATTTTTCTACATGACGCATCATTTAAATATAATATAAACCATATCAATTTAAGCTACATATTATTCTATATATTATCATAAAAAATAATATTTTATACAATAAATTTAAATGATACATTAATAAATAAATAATAAATTTATGTAATATAAATAAATACATAAAATGTAATATGAATTAATAATAAATAAATAATAAATTTAAATAAATTTTATAAAATAAAATATAATATAACAAAATTGAACAATATATTAATTTGTAATAATATTACAAAAAACTCTCCTGTAGAGTATCTCATTAAATTTCAAGAGTAGCTGTTTCTCAAAGGACTCATCCCCGAAGTTGCACCTTTGATTGCCTTCACGAGGCCAGCGACACAGAATAGCCTTTCGTAATTGGTCGTAATTGGCGCGCGATTCAAAATCGAATTACTTGTAGCAAATACGGCCAATAGCAGAATTCCTCCAAACAAGCCAAAGCAAGCGCAGTAGACTGAGGCGCTAAATCCTAGTGCGCAAGCGCGGTCGCGATATTCTTTTGTTCTTCCATTGCGCGGGATTTTTGAAATTTCTGTTCATAACATAACAGCTATTGAAATCCGGGGCCCTTTATTTTATTCTGCGCGTTTGCGGGAACAAGACGCAATGTCAATACAGTTACAGATACAGAAATTAAAATTATGAAAATAAACACAAAACTGTAGATACATGATATAGATATTAAAAGTGCCTCTGAAAAACTTGTTTTGGCGCTTCTTGATTATAGTGCGCAGTGTCAGTCTCCCATTCTTCTGCAACAGCTTTTTGCCTTAATTTGACATGTTTAGGAACGTCGCCATAATCTATGAGGTTCCTGACCTTCTTCTTCTTACCTGAGGTCGAACTTGTCGAACTTTCACCTCGGGCGGCCCACTTATTGGGCGGTTGTATAATGATCTCTTCCAATGGTTGACGTTGATTTGGCTGGTTTATTTCGTAAGTTTTAACAAGAGCCGGATTGTGTGGATCGTAGAATCTTGATAGTAGAGGTTCCTTGAAGCCTATTGCAACATACCTGTAGGCCATGTTGTTCTCTATGCGTATTTTAATTTTTCCAAACTGACCTCCAAATTCTTTCAAAGGAGCAACGAATGGAAGCAAAGGACTGTCTAATTGCGTTGCTCTTGGGACATATCCAGTGACGTAGTTGAACCCATCTTTATCCTTCATTACTTCTACACTCAACACACCTGGACCTACAGTTCCAAATCTCTCATCACGTCCATATCTCGTGAAGAAATTAGTAGCCGAAAGTTTAGGGTGAATAACAAACATGGGGCCTGGCGTTGCAACTGGTTCTTTTTTCTTCGTCCACTTGGTAAACATTGATTCTGCAACCAAAATATAGGTAGGAAATTAATTATTGCATGAAATAATAAAATTATGTATAAAATCATAATTTCTAGTTCACAAAGAAACGTTATTATTACATTGAAAAAAGAAATGAAAATGTGCCCAAGAAGATGTCGAATAACAATCTCAAATAAATGGTGGATCATGTTCACACAATTGAGGGTTTTATATGACTTAAGGAAATTATTTACGTAGATGTTCAAAATTTTTTTTAATCAATTCACAACTTCTAAGTCGGAATTTTGGGTTAAAATTTTCATTTAATTGTTGTTACGGATAAAGAGGTTGTTTTAAAGAAGATTTTAAAGTATTTTTTCATGTTTTAAACTTAAGCTTCTGAGGCATCCCTTATAATCATCAGATCTAGTTTTACTAAGGCACACAAATTATTATTTAACCTAAATTTTAAACAGAATCTAACACTCTTTTGTCTTCAAAAAATTCTTTTTTGAACCACCTTGTTGTTAAACTGCGGATACGTTAAAATAAAATTATCTAGATAATTTAAAGCGTGCAAATTTTAATTCAGTGCATTTAATTTTTTAAATGAAAATGTATCTATTATAGTTTTGTTTGAAAATTGATCGTTTTTAGTTCAAAATTCAAATATTCATGTTCGTCATTGATAAGTCCACAGCTTGTTTGCCATTTTTTCTCTCCCTTGATTGTAAAATCTTTTTAAGTTGAAAATTCAACTCATGTTGAAAAGTAGTTTTTTTGTCGAATTCAACTGTTTCTGATTAAAAATTAATTTCTTTTATGTCAACTACTACATTTTTCGTTCAGAATTCATCTTTTTTGCAATACAAATTCAATTAATGAGTTGAAAGCTGAACTCTTTTGTTTATAATTAATTTTTTTTTTGTGCAAGATTCATCATTTTAATTAAAAATGTATCTCTTCGGTTAAAAAGTGAGCTATTTTATTAAAAATTCGTTTTTTCTTCAGCAAAAAATTAATTCTTATTGAAACGGAAAATGTAATTATTCAAGTCGAATATTCCAACCTTTTATTTAAAAAGCCATCTCTTTAGTTTAACATGATACAAAATTTAAAAATGAAATTATTCAATTTCAGGTGGAAAAATTATAATTTTTAGTTGAAAATTGAACTATTTCAGTCAATGGTTCAGCATTTTAGTTGAAAATTCAACACTAAAAATTTGCTCTTTTTCTGGAAAATTAATTTTTTAAACTGAAAATTCGACTATTTTCTTCTATTTTCTTCAAAATACGTACTTTTTATATAAAATCATTCTTTATGTTTCTAAATTAATCTTGTTGTTTGAAACTTCATCTTTTTGGTGGAAAATGTAAGTATTCCAGTTAGGTATTCATAATTTTAGTTGGAATGTAATCTTTCTGATTGAAGATAAAAACTACTTGGTTAAAAGTTACACTTTTGTTGAATATTAATTTATTTCAGTAAAAGATTCATCATTTTAGTTCAAAATTCAACTGTTAACTATCAAATAAAATTTTTGTTCAATTATCATTCAAATTCATAGAATTTATAGACAAATTTAAGAAATGATTGATTATGTTTTTAGTATTATTTGGTTATTCAAGTATTTAATGGTGCTAATATAGATAGATAGATAGATAAACGTTTATTTTTCAGCCTGCTGGCCTTACAAAATTGACTTGCTTACACTTCCATTTTTACGGAATTTTCTTAAAAACTAACCCTTAAAGACTAACATCCATCCATTCCTTATCTCTAAGTCGCACGCTTTTATCGCCTTGCCTTCCTCGCCTCGCCTCGCACGCATGTCCCTACTTTTTCGCATTGCCTCGCTTGCCAACCTCTGTTTTCGCTCTAATACCTACTACTTTTCTACTATTTACAATATTTACATGTTACTTATATCTACTTTCTCTCCTATTTACAATCTTTCCGTCTCCATTCCTCTTCCTCCTTCCTTCTCTTCATCTCCATCTTACCCAACACTCCCTTCACCCATGCTACTGCCCTTTTTTCCCCCTTTTCATGCAACAGTGCCTCCATGCTTATCTCACTTCTTTCTACCTCCACGCACTTCTCCAACCAGTGCTCCACTCTTGCATCCCCCTTTCCACACAGTTCACACATCCTCTTCTCCCGAGAGAGCCAGAACCTATTGAAACCCTCCATACACCCACACCTCATCCTCGCTATAAGTTCCTGACTTCCTTTCTCTCCTTTCACACATAAATATTGCGCTCTCGTCCTTGGCATAATCCACACATAGTTCCCGTTAAACCTTGACTCTCTTATTCTTTCTTCCCCCTCTGTCTTCTCTCTCTCCATGCCATTTTGCTTAACCAAATCATAAACCTTCCTTCCTTCCTCGTGCATCCTTCTCACTTCATCCATCTGCAGTCCATTCATTCTAAAATACCTTTCCCTCTCAGCCTCCATCTTCCCACCCCCTCTCCTGTTCTCCTTCTCCCACCAACACTCCCTAACCAGCCTACTTCCCCCCTCTTCCAAAAATTTCTCCTCATATTTACACGCCCTGCTCCCTGCCAGAATCCCTACACTCGTTCTCCCCGTCTCCCTCCTGACAATATACTTAGGCGTGTTCCTTGCCAACCCCAGGGTCCACTTTACATACCTTATCAAACGGCTTCATTCTCCGTCTAAAATCATCTGCGAATAGCTTCTTTCCCAACCCCCACACCTGCCTCATCACCACATTTGCTCTCCTCACTCTCTTTTATGTGACCATCCACTCCCCCATTCCTCCGAAACACGAAGCCCAAGTACACAAACTCTTTCACCTCCTGCACCTCCTTTCCCTTCCACTTCCACTCTCCTCCCTTATCCCTTCCCCCTCCTTTTCTGAACACCATAACCTTGGACTTTTCCGCATTCAACTCTAACCCCTTCTTATCCAGGTATCTTCTCAACCTCTTCATCATCTCCTTTAAGGCTTCCTCGCTATTTGCCAGCAACACTATGTCGTCTGCATACGCTAGTGACCAAATTCTAAACCCTCCTATCCTGACTCCTCCTACCACCCAAGCTTCCAGCTTACTTTCCATATCCGCAATTAAAATCGCAAACAGCGTTGGGCTCAGAGGACACCCCTGCCTTAACCCCTTATCCATCCAGAATCCCTCCGAAATCCCCTCCCCTCCTCTTACCTTGTCTTTGGTCTCTTCATATATCTCCCTCAACCTCTCAATTAGGCCTTTTTCTACTCCCCTATCCTCCATCGCCTCCCACGACCTCCCCCTATCCACCGACGGAAACGCGCCTTTGAGATCCACAAAAAACGCGTACACTTTCTTCCCCTTCTTCGCTAATTCTCTATCCACCACGTGCTGCAGAACGTAGATATTGTCGATAGTACTCCTACCCGCCCTAAAACCCGCCTGCGTCTCCGGCAATATTCCTTTCCCCTCGACATCCTTCCGCAGTCTCTCTGCCACCACCATCGCGTATACTTTATACGCCGTATTCATTAGTGTGATCCCTCTATAATTTTCCTGCCTATCTCTATCTCCTTTCTTATTCAGTGGAACTATTAACTCTTCTCTCCACCCTCCTGAGAATCCCTCGCCCCTCCATACTTTCTTCACTACCTCCTTCAGCCTCTTCCTAACCTCTTGTGTACTAAACAGCCATGCTTCGTTCTCCACCCCATCCAACCCTGCTGCTTTTGACCTTTTCAACTTCCTTATCTACTTCTCTATCTCTTCGTCATTCAACTCCTCCGTCTCTGCCTCCCCCGTTCTTCTACTTCCCCCGTCCGTCTTCCTTGAATCTGAGCCCTGGAATGGTTCTTTAAAAAATTTCCTCCATTCCTCACTTTCTATCTTCTCGCTGCCCCCCACCCTCCGCTTCCTAAACCTATTTATTATCTTCCAGACGTCCCCCTCTGTCTTAACATTTGCTAACTCCTCTTCCAGCTCTTTCTCCTTTTCCTGTTCTTTCTCCTTACACATCACTCTAAACCCCTTCCTTATTTCTACGTACTCCTCCCTCCTCGCATTACCCTCTTTCCACTTCTTGTACTTCCTCTTCACCTTCCTTTTCATCTTTTTACATTCCCTATCCCACCACGGCTTCACCATTCCTTTCTTCTTCTTTCTAAATACCTTCTTTTGCACACACCCTTTCACCTTCTCATTCAGATCCTCCCATATCTCTTCCACCGACTCCCCTCCAAAGCGTACCTTTCCTAGCTCCTCTTGATACTTCTCCACCGCCTCCCTCGTCCAGGTCACCCTCTCCCCTATCGAGACCTCTTCCCTGCCTTGTCTTCCGCCACCCTCACCTCTTATGCATAGACTCAATGGCTGATGGTCTGATTCCACCCTCCCCTCTACTGCAAATTTTTCCGTCTCCTCCCATCCTTGCATATTCATAACCACATAATCTATCACCGATACCCCGACCTTACTTACGTATGTTTATTCTCCTTCTTCGTCCCCCGTTGCCATACCATTCGCCACCGCCCAGCCTCTATCCTCCATCCAGTCCCTTAGAATCTCCCCCTCCTTATTTATTATCATATCCTTCGATTTCCTTTCGAAGCTCTCCCCTTCCGTGTAAATTCCCCCTTTGCTCCCCATCCTCGCATTAAAATCCCCACCCACTATCACCATACTCTCCTCTCTTTCGCCCAGCAGGTCCTCCATCCTTTCTTTAATTCTTTCCATCCTCTCCTTATTGTACACTGTAACAAACTTACAGGTCATGCATCCTATTTTTCTTTCCCTTATTTGCACTCCCTCCCCCTCTTCCTCTCCATGAACTTTTTCCTCTGATCCATCTCTAACCCCGGTTATAATTCCCCCACTGGCCCTTCCTTTCTTCTTCACTCTGACCGCCTTCTGAAGTCTCTACCTATACCCCCTTGGCAGCTTTGGCTCTATTCTATCCCATTCCTTTCTTGCTACCCACGTCGCTACCAGTCCCACAACGTCGAATTCCTGGATATAATGCCAGAAATCCTCGTCCTTCTTCTTTACCCCTGCTACATTCCAATACAGCACCTTCACTACTCCTCTACGCTGCCTTACCCCCACCCCCCTACTGCCTACGAAACAAATTCCCCTGCACTTCCTTCAACACATCTTTCTCCTCATCCCACACCCATATTTTCTCGTCTATTTTTATTTTCCGATATCCTACCTTCGCCGAACTCCCTTCACTCTTCTCCCTTCTAGCCCTGTCGTCCAGCATGCTCTGCACATCCCTTTCCTTTCTCGTTAAATCGTGATCGATGAAAACTGCCTTATCCTTTATCCTATTTTTATTTCGCATTACCCCCAACTTTTCTTCCCAGCTCTCCATCTCCACAACCGCCACTTCCTTGTCTTTTCTCCCCTCCAACTTAACTTTCCCTACCCTGCCTTTAACCCACCCTATGCTCTGTAGCAGTGCTTCCACGCCCTCTCTTTCTTCCCCGCTCTTTAGCTTCAACCCTTTTACCACAATATTATTCCTCCGTTCTGCCTTCTCTTTTCTCTCCATTCTCAGCTCCATTGCCCTTAACCTTTCCCTATCTGCCCTCTCTTCATTCTCACTCCTACGCTCTCCCACTTTCTCTTCTATCATCTTTTCTACCCTCTCCCAAATACCTTCAATCTCGCTCCCCCCACCTCCGCCTCCTACTTCCATTTGCGTCCTGCCCTCCATCTTCTCAAGCCTTTTTTCCGTCCTTTCCTTCCACACCCAATTTTTCTCTTCCATCTGCTTCATTTTAGCATCTTTTTCTTTCCTTTCCCTCTCTAACCCCTCTTCTCTCTCCCTCATCTCTTTCATCTCCTTTTCCCATTTCTCATCTCTAATTCTTAATTCCTCCCTCAACCCCCTGATCTCGCCTATCAGCATTCCGAGCGCCTCCTTCTCCACATTTCCGTCCATTTTGCGGGGGGGGTGTCCTCCTAGTTCTCCCGCTTTTTTTAAATGGGCTCTCTACCACGCTTTTGTCCGGGCTCTCTTGGCTGTCTCTTTTCCTCTTCAAGAGATCCTCCCCGTCACTTGCGCTTGAAGTTCTCTCCCTCACCTTCTCTCTTCCTTCGTTCTCACCGTCCCGCTCTTTCCCTCTCCCTGACGCGCCACTAGACACCGAGCCACGGGCTGTTGGCCGTCGTGGCACGTGGAAAATTTCCTCCCCGTCAACTTCACTACTTGTACACTCACTACCCACCTCCCGCTCAGCCGCTGGTAACTGAGACCACTCCATGCAGTACCCTTCTCAACCGCCAGATGTCTCTGCAGAATGCTGTCTCTATTGCCGCCAAATTCTCCCTATATTTCCCTTTTTTCCTTTTTTTCAATTTCTCACAGCCCTTGGAGACCCCCCTTTCTCTCACTTAACACTCCCACAAATTGTCGAGCACCACACTTCACCCTCGAAGGCCCAATACTCCTGACCACAAATTCCCTTGATTCCTTGCTAACCTAACCTCACTTTCCCAATTTACTTAAATCCCACCTCACTCCTACGCTCAAGATTACTTTTTCTCTCCCCAATTCACCCCACACAACCCTACTCATCTCCTCGGCTTCCACCCTCACACTCCACTCACACCTACCACACAAATTTTATTTTCTGAATTAAAAATGTTGATTAAATCCCCAGAAACTGAAAAAAAAATTATAATAAACTCGCGAAACTGTGGACTTATTTCGGGTCGATTAAACAAAAGAGAAATATTTGAACGGCTCCGTACTATAAGAAATTATTTTTTTTTAAACTTGACATATCTGGATAGAACTTGATATTGTCATATCTTTTGCAGAGTTGTTGAAACTTTTGTTAAATCGTGTTTTATTATTTACAATCGGATTTTCTTAGTTTAATGCTAGAAAGTTGCAGGTTCTTCTGAAAATGTTCACTGTTTGTCCACTTTTTATATATATTTAGGTGATAATTATTTTTTTTAAATGACATACTTGGAATAGAGGTACGTTAAATATGTTTAAATTTTCATCAAAAAAAAAAAAGATAATATTCAATAACATAATCCTGAAGTAAATAATCAATTTACGTACATAATCTAAACAAATTAAAATTGAATCTTCATGTAATTTAATATTGTGAAGAAAATTAATCAGCTGATAATTAATTGATCAGTTCACGAAATAAAAAGCAATCAACTATAATTTTCATTAAAACATTAAAGTAATTTGTACCTTATATACATTTTTTAAAATTTTAACTTTGATTTCTTAAAATTTTATTTACTAATAATTGATAATTATGAATAATTATTAATAACTATTCATTATTAAATAACTATTAATAATAATTATTAATCATATTTTTATGTAAAATTGAATGCTTTCTTAATATTTTTTTAGTAATAAAAAAAAGAATATTTGATAAATCTTCAGAAATGCTTCCAAGTTTTCAAATATTTTGAATCTATTCAAACCCTGTTGTATTCTTGGAAATATTTGTAGGTTACTTGAGTTTTTATTAAAATTTTGAAATATTATCCAAAATGTAAAAAAATTGCCTTCAAATCTTCCAAATTTTCCTAGGAATTTCAAGAAAATTTTTTCATTCAATTGAAACCTTTGAAAATTTTTTCGAAGCTTTTAAAGTTTTAGTTTCAAATTTTCTAAAAAAATCTGCATTTTTTAAATTTTTTGAAGTTTAAAATTCTTTTTTAATCTCTTTAAATCTTCTGAATATTTCTTAAATTCACTTAATTTTTTTATTTTTAAACTTAACAAATGGAAACATCTTGCTTTAGAATGTTTTTCTCTTTTTCGAAATTGAAGGAAATCTCTTGGAATTTTTCTTAATAATGTTCAGTTTTCTTTCAAAGTTCATTTTTCAAAATGAAAAATCATGAAAAATTGTACACAATCCTTCAGGAAATTTTTCTTGATTTTTTTGTGTGCAAAATTAAACAAATTGTCTTAAATCCTTTCAGATTCTTCTTTGACAATTTTAGAAATCTTTGGAAATGTTTCGGAATCTTTCTAAATATTCTGTTTAAATTTATTTTCCAAAATAAAAAATCATTCTAACTTTTTCTAGGAACCTGAAGAATTTTTTCCATTTTTTTTTTAATTTTACAAAATTCCTAAAATATCTTATACATTTTTATTATTTCTGAATCTTTTGAAATCTTCGGAGTATCTCTTTTTTTTGTATTGAAAAATAATTTTTTTAACTACACATTTCATTATTCCATTTCTGGTCGAAGTTTTTTATAGACATTTGGTATTTTTTATTAAAAATTCATCTGTTTGTTTAAAAATTTACCTATTTCGTTAAAAAATTATTTTATTCGGTTAATAACTTATTTTTCTACCCTGAGATTAAACTATTTGATTTTTTATTGAAAATTCATCTTTTTTCATTAAAAATGCATGTGTTTTGTTGAAAATTTGTCTTTTTTGCTAGAAAATTATAAATTAACCTTTTTGATTCAAATTTTCATTAAAAATTAAAATATTTGGTTACAATTTATGCGTTTTGTTTAAAAATTGCCTTTTTTGGTAGCAATATAACCTTTTTGGTTGAAAATTCATCTTTTTGGTCAGAAATTTAACTGTTTCGTTGAAAATTTATATTTTTGGTTGAGAACTTATTTTTCGAACTTGAAATCAAAAAATCCTATTTCGTGTTGGAAATTTATCTTTTTTTGCTGAAAATTCATGTATTTTGTTGAGAATTTCATTATAAAAAAATATATATTTTTTTGAAAATTCATGTATTTTGTTGAAAATTATTCTTTTTTGGTAGGAAATTATTTGCTTACATTGAAAATTAATTTTTTTTTAACTGAAAATTTAACAATTCCATTTCTTGTCGAATTTTTTTTATAGAAATTTGACATTTTTGATTGGAAATTCATCTGTTTGGTTAAAAAGTTACCTATTTCCTTAAAAAAAAATTTTCGGTATAAACTTATTTTTCTAACTTGAAATTAAACTATTCTATTTTTTATTCGAAATTTATATTTTTTCATAAAAATTTCATCTATTTTGTTAAAAATTTGTCTTTTTTGGTAGGAATATACCCTGCTTGGTTTGAAAATTTATCTTGTTTGTCGAAAATTTAACTATTTCGTTCAATTTTTTTTTTTCGTTAAAAACTTTTTTTTTTTTTGACTTGAAATCAAACTATTCTATTTTTTGTTGAAAATTCATATTTTTTCATTGAAAATTCATCTATTTTGTTCAAAATTGAATTTAAAAAAAGAAATATTTCGTTGAAAATTCATGTATTTTGTAGAAAATTATTCTTTTGGTAGGAAATTAGAAATTTAATTTTTTGGTTAAAAATTATATTAAAACTTGAAATATTTGGTTATAATTCGTGTATTTTCGTGAAAATTTGTCTTTTCTGGTAGCAACATAATCTTTTTGATTGAAAATTCATCTGGTTCAAAATTCACTGATTTCGTTAAACAATTATTTTTTTCGGCTAACAGCTCATTTTTCTAACTTGAAATTGAAATATTCTTTTTTTTTTTTATTTGAAAATTTATCTTTTTTCATTAAAAATTCATCTATTTTGTTGAACATTTTTCTCGTAGAAAATTATGAATTAATTTTTTTTAAATTATATTAAAAATTGAAATATTTGGTTATATTTCATGAATTTTGTTTAAAATTTGTCTGTTTTGGTAGCAATATACGCTTTTTCAGTTGAAAATTCATCCATTTACTTGAAAATTTCATTAGAAAACCAAATATATTTCGTCGAAAATTCATGATTTTGTTGAAAATCATTCTTTTTTGGTAGAAAATAATTATATTTTTTTTTATTGAAAATTCATCTTTTTACTTAAAAATTCACCTATTTGGTTCCTAACTTGAAATTAAACTATTTTTTTTTATTGAAAACTGATTTTTTTCCATGAAAAATTCATCTATTTTGTTGAAGATCTCTCTTCTTTGGTAGAAAATTAAAAATTATTCCATTTTTTGAAAATTATATCAAAAATTGATATATTTTTTCATAATTCACGTTTTTTTTTTTTTTTTTGAAATTTGTCGTTTTTGTTAGCAATATAACCTTTTTATTTGGAAATTCATATATTTTATTCCAAATTATTCTTTCATGGTAGAAAATTATTTATTTCGGTTAAAACTTCATTTCTTTGGTTGAAAATTCGTTTGTTTTTGCTTAATATTGATTTTTCTTAAATAAAAAATTAACTTTTCAGACAATAAAGTATCTTTTTTACAGATACATTCATCCATTACAATTTTCAGATTTAAAAAAATTATCATTTTTCTTAAATTTGTTCCAAAAATCAGAATTCAATGCTTCGTAAATGAAAAACAAACTAGGTCAAGTTAACTATTTATCAGTATGGTCTTATTATTCCAACAGAATTAAGAATGTTGCACTGAGGTGTCGTTTTAATAAACTGTTCTACTTTCAGGTTTTCCATTTTTATAATTTGTTTTAAATTATTATATACTGTCCTGAATAATTTTCTAGTTTAACAATAAATTAAATGTGCATTATTGAATTAAAAAATGTCTTAATTAAATAAATGTAACAAAAATAACTATGGAAACAAGTAATGCTAGAAAGTTGCGTTAAATTGCTACTAAAAAAAATAAATTTTCAAAAACTAGATGAATTTTCAAACTGAAAAATATAAATTTTCAACAAAAAATAGAATATTTCAAATTCAAGTTAGAGAAATAAGTTTTTGAACAAACCAAATTAATTTTTAACGAAATTTTTCAATTTAAAATAAAATTTTCAACAAAATAGATGAATTTTCAACTAAAAAAGGACAATTTTATACAAGAAATAGAATAGTTCAATTTCAAGTTAGAAAAATAAGTTTTTAAATAAAAGCATAAATTTTTAATGAAAAAGATGAATTTTCGATCAAAATATT
>CAKNXH010001482.1:87580-133788 GCA_932178445.1 Andricus quercusramuli | reverse complement strand
GTCTATGAAAAAAAATTTCTAAAAAATTGAAAAGTTACATTTTTATTTTAAAGAATTCATTTTTAATCAAAAAGAAACTATTTTTTCATAAAAAAAAAAGGAAATTTCAGCCGAAAAAAATAATTTTCTACCAAAAAAGAATCATTTTTTAATAAAATACATGAATTTTAACCAACTATTTTAATTTTGAACAAAATTTTAACAAAATAGATGAATTTTTAACGAAAAAAGATAAATTGTCAATAAAAAATAAAATAGTTTAATTTCAGGGTAAACAAATAAGTTATTAACCGAATAAAAAATTTTCAATGAAATAGTTAGATATTCAACCAAACAGATGAATTTTCAATAAAAAACATCAAATTTCTATAAAAAAATCGACTAGAAATGGGATAGTTAAATTTTCAGTTGAAAAAATTAATTCTCCATACAAAAAAAAATAATTTGCTAACAAAAAAGAATAATTTTGAACAAAATACATGAATTCTTAACCAAATGTTTCAATTTTTAATGACATTTTTTAATAAAATAGATGAATTTTCAACTATACAAGATGAATTTCAAACGAAAAATAGAATAGTTTTATTTCAAGTTAGAAAAATAGTTTTTTAACCAAAAAAAAAACAAAATTTTTAACGAAATAGTTAAATTTTCGAACAAAAATATGAATTTTCAACCGAAAAGATTAAATGTCTACAAGAAAAAAATGTTGACGAAAAATTGAATAGTTAAATTTTTATTCTAAAAAATTCATTTTTAATTAAAAAATTAATTTTCAATGAAAGAAAGGAAATTTCAACCGAAAAGAATAATTTTCTACCAAAGAAGAATAATTTTTGACGAAATACATGAATTTTAACAAAATATTTTAATTATTTATAAAATTTTCAACCAGAAAGGTTAATTTATAATTTTCTACCAAAAAAGGCAAATGTTGAACAAAATACATGAAGTTTTAACAAAAAAAAGCGAAATTTTCAATAAAAAATAGAATAGTTTAATTTCAGGATAGGAAAATAAGTAGTTAATCGAATAAAATAAATTTTTAACCAACCGAAGAATTTTCAGTAAAAAATATCAAATGTCTATAAAAAAAATTCGACTAGACATGGGATAGTTAAATTTTTATTTGAAAAAAATTAATTTTCAATGCCAAAAAATAATTTTCTAAAAAAAAAATAATTTTCAACAAAATACATGAATTTTTAACCAAATGTTTCAATTTTCAATGAAATTTTCAACAAAATAGATGAATTTTTAACTGAAAAAGATACATTTTGAACAAAAAATAGAATAGTTTGATTTCAGGTTAGAAAAATAAGCTTTTAACCGAAAAAATAAATTTTCAACGAAATAGTTGAATTTTCGAACAAAAAGATTAATTTTCAACCAAAAAATTGAATGTCTATAAACAAAAATTTCGACGGAAAATTCAATAGTTGAATTAAAAAAAATAATCTTTAATCAGAAAAAAACTAATTTTTAATCAAAGAAACGAAATTTCAACCGAAAAGAATAATTTTCTGCCAAAAAAGAATAATTCATTAACAAAATACATGAATTTCAACCAATTATTTTAATATTGAATCAAATTTCAACCAGAAAGTTTAATTTATAATTTTCTACCAAAAAAGACAAATTTTCAACAAAATAGATGAATTTTGAACAAAAAAAAGATAAATTTTCAACAAAAAATAAAATAATTTAATTTCAGGGTAGAAAAATAAGTTATTAACCAAATAAAATACATTTTTAACAAAAAAGTTAAATTTTTAACCAAACAGATGAATTTTCATTAAAAAACATCTGATGTCTATAAAAAAATCGACTAGAAATTGCATAGTTAAATTTTTAGTTAAAAAAATTAATTTTCCATACAAGAAAAAAAAATAATTTTTTACCCAAAAAGAATAATTTTCAACAAAATACGTGAATTTTTAACCAAATGTTTCAATATTTAATGAAATGTCCAACAAGATAGATGAATTTTCAACTAAAAAAGATAAATTTTTAACAAAAACCAGAATAGTTTGATATCAAGTTAGAAAAATAAGTTTTTAATAAAAAAAATTTTTAACGAAATAGTTACATTTTCGACGAAACAAATGATTTTTCAACCGAAAAGATTGAATGACTATAAAAAAATTGGCCGAAAAATTGAATAGTTACATTTTTATTTAAAAAATTCATTTTGAATCAAAAAGAAAAACATTTTCAATCAAAGAAAAGAAATTTCAACCGTAAAGAATAATAACAAAAAAAATAATATTTAACAAAATAGATGAATTTTAACAAAATATTTTTATTTTCAATAAAATTTTCAACAATACAATACAAAATAAAAAAAGTTCAATTTCAGTGTAGAAAAATAAGGTATTAACCGAATAAAATGCTTTTTTTAACGAAATAGGTAAATTTTTAACCAAACAGATAAATTTTCAATAAAAAATATCAAATGTCTATAAAAAAATCGACTAGAAATCGGATAGTTAAATGTGGAGTTAAAAAAATCAATTTTCCATACAAAAAAAATTTTCTAATAAAAAAGAATAATTTTCAACAAAATACATGAATTTCGAACCAAATGTTTTAATTTTTGATAAAATTTTTAACAAAATAGGTGAATTTCCAACTAAAAGAGATACGTTCTTAACAAGAAATAAAATAGTTTTATTTCAGGTTAGAAAAACAATTTTTCAACCAAAGAAATGAATTTTTGACGAAATAGTTAAATTTCCGACCACAAAGATTAATTTTCAACCACAAAGGTTATGTTGCTACCAAAAAGAAGAAATTTTCAACAATATAGATGAATTTTCACCAAAAAATAGAAATGTTTAATTTTCAGTTGGAGAAATAAGTTTTTAAGCAAATAAAATAATGTTTCAGAGAAATATTTCGATTTTCAACCAAAAAAATGAATATCTACAAAACAAAATTTAATGTATAATAAAATGAAATATTCGAAAAAAATTAAGTTAATTTTCTAGTTAAAAAGAAAATTTTAAATAAAAATGCTAATGTTCAATAAACAGATAAAAATTTTGGAAAAAAGATACAAGGTACAATAAAATATTTCATATCAAAATTGTTTTCCCAAATTCAATCTAGAAATTTGCTTTCAACCTTTTTTTTTGCAAAAGTCGCGTGATGAAAATGTGTTCGTTAACACGGAAGGAGCTTTAACAAAAGAGAATTCACAACAAAATTTTTAATAGCTTTATAAGAAATTAGTTGTTTTCCACTAAAGAATTAGTGAATATTTCGATTAATAGAATTAAAAAGCATAGTTAGAATAAGAAAAAATATTTCGATTTCAATAATTTGTAACAAGAAATGAGTATATTGCAATTGAAAATGCATTTCAAATTATAAATATTTATATACTTACCAACAGGATTCAGGAATAACACTACGATGGAAAAAAGAACATTGATCACAGCCCTCATCTTCTCCAAATAAAGGCTGCGGCCGTGACTCCTTGGTACTTTTTTAGGGCAATGCACCGTTAATGTTTCAATTTTTATTAAATTTCAAGTGTATTCAAATTTCTTCAAATAAGTTTTATAATAAATTATTCAATTTCACTGATTTTATTCAAAATGAACTTGCGGATAGACTAACAAACGAAGCAGCAGTTTTGGACAAACGACAGCACTGATTGTTCGAGATACAGAGTAGCTCATTACATACTCATGGTGTTTATAGTTTGAGCCACTATCTTATTTATCCTCCTTAATTATTCATATTTCAACACAATGTTCTTTCCGGATTCTATCTGAAAGACACTTCCGTATTATCACGCTCGCAAATACAATTTAGAGAGGACAAATTAAATACTGCGCCGTGCAAAGATGACTAGTTAATATTGTTGAAAACATAACAACATGTTATCCTCCGATTAAAAAATAAATAAACATTCAGTCACATAATATATCATTTATTATCTCAAGAAGTTAGGCACCTGGAAAGAATTGCAAATTGTTGAATTACAAATGCAATATAAAATTCGCCTATTTATTAGTAGGAAAAATTTTGTTTCAAATTCTTCTTTGAAGTTAGAGAATAATTGATAAGAATCTTTCGAAGTCATACCTTGATCTACTTCGAGGATCAAAATATTTAAGCCAGCTCTTGAAAACCAAAAACATGTTTTGATCCAAAAAGATTAAATGCCTTGAGTATGCCTTGCCTGTTTTATTTCAGAAGAAATGGCAATTCAACGACATACACGGAAAAAAAAAATATTTTTGCTGTTCAATAATAGTGTAGAGTCTCTTTTCTGTGGCCGGAAATACTGCAATTATTTTCCTCGGAAACTTGCTTTTCATGCTCTAAGCCCTTCCTTGGGAGGAGAGAGTTAGACTTGTCATCTATATTTATCAAAGTCAGGATACGGAGAAAAATGGATGGTCAAAGTTAGAGGGTCAAAATTCAGAGAGCCAGCCAGGCCTGAAGAGCCTATCAGAATTTTTTCGACATTCTCAGAGAGACTCTCATTTTACGGCCAGTCTGAGTGTTGTGAGAAGGTCAGACTCACAATCAGGGATAAGCAAGGCATCCTTTCGGGATGATCAATACGATCACCTTGTTTTCACTCATTTCGATCATCCACGGAAGAGCAAATGACCCATCGCGGAGGGCCAACCTGATTGGTTTTCTTTGGCGTGTTTATTTGAAATGATTGAATGTGTAAGTCAAATGTTCAGGACAAACAATGAATGTAAAGAGCATAAGAATCTTAGGAATAATTGTAAATTAACATTTAGGATAAAAAAATATTCCTTCCTTTACTCTTATTATTTGCTGCACACAATGTTATAGGCCAACGGTCCTATATTTGGCAACCACTGTTGAGAGTGATTTGGGCACGTAATTTCTCAACTCGATTTTCAAAGAGAAACTCGAGTGGAAAAATTGTACGCCTTAATCACTTTACAACTGTGTTTACCAGAGACGAGCTTGCTTTCACCCACTTGAGTGAATCATCAATAACGGTGATAGAGACCCTAAACATTGAGCCAAGCATTGCCATCGTTTTGTCTTGGTCCTTGAACGATGCGCCAGGTTAGCATCTGTTCCGCCGGGATTTACCCCGGGAACAAAAGCAAGGCTCTAAACACGTGCGTCCGAGCGCGTAAACAGGCCGGTAGGCACGTACTAGCAGGACGTAAAACAAGCTGTTAGTCACGTACGCCGACCACGCTTCTCTCTGTCCCCGGTAACCTGTGCGCGTCACTATAGCTTGAGATATTTTCCTTTTAAAATACTCGCTCAAGATGTTTTCACATAATTGAAGTTTAGGCTAGGAGAAAAATTTTAATTATGTCTAATATTGTCAATCTTATTTAGAAATATTTTTAATATTCATTTAAAGTTTTTACTTCCTATGTAAATACCGAAAGGCGCGCGAGAGCGACGGCAGGCAGCACGGAGTACGGTGTCCCCACCGCTCCGTTGCGACTCCAGTTTCGAGCGGCTTAGCCAATCAGCGAGCCAGCTGCCGCTCCCTGCCTCGCTCCAAGCTCGCGCCCCTCTCCCGCATATAAGCCGGTGCACGAGCAGTTCTCGTTACTTGGCGACTTGCAACCTCTTCAGTTGGCAATGCGAGGTTGCCCTCTCTCTGAAGCTCGCACCCACTGATCCGAGAATTTTTGTGCAATAGCCGTTCGAAATTAAAACATATTTCGCCTATCCACGCCTTTTATTCCATCTTGCCTTTACTCTTTCCTCTCTCTCTTTTCTTCTCTTCCTTCGGTACGCCTTCGTGGCTCCGGGAAGTTCTTCTTCCCTCTCTCTCTTTCTTCGGTACGTCTTCGTGGCTCCGGGAAGTTCTTCTTCTTCTCTCTCTCTCTCTCTCTCTCTTCCTTCGGTACGCCTCCGTGGCTCCGGAAAGTTCTTCTTCTCTCTCTGTCTTCCATCGGTACGCCTACGTGGCTCCCGGAATTTCTTCTTCTTCTCTCTCTCTCTCTTCCTTCGGTATGCCTTCGTGGCTCCGGGAAGTTCTCTCTTTTCTTTCGGTACGGCTCCGGGAAACTCTCTCGCACTTTCTCTCTCTTTAACCTAACCTCATTTTACCTTCATTGTTCCTCCTTCCAGTCGTATGCCTCACGATAAGTCCTCTCGTTCCCGTCCCGGTAAAGACTCCACACGTGGCGCCCCTCCGCCCACGGGCTGGAACGAGGGCCCACTCACCATCGATCTGTCGCGGCCCCTCGCTGCGGCCCCAAATCCACACAAATCTCACCGCCTGGACGAGCCAGTCTATCGCCTGGCTACCGCCCAACCAACGATTTCGGCCAGCTACCGCGACCCTGGCCAATGGACGGACTACAGGCTTACAAATATCTTCTCTCATCACGCGGGGCTACGACCATCCACCAGTCCCTTCCGAGCAGTCGACGAGAAGAGAGAAAGTCCATGGGAAATCTCGACAAATTCCTGGCAAGGAATAACCAGCATCTAGCGCCTGACCAGCGCCGCACCAGTACCTGGCCAGCGCCCTATCTGCGCCCGACCAGCCTTCCAACCCGAACTGCCAAGAATATTCACACATCACATACATCTCACTCACACCTGTGATTAAGTCAGCCACCCACAAAACTGTCTTACATCAACAATTGCTTTTCATATTTGATCATTTTAAATAAGCGCGCCAACCTCAACCAATCCGGATGTCGACGCGATGCATGCGGTGTGAAAGGATACGAGAGTTGGGACCACCGTAGTCTAGACTCAAGATCATTTTTGGAGTGAGTGAATGTCATTGAGCCGTTCAGCGTCACATTTGCTGTTTATTGGACATATAATAATTTTAAACTGCTTTTCTATATTTCGAACATTCGTGGAGAGTGAAGTGCATACGAGAGAACATGAAAGGAAGTGAATTCAACTTATTCTTTTGAATTTTCAACGTCGAATTTGATGCCCTCAAGGGATTTCGGATAAAGGCGTAACTGGACGTCCAGCTATCGATTTGCTGTCACCGTATCTTTTCAAACTGAAATCGTGCAAAGGATTTCAGCATTCATTGATGATGCAGAAAGTAACGAGATGTGGGATATTGGTTTCTGAATTCACTTCAATATTATATCCCATACACCTCGCTCTCCACGAAGAAAAAAAAATGCTTTCAGAATTAATGTATTTCATATAAATTTTCAGGTCTTATAGGTTCTACTTAATTCTATAGTTTCCCGCCTCTTACAAGAGAGAGACTGAAGTAAGTAGGAAAAGGACATCAAATATAGGAAACGTAGGATAATCAAGTCGACCCCCTAAGATGGCCAGGTCGATGGTTCGAGGAGATCAAGACGACTATCTGATATGACCAAGCAGACCCTCCATGATGAGCTATGCGATTCTTCATAATGATCATTTCCGCCTTGCGTGATTATTGGTTCGGCTCTATATGACGCTTCAGTTGATTGTATGAGATGATCAAGTCGACACTCTGAGATGATCGATTTAATTCTCTTGCTTCAACCTTCTAGAAATAATCGCTTTAGCCATCTTCAAGGGCTTCCCTATAGTTGACCCTGCAATATAGCCGTTCTGCACATCTAGATGGACAAACTGACCTTCTATTTTTCTCCGTTAAGGCTTTATACTTGTCATTTGTTTTAACTCGTGTATTCACAAATTTACATTATCTCACATGACGCTTTCCACGTCAAAAAAATCAATGTTGGCAGCCATCTCATCGATTTTAATGAAACCCAGTGTTGTTGTGATACTTAATGGGTAATGTTTTTCGGCCGAAGAATTTTTAAAAATTTTGAAAATTCTGGGCGTGACGCCATTTTGAAATTTGAGGTCGACATTTTTTTAAATTGTAATATTTCCGACAATTTTTTTCGGATTTCAATTAAACTTATAGGCATTTTGTAAAACAAGATGCTGTTTTATATAAAATATGGAACAAAAAAAATTTCAAAATTTTCACACAAAAAAACTCAAAAAAATTTTTTGATTTCATTTTTGACAAATTTCGCTATTTTTGATTTTCGATTTTTTTCGAGAATAATATTCCTTGTTCTTTTATCTTTCATTTAAAAAAAAAACTCGATGGACACTTCGCGAGTTATGAATATTTAAAGAGCGGCATTCCAGTCGAATGCTTGTGCCGCGCAGCAGCTAAGCGGGTAGTGCAGACATTGTTATTAAACAATGCACACGCTGCAGTCTCGGACTAGTGTGCTCAATCCAGCGGTGTTGATAAACAAATTTTTGGTACAAGCAGACACTGATGTACAATTCTACTATGCTTTTTGGACACTATTGTTGTTGACAGAGTTGAGTACGATATTCCTTAGTCAGCATTAATAGAGTTACATGTAGTATACACAAATAGTTTCTCTAAGCTTTTAATAAGTGTCTGTAAAAAAATTGATTTCCTCACGTGATCGCGTTATTGGATATGCCTTTAAATTTCTCACTGACAGTGTGTTTTCCATAAGTGACAAGTTTATTAGTTAGTAACAGCATTCTCGAATGAACTTTATAAGTGGCCTAATCGAACATACGTTATTATATTTTAAACTTCCAATCGAAGTCTGTAAAAATACTTAGCTGTAAAATACTTTGAAAAGTAGGTAAAATGGCTCCGTTTTCTCGGTGTTGTAATCCTTTTAGTAAAAAAAGACACTGCAAAAATTTGAATATGTCAGTACTTCGCAAAATTACAAAAGAACTTTGTAAAGGAATAGATATTAACGAAGCCAAAGAGGGGCAGCTTATATGCAATTCATTTCGTCTTCATCCCCCAAAAACCAACCACAATGTAAAAGCTGTTTTAGGAAATTCTGCACCACCCGCTTCTTCTTTACCGATCCGTATTGATGATCTTCCTCCAGTAGATCAGAATGAAAATTACCTCAGCAATGAATCAGAAAATGAAGTAGAAGGCGTGGTTTCTGGAGAAGTGGAAGACTTGGATATGAATTCCGAGGATGAAAAATTAATAATAAAGCTCAACAAAATACTTGAAATTTTGCAAATTCCCCCAATTGAAAATCGGAAGGATCGAAGATCAATAAAAGCCCAAAAACGAAAGGTACAAGAAATAAGAGAAGCTATAGACTTTGAGCTGCAGAAAATATTTGAAGTTGTAACAAAAACGAGAATGAAATAAATGAACTCGTTGAGGAGTTGAAAGAAAAAATCTCTGAAACAACAAAAAAATCAGAAAAAGTTCAGTTCTTAACGATGTTGCCAAGAAGTTGGGAAATTCGGCGTATACAACACACGTTTAGTGTTCCTTATAATATGGCTCGTTTGGCAAAAGTCAGTCACACCGAACATGGAATCGGTTCATCCCCTAATCCTAAACTTGGAAAAAGACTATCTGAAGAGGCAGAAACGCTTGTTCATAATTTTTATCGCTACAGCGATTTTAGTCGGCAAATGCCTGGAAGAAATGATTACGTGTCAGTAAAGAAGAATGGAGTTCGAGTACATGAACAGAATCGACTACTCTTGGGAAATTTGGAGGAGTTATACGTAGCTTATAAAGAGAGATATCCTGACTGTAAAGTTGAGTTTTCCAAATTCGCGGGATTAAGACCAAAGGAATGCATTCTGGCGGGCGGTAATGGAACACATTCAGTTTGTGTGTGTAAAATTCATCAAAATATGAAACTGATGATAGCTGGAGCACGACTGAAAGAGCTTGCAGATGCACAACCTGAAAATGATTTTCTCGGATCGTATAAAGACATTTTAGGCACCATGGTATGCGAGAACCCAAAACCTGATTGCTTTTTAAATTATTGCAAAAATTGCCCTGGTATAATAATAGTAACAGAAAAGTTACATGAATTATTTGACAAAAATTGCATTGATAATGTCACGTACAAACGATGGACAAACACAGATCGCTCAATGTTAGAAACTATTGTAAACTCCGGCGACGAATACGTTCATGTAATTACAAAAGATTTACCTGATCTGTTGAAACATGATTTCCTAGCGAAGGTTCAAAGTAAATATATTGATGATACCAAACAATCCCTTCAAGCAGGAGTGTTTTTGGTTTTATGCGATTTCGGTGAAAATTTTACTAATGTAATTCAGGACGCCATCCAAAATCACTACTGGTGTCAGACACAAGTAACGATCCACCCCTTTGTTGTTTACCAAAAAGAAAATGGGGAAGTAGTGCACGACAGTTTCATGATTATTTCGGATTGCCTTCACCACGATGCAACTGCCGTTAATTTCTTTTCAAAGAAAGTAATCACAGAACTAAAAAGTCGATATCACGTAGAAAAGTTAATACATTTCACCGATGGAGCTGGTTCGCAATATAAGAATAAATTTAATTTTCTTAATCTTGCGCACTTCAAAGAAGACTTCAAAATCAAAGGAGAATGGCATTTGTATGCCACTTCTCATGGAAAAGGGCCTTGTGACGGATTATCTGGAACACTAAAGCGCGAAGCTACAGCAGCGAGTCTGCGAAGACCACTAGATAATCAGATTACGACGGCATCCTTGTTGTACGATTGGGCCATCAGCGCTATACCAAAAGTGAAATTCATTTTTTGTGCCACAAGCGAATATGAAAATCATGCGAAATTCCTTAGCGATCGTTTTCTGAAAGCTCAGACAATTGATGGTACGAGAGGATTTCATTCCTTCATACCGATCAATAGCCATCAAATCCGTTGCAAAATATATTCTGCTGCTCCTGACACAACATCAAAAATATTTCAGATACAAAAATCTGCTCCTAAGCGAAAATATTCTAAGCGAGAGAGAAAAATAACAAAGTAAACAGGAATGCTTGAGACTGCAGCGTTTCAACGGTACATTGTGTAATGACAATGTCTGCACTACCCGCCTAGCTGCTGCGTAGCTCAAGCATTCGACTGGAATGTCGTTCTTTAAATATTCATAACTCGCGAACCAGATGAGTGTCCGTCAAGTTTTTTTTTTTTTTTGAAATGAAAGATAAAAGAACAGGGAATATTATTCTCGAAAAAAATCGAAAATCAAAAATAGCGAAATTTGTCAAAAAAGCAATCAAAAAATTTTTTTGAGTTCTTTTTGTGAAAATTTTGAAATTTTTTTTGTTCCATATTTTATATGAAACAGCATCTTGTTTTACAAAGTGCCTATAAGTTTCATTAAAATCCAGAAAAAAATTGTCAGAAATATTACAATTTAAAAACAAAAACCACCCCAAATTTCAAAATGGCGTCACGACCAGAATTTTCAAAATTTTTGAAAATCCTTCCGCCAAAAAGCATTACCCATAAAGTACCACAACAACACTGCGTTTCATTAAAATCGATGAGATGGCTGCCAAGATTGATTTTTTTGACGTGGAAAGCGTCACATGCAAGCAATTGACAACTATATTAGTACAACTTTTTTGGATCAAAACAGGACTGAAGTGAGAATCAAATTTCAGTGACGCAACGTGTCACATGGGAACGTTAAACGTGGGTGAACTGTCACTGAAATAAAGAATCTGGATTATATACAACGTTAGAAGTATACAAATCCTGTTTTGAAGTAATATATTGATTAGCACTGAAAATTTTTTGTTAGTTAAGAATAACGAGACTATGAAGATGAAATAAACACTAGAAGACAAAGTAAACCACATGACGAATCCTTAGCGGAAAATAATTATTTTTGTATTTTACGCAGAAAGTATCACATTTATTTGCCCAAAAACAAGAAAATCTTCAAATTTCACTCTGAAAAATTGTTCACAAAATACCAGCTTTTATGTAGAATTACAGAAAATAAAAAATCACAATCTGTGAATGTTATTTTTACATGAGGCATGGAGACAGCTGCAGGCTATGTACATTTCACTGTACGTAGTCCGAGGTAATTGACATATTATATTTATATAATTTATGTTAAAAATGACTGAGGTTTTTTGTGTAATCATTCTTAAACTTTCACATTCAATTTTTGCAGTATTATAACGCTTTCTGATTAGATTAGGTTATATTCACGAGTGTCATGTGATTTAAGCATGGAAGTATAAATTAAAGGGAATGAAGGTTTCACGATAGTAAAAATAATTTAGAACATTTTATGTAATTTTTTCAACTTTCCGGGAATTAAACATCTGAAAAATTTGAAGACATTCCAAAAATTTTCAAACAAAATGTAGTTTTTTCAACATTTTGAAATAGAGTTTTTAAGCTATTTGAAGATTTTGAGAGGTTTCAAGATAATACAAAAATTTTCTTAGGATTCCTGGAAAAGTTGTAAATTATTTTTCATTTTTAAAAATAATCATTTTGAGAGCACATTTAAAATATATTTAAAAACAATGCTTAATTTATGAATAATAATTAAACAATAATGAATTTTTAAGATAATTTTGAAAATTTCTAAATTCGTTGATTTATTCTTTCATTCGCAGAATTAAAAATAATAGCGTGGATTTACATATTTTTTAAGTATTTGAATTGCACAATTTACAAGAGTTTAAAAGATATTTATTCACTGAGTGTCTAAATTAACAAAATTCAGGCTTTAGGGTCCCTTAGGGTGAAGAATAAATAAATAAATAGTTTGATAATAATTTTAATAAATATCTTATTCCTTTTAAATTCTTTCACCAATTTAAATTTGAAATAACTAGAAAATTCTGCGCGCTACTCGCGCACTAATTACCCTTTCCTTGGAAAAAAATCTAATAAGTGGAAATACTTTGTTAAAAATTCATTTCTTTGTTCATAATTCATCATTTTCGTTGAAAAATCCTCTCTCTAATTTTTTCAAAATACAACTATTTTGAGATTATTTTTTCAACTTTAAATTTAACTATTCCATGTTTGACTGAACATTTATCTTCTTCTGTTGAAAATCAAACTATTTGGTTAAAAATTCATTGATCTTCATCATTTGAAAATTCAACTAAATATTTGCTTGTGGTAGAATTTTAATCTTCTTGTTGACTAATTTACCTTTTTGGTTGAAAATTCAATTATTTCGCTGTAAATATATATATATAATATATATATATATATATATAAATGTATATGTATATATGTATATATATAATAATAATGTATATATGTATATATATATATATATATATATATATATGTATATATATAACTAAAAACTAATATATTCTATTTTTTGTTGAAAATTTGTCTTTTTTTAATTGAAGATTAATTTTTTCTTAAATAAAAATTTAAATATGCCATTTTCGACGAAAAATTTTTTATAGACATTTAATCTTTTTGTTTGAAAATTCATCTGTAAATTTGAAAATTGAACTACTTCGTTAAAAATTGATACTATTTGCTTGAAAACTTATTTCTCTAACTTCAAACCAAACTATTATACTTTTGTCAAAAACTTACCTTTTTTAGTTAAAAATTAAAATATTTGGTTGGAAGTTCACATATTTTGTTAGAAATTATACTTTTTTATTTGAACTTTCATTCGTTTGGTGGAAAATTAGTTTCTTTTTGATTGAAAATTAATGTTTACAACTAAAAATGTGGCTATCCAATTTATCGTCCATTTTTGTTGTTGTTAGTCATTTAATCTTTTTAGTTGAAAATTCATCTAATTGGTTAAAAATTTAGCTATTTCATTGGGAATTTATTTTAATTGGTTAAAAACTTATTTCTCTAACTCAAAATTAAACCATTCTGTTTTTTGATAAAAATTCATCTTTTTTTGGTAACAATATAACCTTTTAGGCTGAAATTTGAACTATTTGGTTAAAAAACAATTTTTTTTAATAATGCAGCATTTTAGTTAAAAGTGCATTCCTTTGGCTAAAAATTCTTTTTTTTCCGTCGGGAATGAATTTTTTAAATTAAAAATGTAGCTATTTCATTTTTGAAAATTCATCAGTTTGGTTGAAATTTAATTCCTTCGACTGAAAATTTGAATGTATATTTTTGATTGAAATTTGATCTTTTCTTGTTCAAAATTCAAAAGTTTGAATAAAAATTGGTCTTTTTAATTTGAGAATGCCACTATTTCGTTGAAAATCCACATATTTTGTTAAAAATCTATTTTTTGTAAAAAATTGTTTTTCTTCATAAGTTAATCTTCTTGTTCAAAAATTCTTCTTCACGGTTTGTTTTTTGATTGAAAATTATTACTTATCCGAACTGAAAATGTGCAAAGGAGCACTTCCAAATTTTTTAATAGCACGCTTTTTTACATTTCCGTACTCGTTTCAAATATAAGACACACGTTTCCGTCCTTTTAAAAATGAAGGACGTCGTACGATTCCCTATGGGCGATTTGATTGGTTCATTTTTTTAGATGCGCTTGGCAAGACCATAATTTCTTGGATCATGTAATATTTTTCTACAATTGCAATTTTAGTCTACAAAGAAACCATAGAAAACGTGTATAATATTTTCAACAATTTTTTGGATAATTTAGAAGTTTTAATATAACCGCGCAAAAGTGTTAGAAAATACCAATTTTTCTCAATTCGCAAAAGGGTTTCTATAAGTTTTTTATTGAGAGAGATTATTTGTATATCACATCAATATTTAAAAAAGGCTCGCGTCATTTTTGGACGAGGAAAGCACGAGGATTTTTCCAATAGGGATATTCGTCTACAATATACTTGTATGTTATTATATGATTCACCATTTTTCTGGCCGGTATTTTTTTACAAATTGTGTACATTTCCTTGTAGATCAGCAAAAAATATGTGAGTCACAAAGTAATGTGACTAAATGTAATCAAACATGTGACTCACAAAATGTCAAATTATGTTTTGTAAGAGTTATGACTATTAGCTATCTACTACCTTCTAACGATTCATATTTTTTTGTTTATTCGAAGAGAAATGGAAGATAAGTCAAATTATGGTGTGATATCAACCAAAAATTAAGAGGCAGTATCCTTCAAAAAGGGTTTTTGATTAAATGTCGAAGGAATGATGTGTTACCTAAAAAGATATTTTTCTTGGATAACAAATTTAGAGATTTTGTTTTTCACAGTAATTTTTGCAATAGACAGTTCAAACATAATTTAAAGAAATTCAAACTCTCAATGCTGAATTTTACTGATCAAGGATGTTTCAATTCATGTTAATTTTTAAGAGTAAAAATGTCCCAAATTAAAAGAAAATTAGAATTATGTTTACCACAAGATAAAATCATTCATCTTCTAAAACATCAGATTTTCCTTAATCAAAGATTCGTAAACAATGATAAAAAGAATGAGAACAAACTTTCTATTTTGATTGATCAACAAACTAATATTCAAGAGCAAAATTTGAATTTACACAAAATTTTTGAAAAGGAAGATAAGGATCCTTGGTTTGTAAATTTAGCAAATATTCAAATTCCTGATTCAGTTACAGATATTCTCAGAATAGGTAAAGGTTTTAGTAACCATGTGATAAATAGTAAATCGAAACAAATGATGGAAATAGTCAAAGATGTTGAATCAAGTATACATTGGTAGAATTGATCGTAAAATTGCTGAAGTTTTCAAGGTAACAAAATATTTCCTTAAGAACAACCCTGATATAATTTGCATGAATGCTGATAAAGGTAATATTACAGTTTTTTTTTATGAAAAATCAGATTATGTTAGGGATATGGAGGATTTACTTTCCAATCGTGATAACTTTGAATAATTGAGGGAAAATCCGTTAAAACAATTAAGAAGAGACACATTCAAGATGCTGGACAATTGGAGAAGGAAAGGACTTTTGGGAAAGGATATGAGATGGACTGATATAAATACTTTTTTATTGTGATTTGATAATAATAAAAATAAAAAAGATGAAAGAAATAAAAAAGGGAAGCGAGGGGATTTGGTTGTTTGCGTTCTCATTTTTCTTTCCTCTTTTTCATTTTTGTCGAAAGAACAAATTTTTCTATTTTGTTTTTTAGGAATTGCAATGGGAGCGTTTTGTCGTGGTTGTCCAAATTTCATCGTTGAATTCTTGTTTTATTTTCAGGAATTCTATATATTGAAAACTCTTTGTAGCACTGAATAATGAATAATTGGAAATACATATTTCGAATTCTAAACGAAACTTGTGAATATTGAATAGCGGCCAATTTTGAAATCCATCAAATATTATATGAAAAAATTAATGTTTCAAAATCTAGAAGCGATAAAATCATGCATGTACATTTTGTAGAGTATTTTGATGCTAATTATTAAGAAATTGAAAAGAAAATGGGTTCAGTCATTTTTGTTTGAATAGTTCCTTATAGATTATTTATAAAACCAAAGTACAATGAAAGAAAAAAAACGAAACGGGTACTTCTTCTAATATTTTATTTACACTTCACTTTGACCAAGTTTCTTAAGCTTTGACTTCATCCTTCATTGTTTTTTCTACTTTTTCATCACTGGCTCAGTATTCTCTAAATGAATCAGTAGAGTTTCACTAAGTTTACATTTTCACAAATTTATAGATTCAAAGAGCACAGATGAAAGAAAAAGAAAATTTTTTATTTGATCGATTTGGAACAAAAAATAATTATAGTGCGATTAGGAATGAATTTTGAATATATACTGTTATAATACTTACTGCTTGGATTAGGAAATATCTCTACTATGAAACAGAAAACACCGCATCAAGGTATTTTTTATGTTTCTTAAATGTTAAAAAAAAAAAAACATAAATTGTAACTGTTTTAAAATGTAACTTTTCCTTAGTTACTTTTGTATTTGTAAAATATTATCATTTTTAACTAAAATAATAAATCCTCAACCAAAAAATAATAATGTTCAAGAGAAGAGTTCATCTTTTAACCAACTATTTTAATTTGCCACCAAAAGAGAATAATTTTTTACGAAATACATGAATTTTCAACAAAATACTTGAACTGAAAAAAGAGATACATATTCGATCAAATTTTTTGTTAGAAAACAAGTTAAAAAAAAAACTTTAATTTGAAACAAAAAGAAATGAATTTTTAACAAAGGAATTCAACTTTTAATCAATATTTTCATGACTTGCTTCACGATTTTCAACCAAGTAGTAGAATACAAATAATAAAGAATAAAAACATTAAATAATAATTATAATAAAATAAAAATAAAAAAGATTCATTTTGTACAAAAAAGGTTAGTTTTAACAAAATATAGGAATTTTTAACCAAGTGTATTTTTTATGTTTCTTCAATGTTGAAAACAAACTATACATTGTTACTGTTTTGAAATATAACTTTTTCTGGTTACTTTTGTATTTTTAAAATAATAGCATTTGGAACTAAAATAATAAATGTTCAAACAAAAAATAATAATTTACAATAAAAGAGTTGATCTATTAAGCAACTATTTTAAATTGCCGACAAAAGAGAATAATTTTCTGTGAAATACATAAATTTTTAACCAAATACTTGAATTTAAACAAAAAGAGATAAATATTCAATCAAATGTGTGTAATAAAAATAATCTGAGAAAACTAGCAATCGTTACCGTTTCAAAATTTAAGTTTTACTAAGTTTAAGAAAAAGTAATTTTCAATGAAAAATAAAAAAAATTATTCTTCACAAATTTTTGAATACTTAAATTCGAGCTAAAATTAAATTTTAGACATTTTACATTCCATAAAAACGAGGTTAAGTACAAGGAAGTAAGTTTCCCAAGTTTCTTGATAAAACTGAAAAAATTGACGATTTCAGATACGTTAAAAAAAATCTAAATGTTTTTTATTTTATAGGACTTTACCCAATTTTTTGGAAAAAAAATATTTAATTGAAATATTTAAAACATATTTTATAAGTTTTTGGAAATCTTTCGAAGTTTTAAAATGTTTTCAATCTCTTAAAAACTCCCAAGATTCCTAAATATCTTTTAAACTCACTTGAAAATTAATTAAAACGTTTAAAAAATTCTGTAACAAAATTTCAGGAATCTTGGAACATGTTATTATTATCTTGAAACTTTCAAAATTATTACACATTTTTTTTTTGAAATTTTATCAAATTTCATATTATTTTCGACATTTTTTCAAGAGCTTCTGAGTACCTTTCAGAATGATTGGAATTTTTCATACAATTTTTTAAAAATGGAGGACATGGAGCCTCCTCAGGATGACATCTCCTCTCCTCTATAATTAATAACACTAGGTCTTTTAACGCCAACGTTTCTAAATTATATAAAATATTGAAAGATATTTCACTAATTTAAAAAAATCTTACCACAATCCGAAGTTAGAAAATATTTTTTAAAAATATGGAGTACATATATGTGGATTATGTCAAAAAAATTTTATGTATCGATGATTAAAAACAAAAAAAGAATATAAAAATATAAATTAAGAGTTTATCCTCTCCAGGAAAAATTTAAATTATTGATATTACATATTCAATTCAGAATTCTTGCTCCATTTTTTGTAACAATTCTCCTCTGATGGTCGAAGGAGAATTGGCAGTTTATAAATATGGACTATACCCTAGAATGAACAATTCGCATGAAGAAGTATTATGTATAGCATATAAAGCTATTATGGGTTATATACATGAGTTGATTGGAAAGAGGTCTATTAAAGATGGCGTTTGGAGCGAAAAATTGAAAATCATACAATTGTGATAAAGTGCATATATGTGTATATTACTAAACTATTGTTTAAAAATTATTGGTTAGTAAAATAAGACTATGATAAATTTTGCTAATATATCTGATCTTTTGTAGACTGAATTAGTGTTTCTTACAATATGGAACATCTCTTTGGAATTTCTCTTTCTTTTATTAGTTTCATAGCTAAGAATCTTGGTTTTTGGAAAATCAAAGTTATGGTCATATTCATGTGAATGTGCAACTAGTGCTGTACCACTATCGTCTTTTTTACAATCTTTTGAATGTTCTGTAATTCTACACTTAATATACCTTTTTGTTTGTCCTACATAAACTCTCCTACATTCACAAGGTATACTCACGGTGGTCGGGAAGCAAAAAAAAGTCTGCCTGAAACACCTAAGAAAAGTGAATGTGGCATGCTCTTCTGGGTACCTAGGAGTGCTCAAAAATCGTTGAGACAAAATCTGAACAGATAGTTTTCGCGAGAAAATCACTTTTTTGTTCAGTAAAAAGTACCCAAAATCGGTTTTTTGAGAATATCTCCTTAGGGATGTATTTTATCACAAAAGTTGTTCCCAGATGATTTGTAGAGAATCAAATTACCTTTCGAACTAGCTCTATAACTTTAAGAAATAGTCATTGGTTGCCGAGATAGAGCGCATATCAGTAGGCCATAAATACCGTAGATTGATTTTCGGGAATATCTCCTAAAGAATGTGTTTTATCACTGAAGTACTTCAGACATGATTTTTAGAAAATTTGATTACCTTTAAAATGAGCCCTTGAACATTTGAAAATGTTAAATAGCCATCGAGATATAGCGTCTCAACGTGGACCCTTTTTGATCATTTTTAACGAAAATCGTTGAAAATCAGTTTTTCCAAAATTTCTCATGACTTAAGGTGCTAGAGAAAGTCAAATCAAGATCTGAAAAAGGTCTATTCGCATGAAAATCATAGACGCAGTTAAGTGGATGATTTCTATTCAAGGAATACAGTATGACAATATTATCTAACTCGTGTTAATATTTCTTGTATTGTCTGCGTTCACAGAAAAGAGGTAAGCTTATTTTGATTCCAGAAATAACGTCTTTTTGAGACGCAAGATTTTTAAGCCAAAAAGGTCCGAACCTGAGTCTGAGAACAAAAGAAAACTGCATGTACTTACCTAGGCAACGCTTGTTTTTAGATCTGACAAAAATAAGACGCAAGATTTTGGTAGTCAAGCTTTTTTTTGTGTTTCAAGGATTATATTCATATAAAAGTCTGGAATGAATTCTAAGAACTACATATACTAAAAATGTGTTAACTTTCTGCAAGATATTTCATTCCTCTCCGTGGAGATTTGGAATCAAGTTACTTATATTTTGTGAGTATAACTTTCATTATTATTCCAAAAAATCACATCATGACGACGAATCCAGACCACAAGAGCAATCATGCGGAGAACAGAAAGAAGGTATGTGGTTCTTGTGGAAGAAAAATTGTAATTGACCAGAATAAATTGGATTCCTTTAAAATAACAAAGCGCTTCGAAAAATTAATCAAGGATTTAATCAATAAAAAATACAACTTGACAGATGCCAGATTCCTACTCAGCATTTGTACTACGTGTCGATTCACTCTCGCTGAACACGATAAGAATAATAAAAAAAGGCCTCTTCCAGACATTCCCAAATACGAAAATATTTTATTAACAAGAATCACAAGGTCCAATCAATTAAACGTTGATTCTAATTATCTTGACTGCGATTGTTTGATATGTTTAACTGGTAGAGAAAAGGGCCATACAAAGATGAAAATACCAAAAATAAAAAGTGGTGCACAGTGTACTAATGTTATTGAATTATGTACGAAATGCTTACAACAAATTGGACGAGGCAAGAGTCATGTTTGTGAAAAGCGTGAGCATGTAGCACGTAAAAATGTGACAAGTTTATTGGATAGATTTTCAGAAGGACAGAAAGAGTTTATAGCTTCAAAAATCATCAAAGATAAATTAGAAATTGAAAAATCAAAAAATGAAATTGTGTTGAGTACTAGAGGACGAAAAAGGACGTTGGCGTTAAAGGAATTCAAAAAATACTTCTTTTCCTTTGGAAAAGTTGGAAACTTTCGAGTTAATACCGATGTTTCTGCTAATCACATGAGAAAATTAGCTTCATTCATTAGACATTCTGCTGGCAGAAAATCTGTACCAAGTCATTATGAAAATCACATGAAAGAAAAATCGAAATCATTAGAAGGAGTGTACAAAATTGATATTATACAGTTTGAGGTCAAGAATGATATAAAAGAAGAGAGACCTGTCGTTGGGGCTGATGCTGAAGAGCTCGTTGATGCAGTTTCAGAGAAAAGAAATTTTCTTGGTGATTATGTTATCAAAATAATGGCAGATGGTGGACAGGGCTTCTTCAAAATTTGTTTATCCATATTTCGTCCGTCAACAGAAACAACATATAGTTCAGAAGAATCGACTTTTGATAATGTACGTGCGAAGAAAGAGAAAATTGATCTGGGAAATGTGGAAGTGAAAAGCTCAATGACTAACGTTAGAAAATTGATCATGCTTTGCGTAGTACCAGATATCAAGGAAACTCATGAGAATATAAAAATGCTTTTCGACTTGACTAAAATAAACAACATTTCATTCAAGTTTTCATTTGATTTGAAAGTTCTACTCATGATTAATGGGCAGTAAACAGCTACTTCTTCGGTTCCATGTCCTTATTGTTTCGTCAGCTTACAGTATTTAAAGACAAAAAACCTGGAATTCCGGCCAGAAGTTGAAGAAGAAGTTTTCGAATTGAAAAATTATGGAGATTTGAAGAGAGATTATGAGAAATTTGTTTCTTCTGGTGGTAATCCACAGTTTCCCAAGCAGTATCACAGCGTAAGAAATGAACCTCTTTTTGAGGAAGACGACAGTGTACTGGTTCTCGATAAATGTGTTATCCCGGAATTGCATATAATGCAAGGAGTCGTCAATCATATTTTCTGGAACGGTTTGGCACCTCTTTTGGGTCGAGAAGCAGCACTCAGATGGCCTAAGAAGTTGAAAATAATTTGCAAAAACTACCAGGGTGAGATCTTTGAAGGAAATGCGTGTCGAAAATTATTGAAAAATGCAGATACCCTTAATGATGAAAGAATATATGGTGATCTCGGGCCACTCGCTGTTGTACCTTATATATCTGCTTTCAGAACGATGGATAAAATTGTTGATGCTTGCTTCTCAACGAAGAGAAATAATTCTCTTCAAGATATCGCCATGCTCATTGAAACATTAAAAATACACATCCAGCTGAAGCATGTGAAGCAATCGTTTGAATTACTCAGTAATTCAGATGGTTTGGGCTATTAAACTTTTTCAAATGTTCAAGGGCTCATTTTGAAGGTAATTAAGTCCTCTACGAACACCGATAATCATATTATGTATAAAACACATTCCTGACGAGGTATCTCGGAAAAACCGATTTTTTTCACTTATTGGCTTCACTAATATGCGCTCTATCTCGGTAACCAATGAATATTTTTGAATTTTATAGGGCTCATTTTAAAGGTAATCAAATTTCCTAAAAATCATGTCGAAAGTACTTCAGTGATAAAATACATCATTTAGGAGATATTCCCGAAAATCAATTTACTGCATTTATGGCGTATTGATATGCGCTTTATCTCGACAACCAATAACTGTTTCTCAAAGTTATAGGGCTCGTTTGAAAGGTAATTTAATTCTATACAAATCACTTATGTATAACTTTTGTGATAAAATACATCCCTGCGGAGATATTCTCAAAAAACCGATTTTTGGTACTTTTTACTGAACAAAAAAGTGATTTTCTCGCGAAAAGTATCTGCTCAGATTTTGTCTCAGCGACTTTTGAGCACTCCTAGGTACCCGAAAGAGCATGCCACATTCACTTTTCTTAGGTGTTTCAGGCAGACTTTTTTTTGTTTCCCGACCACCGTGTACTGTAGATAAGGTCGATTTGTGGATTGAAATAGGCTCGAAATGAGGATCATCTGTCAATAACTAAATTTGATAAAACAAATTCTAATCTGTCAAGTTTAGAAACCAACGTAACCCATAGGGCTGAAGTTCGCGACGTCTGAGGCTATATCCGACTTCCAAGCTTTTGCATGGATGGCATCCGTAATTATATACTTCCAAGTAGTAGTACCAAAAAGATCCGACAGAGAGCGCCACTACTGCCTCTACACAGTTTAACAGTATCTGTTATGGGATAATAATGTGAATAACTAAAATAATGTTGTTTTTTTTTCACTACAAAATAAATGTTGAATCTATTACAATAGATCCATAGACTTTCAATAATAATTTTTACGAGAAATATCTGAGGAATAAGTGATAGCGATAGAGAAAATAGTTGAAAATACATATGGTTTTCCACACAGTGTCAAAGTATTATAAAGATTGAATTATTAGTAATTAATAATAATGTAATTACCTGACGGAATAATTCACCTGGAAATATAATTTCAAAATTAATTTACATAATTAGAAAAGAATTGAAGGTTAGTAATATTAAGTGATATATGTTGTACTTAGAAATATAGATGTAATTGTTTTTAAAAATGTGTTTTAAATTTTTAGGTAGGAAAAATAATTTATTGGTGATAATCTTATTTTTGTTGATAAATAACATTGATGAAATTTCTATATTATTTGCAACAATATTATAACTAATCAATCACATTGATGAAAAAATATAATTTTTTATGTTTCATTCTTTACCGTAGAAAATATGTAGTGAATTATCAATTCATTTTAAAATTAACAGCATTGTTTTAGATAGTAAAATTTTCGAAATTTTAGTTTGCATGTGTGGAAAATTCTGTAATTTCGAAATTTATAGTTTGGTTGATGAATTTAGAAATTTAAAAAGAAAAGACAAAAAAGTTATTCAAATCTAGAATTGATTAAATTTGGTAGTTCTAAAGAAAATTTGCAACGATCGGGCTTTTGAAATTTTGGAATTTCAAATTTGGGAAATTTGGTAATTTCGAAATTCAAAAATTTGGTACATTTGAATGTTTGCAACCAGATAAACATAGCGTTTATAAATAAATTTGTAGGAAATCCAGTTTTAAAATTTTAGAATTTCGAATTTGATAGATCTGGTAATTTCTAAGTTCAAAAATGTAAAATTTTTTACAATCTGTAATTTTTTATTCTTTCATTTTAGTTTTTAAAATTTTTTAGATTAAATTTTTAAAATTCAGAATTTCAAATCTGCTAAATATGGTATATTTAAAGAAAATTTGCCAAGATCGCGCTTTTGAAATTGTAGGATTTCAAATTTGGGAAATTTGGTAATTTCAACATTCAAAAATTTGGTACACTTGAATTTTTTCAACTAGATAAACATAGCGTTTGTAAATAATTTTTTAAGGAATTTAGTTTTGAAATTTTTGAATTCCGAATTTGGAAATTTGGAATTTTTCTATTTTTTCGCAATCAGATAAACATAAAATGTATAAATAAATTTGTAGGGAATCCAGTTTTTAAATTTTTGGAATTTCAAATTTGGGAAATTCGGTAGGTTCAAAATTTAAAAATTTGGTACACTTGGATTTTTGCCATAGCGTTTATAAAAATGATGGCACTTTTCTTTACTGGGACATTGTATCCCGAATCACAATTCGGTACAATACACCTGAGTCCAACCATTTTCAGTTTGAAAAAACTTCTACTAAGTATTTAGAAACAATATTGTACATGTCACATCACTTAACTATTGTCAATAAAAAATAATTTTAATACTAAATATTACTGTTCAATAAGAGCCCATAACAGATACTGTTAAACTGTGCAGAGGCAGTTGTGGCGCTCTCTGTCGGATTTGTTTGGTACTACCACTTGGAAGTATATATTTACGGATATCATTTCATGGAGTCCGATAGGGCTGGGTTGAACACTAATTTTTACGAATTTTTAATTTCATCTATTTTTTGTTTTTTTTTAGAGTGAAGTTTGGATCAATTGAAACAATGCACCCTCTGAATCAATTTGGTTCGCCATCTCGCATCATTTAGCAATCTGAAGTTAGCAAACTAAACAAGACAGAAACTGGTACTAAAATAAGACTATTTGTGAGATCATATTAGAACGCCCAAAAAACGATCCCAGATAAAAATGAATGCCTAGTTTTTACTGTGAAGGTAGTACTAAGATTTTATCATATTCGAACGTTTGTGCATTATTATTTTGATAGTTCCTAATTACTGTTAATGGAATCAACCCTTTTATTGATAAATTCATTTAAGAAACTAACTGCATAGTCATTCTGTTTTAAAGTTTCAGTGACTTCATCTAAATTTTCTTTTATAAATTTTGGATCAGCCAATTTTACTGCTCTATCCACAAGTCCATAAATCATTGAGATTTTATCTTTGATACACATATAAGAGTTGAAATTGATATATCTTCCGGGGTTAGTTGGTTTAATATACTTCTTCAATGAAAGTGATGCCTAAAAAATTAGGTTTATTTTGATCTTCTATTTCTATAGTGAACTGTAATTTAGGATGATAAGCATTAAAAGCTGTTAACAGTTGATCTACGTGTTTTTTCGGTACACATGTAAAACAGTCGTCTACATATCGATAGAAAAAGATAAATTTGAACGGTAGTTTTTTTAAAACATCCTTTTCTAATTTTTCTAGAACTAAGTCAGCAATAACTCCTGATAATGGGGAACACATTGGAGTGCCACAAATTTGTTTAAAATATTCATTTTAGAAAACACAATATGAATTGTCGATACGAAATTCAACTAATTTAACAAATTCATTTACTGGTAGTTTAGTGTGATTTCTCATTTTACGCCAATTTAATTTGATAAATTTAATTACTAAATCTTTCGGAATATTTGTAAATAGTGATTTAACATCAAGTGAAACCATTTTATAATCATTAGGTATATTAAAGTTTTTTATTTTGTCAATAAGATCCCAACTATTTTTAATATTACGATCTTTATTTAATTTTTGGTATGTGTTTTTATCTTTTAAAAGTGTGTAACATTTATCTATATAATTTATTTTGTTTAAAATTACAGTAGCTCCACCTTTATCAGCAATAGCTATGATAATATCTTTATTATCTGTTATAAATAGTTTAGTTTTTTTGCCTGATTCAATAATTTGAAGTGTACTGTTGTTATATGAACCATTTAAGTAGTTTTGCAGTCTGTTAGTAACATTAGATCTAATTTCAGTTATATTTTTTGTAGGAATCAAATTTTTTTTCTTCAATGTTTGTTAATGTATTTTCAACTAGTTTGACTTCATTGGAATTATTACTATAGAATTTTTTACCTGAACTCAAAAAGGAACCAATATATTTTGGAATTTGTGTATCTCTTAAGTTCGTCAACCATTTGTTGTTTGGAGTTTTGTATGGAGTATTATAACTATAATATTTTTTGGAGAGCCATTCAAATTTAGAAATGGATGTTTGGATTATATGTTTCTCTAAATTTATAATTATATTATTTTGACATTCGAAGAATAATTCGATGAGGTTGTCTGTAGCAAGATTTGTAAGTTTTCCTTCTAAGTTACAAATATTTCTATTAAGTTTTCTGATTTTATAATTCAGATCAGTGATTTCAATCTTCAAAGTTTTTATTTTTAAATTAAAACAAGCTTCATTGAAAGAATTGGAACAAATAGGATGAGAGAAATTAATTTTTGAATCTAGATTTATAATATGTGATGGTAAAAAACCTTTAGATTTGCAACGTAGTAAAAAACGTGATATGCTCCTTCCTTTACGAGGTGATATTATTTGTACCGGTAAGGAGATGATCGTGGGGAGAGTACGATAGGAGGGAGTGAGATCTCTGAGATAAATCTCGGAAGGTAGAAAGAGAGGGAGCGATGGAGGTGGATTGGAGGTAAGTTCGTATGAGAGAGTGAGCGGTTTGGAGTTGTCTACACTAGGTTTGTAGTCCGGATAAAATATCAATTAAATATCTATGGGGTTTGGGATCCAGCCGAGTACATCTGGTATGCCAGCCGTATCAGCGGTTATGAGTTATCTGGGATACCAGCCGACTCATTAAAGGAGGAAGAATAGGAGGAGAAAATGAACAAAATTGCAGAAAACAAATGGAAATTACCCTAGTGTCTTAGGTAAAAGAAAAAAAGGTGTACCATTTTCTGTCGTTTAATTGGTAGGCTATTTTATTTAGTTTGATAGATAAGATAGTATAGTTGAGTTGTGCCCAGTTTCAACAGAGTTCGAGCCAAAAGAAAGAGAGAGACAGAACGTGTTGCCTCGGGTTCCGTCAGCAAGGGGGCGCGTTGGTTGCGAGGCCTGGCGGCGGTGTTTGAATCCCCAAAGCGGGAAATCCAGCCTTGGGAAGGGGAGTGGTGGTGAGAGTAACTTTTGATTTTCGTTTGAATTGCCTGGCCCGAGTGGAAGTCCAGCCCGGGGAGGTTTCAAGTGCTAATAGCGGAAGATCCAGCCGTTAGCTTTAGATCAGAGCGGGGAATCCAGCCCTGATCGTTCTGCCGTTCCATGGCGGAGCGCGCCTTTTTAAACCCGTGGGGCCTCGCGGGAGCTGGCCGGAGTGGGAAGGTTCAAGTGGAGGGAGATGCGCGCGTTTGAGTTTCGCGCGGCGTATCGGGCTCTCTCTCTCTTTTCTCTCTCTGTCTCTGTTTCTCTTAAGAGTCTAAAGGGCCTAATATCTAACATGGTTGCCTACCGAATGGATAAACGTCGTATGCGAGAGGGTTTTTATAATTAACGTTAAAAAGGATCTCGCCCTATGCGATTCGCGTATAACAAACGGTTCTGATTTTTTAATTTCGGTATTGCAGTTTTTATATGTACCCAATACCTTAGTTCCTTGATGGTCGCTGTTGCATATGTTGTTTTCAGGAGATTTAAAAACTTCACATCTTCATTATTATGAGAAGCAGAATCCATAATTCTGATCTTAGTAGTAAATTTACAGAATGATGTTCGTGTTGTTGATCAGGGTAAAATTATTCAAGATGGTGTATATGGTTTTGATTTACTGATCTTCTAATTTATTTAAGCTATAAAGCTTTCGCTCCATCTTTCAATATTTTATATAATTTAGAAACGTTGGCGTTAAAGAATAACAAAAAAATTCCCCCAAAAAAATACCAAACACTGATTTTGACTAATTTTGAGTCGAACCAGACCATGATATTCTACATTATTTTGAGTCAATAAAACGCATTTACCATAGTTTTCATTTATGCCCTTATGATCCAGGACCCTTTATTTCATTTTGTGCAATCACGTAAACAAGATGAAATTTAAATAAAGTTACAGATACAGAATCTAAAATTAAGAAAATATACGAGAATGTAGATACATGGTATATATTGAATGTTATTGTTTAGATTTCTTTCAAATCAAACAGTATAGGCCGCAGGGTTAGATCATATTGCTGAATCAGTGATGGGCTGCCCTGCGCCGGTCTTAGCTTCTTTGAAGACCTCTGGCAGTGTCCTTCTTGGTCTGTGCTGGAAAGGCCGGTTCAAGGGGTTTGCGGAAATTTGGAAAGTCTATATCGAAAACACGAATGCGTTCTGGATTGTGTGGCTTGAAGAAAAATTCATTCAGAGGATCCCCTTTGGGTATTGGAATGTACTTGTAGGCATAGTTGCCGTCCACGCGTATTTTAATTTTTGAAGAGTAAACTGCAAATTCTGGCGAAATATGAACAAATGGATATAAAAGACTGTCTTTAATTTTCACATCTTTGACATAACCGATGACGTACTCCACACCTCCTTCCTTCATTATTTCTACATGCACAAAACCATGACCTATACTTCCAACTACAGGATCTTCAGGATCACCTTCGTAGAAAGAACTAGCAGAAAGTTTAGGAGGCATAGACAACATGGTGACTGGTATTTGGAGTTCTTCCTTTTTTGAGCCCATCATTGATTCTGAAAGAAAATATAAGTAGGAAATGAATCTTAACTAATGAAATAATGTATCAAATCATAATTTTTAGTTTACAAAGAAATGTGATTACTACATTAAGAAAAGAAAATTAAAATCTGTCTAAGATTGTCGGTAAACACTCTTAAGTGATGGCTGGATTGTTTCCACAGAATTAAGGACTTCCTATGACTTCATTGATTATATTTATTTATTTTTTGTCAATATCAAGTTGAAATTAGGAAGTTTATGTGTCCATGGAATTCATACTGCTGTCAAAAACTTGGAACACAACATGGCGGATCAAATATCGGGGACGAGTATGCTCAATAAATTTTAGATTTTTCTTAAGATTGATTTAAGTGGTTTTCAGGATCACTTATTACGAACCCAATGTCAAAAACTTGAAAAACAACATGGCGGATCAAATATTGTGGACGGGTATGCTCAATAAATTTTGGACTCTTCTGATGATTGATATAAGGGGGTTTTCAGGATCACTGATTACGAATCTGATGTTGAAAACTTGAAAAACAAAATAGCGGATCTAATATTCAAAACGAAATTTCAATTCGCGCTAGATGGCGCTGCGTTGGCGAAAAATGACATTGTTGACTGTTCAAGGAATGCGCTTTCAAACATTGTGCCAATTAGTTCGTGCTCTACAAAATAAACCAAACCATCAATTTCGACTTTGCTTGGTTTCAGTCTTTTCATTCTGTTGTCGATATTGCCAAATTCAGCTGCAATTTTTGATTCCGTTTCTGCAGCATACTCAAACATTATTGGCACACAAGTGCATAAGACTCCTGAATTTGCATTGATAATTTCTACCAAGTTTTTAGTTCTTTTTTACAATTGAATTAGAAAATACATTGAATAATCGAATAACTTGCTTTTTAATGATGTTCAGTGGCCCACTTTTCACTAATCAAATCTGTGAAATTTCTCTAGTAATTAGTGAAGTTTTAACAATGTTTATTCTGAGAGGCAATAAAGTATCGTTTGCAAAAGACAAAAACTATGAAGTTCAAATAAACGTGTTTAGGGACGGAATTCATACTTATGACAGCTGATGCTCATTCTAGGCAAATCATTCTTACAAAGTTTAATGAATAGTGGCAATTTTCCACAAAAAAAATTAGAGAAATGTGGGACTGAAAATAAAATGTAGAAATAAAAAAAAATAATTCTGTTGAAAATAAGCTTATTAGGATCATGGATATGCATAATTAATGTACTACCCATTCATCTATTACGATTTTAAGATTCTAAAAAAATGTCACAACTCTTATGTTTCTTAACATTTTTCAAGCAATTAGGTCACGTTAAGAATATCTCAATATAGACTTCTTGTTGTTTCAACAGAGATAAAAATGTTACACTTTTGCGTCGCTTGATTAAACTTTTTTTCTTTCACGTTTTCCATGTTCATAACTTGTTCTGAATCATTAGCATACACAGTCCTATGTAATTTTTTTCCAACAATAGAATGAATGTTTCCTCTCTTGTATTCGCCACAATTTATATGTAAAGTTTTTTTTTGAACGCTATATTCCTAAACGGCATATACTCTTTGAAAATTGTAAACTACAAGAATCTCAATTTTTACGTGAATTTGATGGTCACAAGCTCTAAATTTTTTTCTTAAAATTTGAAGAAAAAAAAATAAGAGGAGCATTTTTTCACTATATTTGTTCGCTATAACTCTGAGAATTTGTCTTTTATCAGAATAAGTCATTAGGATTATCAAATCTTGGAAAAAGTCTCAATAATTTGAAAATGCTCTAACTTTTTGAAATTTCATCCAAAATGGCTGGATAACGAACTCGACCTTTATTTTGGGGCAGTGAAAGAGTATAACAAAGGCCAACCCAATCTTTCAATTCTTTCGATAGCTATCCTGCCAACAGTCTAAAAATTTACAAACACACAAACGAACAGAGAGAAAGAAAGACACACATTCGTAAAAATATATGAATAATAAATAAATTGAAATTAATTTAAATAAAGTCTCTCAGGAACTACCTTAGGGGAAATTTATATCTAACATAATCCATATAGAAAATTTTGAGAGTATTTAAAAAATCCGTTTTATTTTATGAAGATATATTAAAAAAAACTGTTTAATAAATACTTCTTCAATATAATAGTAATGTTTATTATCTTGATGAGTGAAAAAATGACAGTATGTGAGAAATTTCAGAAAAAACTCGAACTTTCTAGCCTTATTCAAAGATAACATTATTAAGAATAATGATAAATTGTTTAAACAAGTCGACTTGCTAACTTCAATTCAGAAAAAAATGTATGCAGTTTAAAAAAATTTCCTCGAATTGTGAAAGATTTCCAAGAATTTTATGGAGCCTATAAGGTTTCAGGATATTTCAAAGTATTCGAAGGGATTCTGAAAGCATTTTAACGAATTTAATACAATTTTCAAAGATTTGAATGATATTGAGGGATTTTAAAAGCTCTGAAGGCATTGAATAAATTTCCCAGGATTTTTATAGGATTCTCAAGATTTTAACGACTTTTATTTTATTTTTTTGTTCAAGGACTACGTTTGTACAATTGATTTTGAAAGAGCAATAAATCGTGGAGAAGGACAGTTTTATCTGACTGAAAACCCTAACATAACAAACTAAAAAGTTAAAAATGAGTAACCTTCCTGATCAAGCATTTAAAAATAAAGGAACTTTCGAACAAGTATTTATGAATTTAAACTTTCGAAGCTAAGCAACTTTAGTTTGAAGCCTTTGCAAATTAAGCTATTTCAGAATTTCGGATTCAAAACTATAATTTTAAATCGAAATTGTAAAAGTTTTAAGTTGACAAAATTGATTGAGTGGTTGCATAGCATTTAGTATCAGATCACATGCAAAGTAATCGGATAGGTTTTATTATTGAAAAATGACGAAATTTAAATCACTATTAAGACGTTTAAAATTATATAGTTTCCAGTCGTCGGATTGAAAAATAATAATTAATCCAAGCATTGCATCGTTGAAAATTTTTATATTTATTTTTATAAAAATGGAAATGATTTACTGTAGAAGAAAATTGTTTGCAACAAAAAGTACTTCCAAAACCATTAAAACTAATTGCTTGATCACAAAATAGGCTTATGAAGTGAAACGTAGAATGATTATTTGATTTTCATTCCTGATAAATAAATAATCGATTTTACATCTAAAGAAAGGAATACCTTTTTCATTACGAATATAAATTTAAAATCATTTTTAATATCTTTATGCACTTTACGATTATTATTTGTAGTGAACAATTATTAACAAAAACGAAACTGAATTAATAATGTCAAATAAGCGCGCCAAAGGAGACCAATCCAGTTGTTAACGCGACGCATGCGCAATACGAAAAGACTTCAAAATTGAGAGAATGGTTCTGAACCCTGGTCGGTTGAAGCTTCTGCGATTGGAGGACAAGAACACTCAGCCAAGTTCAGTCCTTCACTTCTGTTCGACAAACCTTTAGTTTCTGTCAACTCTGATGAAGACTTTTAAATTTGTAAACAAACACTATAAGCTAACCTAAGTGCAGCCTATATATCGTGTAAGGGTAGATTAATGGCTTTTTAGTTTGAGTTCAATAAGTCAGCCCTATTGATAAGACCCTCGTGTAATTTTCGGTGGTGATTTAACCAATGAATGCGGCCAGGATTTTCAAATTTCTCGAGAAAATACACGAGTCAGGCAGTTGGTCCTCGAGGATTTCAGTGAACATAACCGTCCTTTCCAGTTTTCACAGACCCACCGAAAATTGTGGATCTACGCCGAACGAATTTCGGTGAACCTAGCCGGTCTTTTCAGTTTTCATAGGCTCACGGATTTGACCTAAATATTTTCGTAAGAAAAAATTTATCTTCCGCCAGATAAATTTTATCCTTCGCCAGATAAATTTTATCTTTCGTCAAATAAATTTTATCTTTGAGTAGATAAACGTGTTGCAGCGTTTTTATCCAATTTTAAGATAGAATTTATTCTTGGGGTTTCCTGTTTAGTGAATCACATGGTAGTCAAGGGGTCTGTTTAATTAAGAATGAAAAAGCAAGACATCTCAAAGAACACGATTTTGTATCACCCAGTTTGCTATGGGCTAGAATGAAGGTAGGAATCAGAGGATTATTTATCATAGTGTGCTACGCACCAGTTGAAAGCGATTCAGGGGAACTTAAGGACGCCTTCTGGGACACTTTCAATCATACAATAAGTACTTGAGATCAAGGTGAAAGAATAATTCTGCTAGGAGATATGAACAGATGGGTCGGCGTCCAACATCAGGATATAGATACAGAAAGGGTACTAGGTAAATTTGGAGATCCAAGAAGAAATTATAACGTGGAAAAGTTACTTAGCTTATGCTTCGAAAAGGGCCTATTTATTACAAATACCTAGTTTCGACATAAAATGATCCACACTTACACCTGGTGTAAAGGAAATAACCACATTATAATTGACTTCGTTATTCGGAAGTGCGAATAGAATTTCAAAAGAGGCATAACGAACGCATATATAGGGCAACTTGGGAATCGCTTATAAGCAATAAAGATATAGAGGGCGCGTGGACTTTCTTAAGGGGTATCATTGCTAAAACTGCAATTGAAGTGTGTGGTACGGCGGTGGCAGGAAGAAAGTTTGGCGATGCGTGGTGGAACGATGAAATTGCGGCAGCCCAACAAGAAAAGAAAGAAGCGTACAAAAGAACGTTGAACATGACAGGTCTTAGCGATGAGGAGAGAAATAGACTCAAAAATGATTACAGACACAAAAAGAGGAAAATTAAACGTCTAGTCAAAGAGAGTAAAGAGAAACCCAGAACAGAAGAAGATAACAAAATACAAAAATACTTCGAAGGAATTATGAAACTATTATATAAACAGTTGCAGGAAAGTAAAAGTACAGAGTTTTTCAGCATGAGAAACAGCAAAGGTGAAATGCTATATGATATAGACGGGATAGTAGACGCTTTAAAAGACTCTTTTAAAGAACTATTAGGAGGTGAAGATATAGGACAACAAAACTGCGACATAGAACATAATGCATTAGAATACCCAATTGAAAAAGTATGTGTCACTGAGGTCAGAGATATAATTAAGAACTTGAAAAACGGTAAGGCTGCTGGTATAGACAGTATTAGCGCTGAAATGCGTAAATACGGTGGCGAGTACATACTTCACAGGTTGTGCGGATTGATAAATTTATGTATTGAGATGGAAGAAGTCCCAGACGATTGGAGAAAAGCGATTATCGTACCAATATGCAAAAGAAAGGGAGATGGAAGCAACTGCAGTAATTACAAAGGTATCAGCCTACTAAGTGCCGTAAGTAAAATATACTCAAAAATACTTATCCGTAGGGTAATGGAAATTACAGAAGAGAAAATATGGGAAGTTCAAAGTGGATTTATGCCAGGAACATCATGTACAGATCAGATATTTAGCCTAAGACATATCACAGAAAAAAGCTTCAGAGTAGGAAAGAAAATGTTCTGTGCATTTATTGACCTGGAAAAAGCATTTTACAAGGTAAATAGAAGTAAACTTTGGGAAGTTCAGAAAAAGTACGGAGTAAATGGAGGGCTCCTACAAGCAATAAAAACAATATACAATGGTAGTAAAGCGAGTGTAAGGGTAAATGGGAAACTGAGTGACTGGTTCGATATTATGCAAGGCGTGAAACAAGGATGCGTTATGTCCTCGTGGATATTTATCATATGCATGGATAAGTGTCTAAGAAGTGCCCTCTTCGACGAAGGAGGTGTAGATCTCGAAACAGTAAAGGTACGTTTTTGGATGCAATATTGCATACATGTTATTATACTCACCACTAGGATTAAGAAATACCACTACGATGAAACAGACAACACTAATCACAGCCCTCATGTTATTAAAATGAGGTTGCGGTCGACAGTCCGCTCGCTACATCTTAAGGGCAATGCTTGAAAAAGGTTTTAATTTTCATCAAATTTTGAGATTACTAAAGTTGCTTCAAATTCTTCATGATATAAATTATTAAATTTTACTGAATTCTTTGAAATGAAATTGCAAATAGATTAACGAACAAAGCGCCAGCTTTGGATAAACGACAGCACAGAATTTTCGAGATGCAGGAGAGGATGTGGCATACTCATGGTTTATATAATATTAGCCACTATCTTATTTATTCTTCTTCATTATTTTTATTTCATCACTATATTCCTTCTCGACTGTACCCGAAAAACACTTGCGAATTATGACGCTATTACACCCAATTAAGAGGGAGGAAATTACATATTGCGCAAGTAACATGATAACATGTTATCTTTCGGTAAAGAAGAAGGTAAAAATTAATTTCAGTGGGCCATAAATTATTAGAAGAAACTGGGAGACTGAAAAAAATATGCAAAATAGTATATTAAAAAAGCAATGTAAAATCACGTATTTACTAGGCAATAAAATATTTTTGTCTAATCTTTAAAGTAAAAAAATTAGTTATTAGAATCCCTTGAAGTAAAACCTCCATCTACTCCAAGGTATAAAATATTAAAGCAGCTGTTTATAACAACATATTTGGTCTCAAACGATTAAATGAGTTGAGCATGCCTGCCTGTTTGATTTTAAATAAATTTGCCCTTCGGATCGGAATATTCTAAAAACTTAATTTATATAAAGATTATATAAAATTTATATTCTATAAACTTGTCCGACAGAGTTGATACAACATTTTTTGTTCGTTTTCTATTACTTTCATAGTTTTACCAAATTTTCATAAGAAATAGTTGTATTTTAAAAAATAAAGTATTTTCAAAAATACATAATGTAGAGTTTGTTTCTTTAATTCTCTAATTTTGTTCAGATTTTCAAAAAATTGTTTAGAGGTTGCAAACATCAAATTTACATAAAATGTGACATTTTCGTTTCTTATCATTTTTTTTTAAATATGCATATTAGTTTTGGAGAAATATTTTATTAACAAATATTGTCGTTCATACAAAGGACAAAAATCTCATTTGACGTGCGATTGGAAAAAATTATTTGGCGCCAGTAAAAATCATAAAAAGTACGATTTCTCAGGAACAGAAAAATATTGAAGCACAATAGTACCCCTTAACATATTTTTTATGGATTATCAAAATTCTGGGACATTCTATAATTAGAATAAGGGAATACGTATAATACAAACAAGATGAACAATATAAAACCTGGAAACCAGAAAAAATATAAAGAAAAAGGATTTTTTAATTTTAATTTTTTATTTTATATATATATATATAAGTCTTAGAGAGGGACAGTAATATGTTACGTGATTAAAGTACGGCCAATTAGCTACAATTTTTTCTTGAAATAATTCTCTAAAATTAATATTTATATTCTTAAGAAGTCGTAAAATACAAGAATCTCAATTTTTACTCAAATTAAATGCTCAGACTACTTAACATTTCTCTAAAAATCTGAACAAATTAAGGGGTTATTTTTCCACGCAGAAAAAACAAAAATTTCAAAATTAAGTATTCATTTCTCTTTGGTTGATGGTAAAGTTTTTTTACTGGAAATTCAACTATTTATGTTATTTTACTTATTGGTTTAATTGAAAGTTAATATTTTTTTGTTTCAAATTTCATTATTTTGTTGAAAATTTAATAATAATTTATTTTTGAGCCGAAATTGAATTTTTTATTGTTTTAATACATGAACTATTATATTTTCAGTTGAGGATTCATCTCTTCCGTTAAAAATAAACTCTTTCAATTGAAGATTTAACTGACATTTTCGGTTTTAAATTGTTTTTTTTTTAGATAAAAATTCAAATATTCTGTTTAAAATTCGTCTTTTTCTGGTAAAAAATTAATCGTCTTGGTTGAAAATTCATCTCTCTGGTGTCGCATTGCCCTATTTTGTTGAAAATTGATCTTTTGTCGCTAAAAATTCATGTATTTTATTACAAATTCATCTCCTTTGTTTCAAATTAAACAATGTTGAAAATTCGTCTTTTTGGTTGCTATTTCGACTATTACATTTTTCATTGAGATTTCATCATTTTTGGTTAAAAGTTGAACTACTCTGTTAAAAATGTTTTTTTGTTTGTGTTGAAGATTCATAATTTCAGTTGAAAATTCATCTCTTTCATTGAAAAATTAACAATTTTGTTCACAGTTTTCTGATTGAACATTAATTTTTTTAAACTAGAATTCAAACATTCCATTTTTGGTTTAAAATTTATAGTGCTCAGATAAATATTCAACCATTTCTTGGATATTTGTTTTTTTCAAATTTGATAATGCATACATTTTGTTGAAGATTTAAAAAATATTTCAAAGATCTGTTTTATTTTAGAAAATTGTATTCGCACTGAAGAAAAAGATTGTTCGAAAAATAATTCTCCTCTTGAGTGTTCATTTATTATTTGTTAATCAGTAAAAAGCAAACGCAAAGTTAAAAATTGTGAAAAAATCTGCAAATCTCTAGAAACTACCTAAGAGAAGATAGTTATGAACGATGATGAATTATTCAGATAATTATCTTTGTTGAATTCCATCAATTCCTCACTAAGTGAAAATTTAACAATAAATTAAACATTTCTGAAAAAAGAAAATTTTTAGTATTATTCATAAGGAATACTATTAAAAATAATAATATATTAGTTAAAGCATTCTGCTTGTTAACATGATTAAATTATGACCTCACTTTAATTGAAAAGTGGACTTATGGGTTATTTTAGACCCTATAAAACAGACTTATGGGGATGATATTTAAAAAATATTCACTTAATATTGACGATTTTGAATATAATTTACGAAAACGTCTTTTCTCATGGGAAATAGGTGTTAAACTTCATGGGGCTTGTGGAACCTCTAAATATCATTGAAAAAACTAATTTATTTTTTTATAGACTTGATGTATCTAGGGACGCCAAAAAAATCTAGAGACTTTCCTGTTTCCATGGGCACAGTTAGACGAAAGAAGAATATTTCAATTTGAACGATTTTGAACAATAAATAAATATAGTGTATTTAAAAATACACTTTGAAATATGAATATTATCTAACTCACCAACAGGATCAAGGAATATCACTACGATGAAAAAGAAAACACCAATCACGGCCCTCATTTTCATAAAATAAACGCTGCGATCTTCAGTTTACTCGCTACTTTTTTAGGGCACTGCACAGTAAATATTTTAATTTTTATACAATTCTAAGTACATTCAAATTGCTTCAAATGATTTTTCAATAAATTATTTAATTTCACAGGATTTTTCAAAATTAACTTGCGGATAGATCAACGAACGAAGCGCCAGGTGTGGGCAAACAACACAGATTTTTCGAGATACAGAATAGATCGTGGCATACTCCTGGTTTATATAATATTAGCCACTATCTTATTTATTCTTCTTAATTATTTTTATTTCATCACTATATTCCTTCTCGACTGTACCCGAAAAACACTTGCGAATTACGACGCTATTATCACCAATTAAGAGGGGGGAAATTATATATTGCGCAAGTAACATGATAACATGTTATCTTTTGATCAACAAGAAGGCAAACATTAATTCATATAATGTGCCATAAATTATTAGAAAAAACTGGGAGACTGAAAATAAATGCAAAATAGTTAATTACAAATGCAATATAAAATCACTGTTTACTAAACATCATCATTTTTTTTAGCCTGAATACTGAATATATTTTTATGGACATTTTTCTCTTGGAAAATACATAGCACCTTATTTACTATATCCATGCAAAGTTTCTTCAAAATCGATTGTCTGATTTTTGATATGTTTTTTTCAAGTGTGAGGTAATTTGATGAAGGCCTGTAGGTTGTACCTTAGTCGGTATTATGGTCGCTGTTTACCTACCTTTTTTTATATGGTTGCCATTTCGCTACAAAAAATTTCGGAAAAGCCTTAAAAAAAGGCTGTCACACGGGATGACCCCCTTAACTTAAGTCTATCGATACATTTTGTTTTACATTTAAAGGTTCCCTGGGCATAAGGGCTCTCTCAAAACACGAGAAGAACGTCTTAAAAGAGGCAACGATCTCTAAGTAAAATCTTTTTATTCAAAACCACCATGTTATGAACATATAACGCCCCCATAAAATCAAATGTTCGATAGCCCATCACCATACGGTCCAGGTAGCGGCAGTCAATTAGTTCCAAACGCCACCGCAAGTCAGTTTATTAGTTCTACAAATAACCACTGAATGACGCACAATAAATTTCAATAATGACAGATGGTTCCCACATCAATCGTGTGTTTTCATCTACAACAATAGATTCCGTAAAATCTTCAACTATCAGCAATGGCACCGCAAAGTGTTATAAATGTAAATCTTCGTACGCTCAATGTCATGGAAAAACAGCCTAAATGCCCATCCTCAACATAAATGAAGAAGTGAAAGAAGCAAAGCAAGATTTAGCACCCCAAAGATCTAAGGATGAATATGAGCTGGCCTTCCAGAAATTTGACAAACGGGGAAAATAAAACAGAAGTATTAGATGATCAAAAAAACAAAAAATCTTGAGAACTTATACAAAACTCAAACAAAAATTTTGTTGTCAGGATCCGACTCTCCGTTTCTTTTTTAGCTTCTGTTTTCACGAATCATCTGATTTTGGTTATGTCCGTCGAAAATAAATTGACGATTTGAAAAGTTTTGGTTATGTTCCTTTGTCTGTTTTCGTTTGTTTTATATTTAAAAAATGTAGCACATCAATTATTCTAACCTCCGCTTCTTTTGAGCATGAGGTTATAAATAAATAACTAACGAACTTTTGATTTTATTTTAATATTTTGACTTTCGTCAAGAATGACAGTTCATGCCTCTGCAAGTATACTTCACAAAAATTAAATGTATTCTACACCAACAGCCTTGAAAAAAGACACAAAGCCGTGTCGGAACGTCGGCAACTTGTATCGATACTTTCACTTATTTTTGAAAATAAAAGTTGAATCAGCATATGAACGGATGACCAAAAAAATCCTTCCATTTCTTTCAAAGAAATTACTCATAAAACAGAAGAATTTTCGATCAGTGATCATCCTTATTATCAAAAAACATTTCTTCATAGGGCGTTCTGAACTATTTCGTCTAAGGAATCTACAGTCTCATAAGACGGTGGTTTCGAAGAGAATATCTTACATCACTCGGAGAGTAACATACGGTTTCACGCGGAATTCAATGTTTACTGCTCGTCCTGCGAACATTGACATTATTTCGGACCAATAAAACGCATTTCCGATATTTTTCACTTATAGCTCGGGAACTTTTATTTCATTCTGCACGATCGAGCAAACAAGATGCAATATGAATACAGTTATATAGATACAGAAATTAAAATTACGAAAAAGCACAAAAATGTAGATACATGATATATATTGAAAATTATTGTTTAGATTTTATTTTAAAATCAAACAGGATAGGCTGCCCTATTCGGAAGTCACGCGTGTGGCACCTCTATTGGTTTACGGACCTTCGCGGCGGCAGTTGGCGGGGCCCGATCTGGCCCCTTGGGGTCGAGGGCTGACTTGATGAAGCCAGAGCTGGGGCGACCACCTTCTTGGACGGTACTGGGAAGGCCGGTTCAAGGGGCTTAGATAGACTTGGGTAGTCTATATCGAAAATACGAATGAGTTGTGGATTGTATGGCTTGAAGAAAACAGCATCCAGAGTGTCCATCTTCGGCAGTGGAATATACTTGAAGGCATAGTTGCCATCTACGCGTATTTTGATTCTTCTAGTATTGAATCCAAGCTCTGGTAAAGCATGAAGGAATGGACATAATTCCCATTTTCCAGGTTCTATTTCTTCCATATAGCCAATTACATACTCGGTACCCCTTTCCTCCTGTATTCCTACTCGCACAATACCATGATGTATACTTCTCATTGCTTTTCTATATTTAGAACTCAGATACGAACGCGCAGAAAGATGAGGGGGCCGAACAAACATGGCGTCTGTTATTTGGTGTTCAAGCGGTGGAGGTCCTTTCTTTGAAATGCCAAGCATTGATTCTGCAAAAAAATATATGAGCAGGAAATTAATCATTGTATCAACTAATAAAATAAAGTATACACTGTTAGAAATGTTTGTAATTTTATTATACACGGGCATATTAAATTTCCTATATGTTTATTAAATTCATTACACTTTGTAATTTTAGTATACTTACGTATACTAAATTTCTTTCATGAGGTTATATGTATACGAAATTTATTAAGTGTACAGTAAGTTTCTTTCACGTATATGAATTTAATAGTTTCTGTATACCAATATTCATATGCGTGTTTACTATATTCAGCTGCGCATATACATGTATACTGGATTTAGTATACGCATATACTAAATTTCAAGTACGTGCATACTAAGATCAGTATATGCATATACTAAATTTACTGTACGCTGGTATACTAAATTTAATTTCATGTTGTGCATTCTTGCTTCCATTACATGTATACTAAATCTAGTACAGATTTTTCTAACAGTGATACCGAATCATAGCTTTTCATTTACAATGAAATGTGATTATTTTATTAAAGAAAGAAAATCGAAATTTGTCAAAAAAGATGTCGGTAAACACTGAAGAAAATGGTGGATCGTTTTCACATAATTTAGTATTTCATATGACTTCAGCACTTAGTTGAATGTTGTCTAGTGAATCCTATTGAAATTGGGTTTAAGAGTAGAAATTGTCCAAGATTTATACAAAATTGGTTATATTCATTTAGTTTTGGAAAATATGAAGTCGCAGTAGGAAGTATGTGTGTCTATGAAATTCATACCACAAAAAAATTTCTTCTAACTATGCCTCGTTGGAAGTAGATTATAACCTAAAGCTATCCGCCATGGTGAAACTGCGGTACGCTGATAATCTGATTGAACTATAAGTATGTTTTATGGGGCCCAAAGAAGCTCCATAAGTGTAGAATTGGGTTTCGTATGTTTTTGGTATTATTTTTTTTTTTTTTTTTTTTTTTTTTTTTATATGAAATAATTCTTATATATAAGAAATTACATGCTACGAGCATAATTTTTCAAATAATCTATCCTTATTTCAAATTATATTTCCTTCGAATAATACTAGAAAATTGTCGTTTTTTTTTTTAAATTTTGAACATTTTTACTTCTCATACGTAGAGCAAAGTGATAGTGGAATAAACTCAAGAAGAATAATTGTTTAAAGAAACCCTTATTGTTTCAAACTATCTTTTGCTACAGTGATGCTGGATAGTTGCAGTTTTTTCCTGAAATTTTGAACTCTTCCCATACTTTTTACTCAGTGAAGTAATAATTAATGCAAGTTATGAACATGATTGTAAAAAAAAATTTTGATCGAAAATAATAATATTTTCTCTAAACGATTCTAGAGAGTGAGGTCATAATTGATCTATGTTCATGAAAATAATTTTTTTAATAAATATTGTTGTTTATAACTATTTTCCCTCACAGTAATGTTAGAAGCTTGCGGGGTTCACATTGACTTTTTCACTTAGGAACAAATAATAAATAATACTACTATTATAAATCGGAACAAAAAGACTCTCAGGAACTACCCCAAGGAAAATTTATGTTTAGTATGATTTATATGGATAATTCAAAGAATACTTTAAATATTTGTTTCATTTCTTCATTGTTTATTTATTATTTTTTTATAAGTGGAAGGCAAAGAAGTATTAAAAATTTCATAAAAATCCGCACTTCCGTAGCATTATCCAAAGAGAATATTATTGAAAATAATAATAAATTGTTCGAACAATTTCGCTCGTCAACTTGCATTAGGCTTCATTCGCCACCGTCATTTTTTGCCTTATGTTTGAAAACATAATAGACGTTTTCTAAATAAAAAATAAAAAAAAAGATTTTTTAAGATGAAGCATTGTCTAGAAATGAATAAAATAATATTTAGATTTCACGCTGAATGCTTTTTCAATATTTTGTTCAGTCATACAAATATTGAAGTTGCTTAATATAAGTACTAATGGAAATTCAGCAATTTAAAACTTCTATATAATACCATGAAGAATACAAAATAATACTAATAATACAATAGACAAATTTCGAATAACTATTTATTTGTTAAAAATTTTAGAACACTTAAATTCGAGCTGAAATTACATTCTGAGAATTGAGAATAAGAAAATAAGTATGTATTATCAGTTTGTTTTTTGAATTTATATACATATCATTTTTATAAGATTCTTGGAAAAATGGAAGAAGATTTTTGAATATTTCAGATGCGTAAAAAAAAGATGCTTAGGACTTTTAGAAGTTAGGAAGAAATTAAGAAATATTTGATACATTTTCGGAAATGCTTCAAAATTTTTGAATATTTTTCATCTATTTGAAAAGTCTCAAATTCCTGAAAATATTTTAAGCTGACTCGAATTTTTTTTAATTGTTTAAAAATCATTCGAAATGTAAACAATTGCGTTATAATCTTATGCATTTTTTTAGAAATTTCGAGAAAAATTGTTTATTGCCGTCAAGACTTTCGAAATTCTTTTAAGGCTTCTCAAGTTTTTTTTGTTTTAAATCTTTAAGAATCTAGATTTCTCAAATTCTTTTGAAGTTCAAAATTATTTTTGATTCTCTTTAATTCTTCTGAATTTCTCTCGAATTTACTTGATTCTTTTGTTGATTTTTCAATCTTACAGAATTGGAACATTTTGCTTCAAAACTATCTACACTCTTTTTTCATATTTGAGAGAATCATTTGAAATTTTTAGAGACCTTTTTCAATTTTCTCTTAAAATTCATTTTTTAAAATAAAAAATTATTAAAAATTTTCACACGAATCTTGAGAGAATAATTTTTTTAATATCAGACCTCCTGAACATTCTAATCTTCAAAACTTATTCAAATTCTTCCTGCATTTTTTTTAATTCTGAAAAATTATCAAAATTGCCCTAAATCTGTCAGATTCATCTTTGAAAATTTCAGAAATCTTTAGTAATGTTTTGAAAAACTTTTACAATAATCACTTAAAATTCATTTTTCGAAATAAGAAATCATTTTAATTTTTACTAGAAACGTTAATTTTTTCCATTTTCGTTAAACCTTACCAAATTCTTAACAAATCTTAACAAGTTTTAATTATTTTTCAATCGTTTTAAAGCTTTTGAGTATCTCTTGAGCTTTCTCATTTTTTTTTGTATCATTTAATGTGGCGAAAAGACAAATTTTGCTTTAAGATTCAGGTTACCGAAAACTTTTTTGAATCCTCAAAAATTAAAAAAAATTGTTTCAAAGTCTTCCTTATTCTTTTTCCACGAATTTTGAAATCTTCAAAACCCGAAATTATTCTTTTGAAATAGAACCTAAAACATTAGAAATTCTCCCAGAAATCTCAAATGAAATTTAATCTTCTTCAAGATAAGTTTTTTTCACATAATTTAATTTTTCTTATCTCTTCGAAAATGTAAGAAAGTTTACAAATTATTGTCTGGTAGCAAAATGTTCGAAATAGGAATTATATCCCATTATTAAACAAAAATTTACAATTTAAATTTTCACTTCTATCAATAATTAGGTATCGAAATTTCACAAATATACAAATTTAAAGAATACGGTTACTCAGAATTTGGAAAAAGAAGAAAATATAGTTCAATTAAAGATGCATTTCAAATTACAAATATTATTATGCTTACCAATAGGATCAGGGAATGCCACTACGATGAAACAGAGAACAGCAATTACAGCCCTCATTTTCTTTGAAATAAAGACAGCAGTTATAACCCTACTAGCTAATTTTTTAGGGACATGCAGGGTAAACGTTTTAATTCTTATCAAAATTCAAGTATATTTAAGTTTCTTCAAAAAATTTTCATTGTAAATTCTTCAATTCCACTGAATATTTCGGAATGAACTTGCGAATAAAGTAACGAACAAAGAACCAGTTTTCAGCAAACGATAGCACAAGGTTTTTTGAGATACAGAATAGATCATGACATACTCATGGCTTATATAATATTAGCCACTATCTTCTTTGTCCTTCTTAATTATTCGTATTTCATCAATATATTCCTCCTAGACTATACTTGAAAAACACTTGCGATTTATGACGCTATTATTTACAACATGTTATCTTTCGATCAGAAAGAAGGAAAAGATTACTTTACATAGTATGTATGCCATATGTCATTAGGAAGAGTTGGGAAACTGAAATAAAATGCAAAACGTCATATTTCGTCCAGAAACGATTCATTGAATTGAGCATACACAACCTGTTTGATTTCAAATAAATTCACCCTTCAACAACATACATACGAAATATATGTCTGCATATCATTATTAGTAAAGAATCAATTTTTGGTCTACGGTAATGTAGCAATTTCGTTCTCGAAAACTTTATTTTTAGGCTCTAGGCCCCTTCTTCGAAGCTAGTCACATACTCTGGCAAATTTAAATCTTTCCATATCTGAATGAAAACATAATTCTGAAATATTTTCAGGCATTACTTTCTCCTGAACAATATGTGCACCTTCTATACTATACTTATTTGAAGTTTCCTCGAAATCGCTTGACTTGCTGTATATTGGTCCTGTATATCTGGTACTGGGGCTAGCGTCTAGCTGCATCGGTATGACCATCAAAAGCTGAATCCCGGCGAAGCACTGGGAATACTGACAAGGAAGGTACTCCAGGTGTCCCTCGCCGATTTGATTCTCCCTGATATATGTTGTAGTACTCGAAAAACTAAGCGACACGTATTTTTTTTTATCTGCGGAAAAACACTTTAAGGGGGTGAAACAACCCCTCAAAGATAGGGTTCGCAAGTGTCGATTGTATAGTTTTGTGTATAAAAACAAAATTGATTTCGACCAAACCTACTGGAAAAGTTTCCTAGTGATGAGAGATGAATAACGTAATTTTCTCAACAAAAAAAAAAAACTTAAGGGGGTGAACCACCCCTAAATATTTTTAAAGTTGTGCTGAAAATGGCTAAATTCACAGGAAAAAAGTTGAAAAAAATATATTATGCACTTGAGACCAAAATAAAGTTGACGTGTTTCGCCAAAAAATTTTTTTTTCAAATAAATGGGGGTAGCTACCCCTAAAAACTTTTTACTTTGTGTCTATGATAACAAATATTTTCCATACACAAAAAAATTGGGAAATTAATTTTATAACGAAGAAAGTAAAATAGAGTCTATCCAACATGAATAAAAAAATTATGCAGGGGTGAACCACCCCTACATATTTTCAAAGTTGAGCTGGAAATTGCTAAATCCACAGGAAAAAATTTGAAAAAAATATATTTTGCACTTGAGATGAAAATAAAGTTGACGTGTTTCGCAGAAAAAACGTTGTAAAAAATTAATGGGGGTAGCTACCCCTAGAAACTTTTTATTTTGTGTCTATGATAATATATACTTTTCATACACACAAAAAATTGGGAAATTATTTTTATAACGAAGGAAGTGAAAAAGAGCCCATCCAACATGAATAAAAATATTACGCGGGGGTAAACCACCCCTACGTATTTTTAAAAATGTGCTGAAAATTGCTAAATTCATAGGAGAAAATGAAAAAATACATATATTTTGCACTTGGGACAAAAATAAAGTTGACGTGTTTCGCAGAAAAAACTTTGTGAAAAAATTAATGGGGGTAGCTACCCCTAGACACTTTTTATTTTATGTCTATGATAATATATACTTTTCATACACACAGAAAATTGGGAAATTATTTTTATAACGAAGGAAGTGAAATAGAGCCCATCCAACATGAATAAAAAAAT